>BTPG01000001.1:294942210-294969710 GCA_036245525.1 Semisulcospira habei | reverse complement strand
ACCATCTGTTGTGTGCTGCTGTGTCTCATTAGTGTCTGTTTGAGAAGGTGTCAGTGTTCATAGGTTTAAACTTTTGAATGAATTTATAATAAAGATCGTTTTAATACCCTTATTAAATTTATTAATAACAGTTTAGGAGAACACATTTGTGCTGGTTGACGTTTTTAATGTGTGTATATCTTGTGCTTTTGTTGCAGGTGCACTGACTAGGAAAAAAAGATGCTTGAAGGCTGATGCTGTACCCAGTGTGTTCCAGTGGAGTACACCTCATACAAGTGCAGCAGAGAAGAGGAAGGAGAGGGTGCAGAGAAGAGAAAATAAGTCATGGCAACGCCTAGATCTAAAGGTATACTTGACTGTATTGTTATTAATAATATTATTACCTTGAAGTTGAACTGTTCTCTCACTATTTTTACATTACGACTAAGGTCTTCCTGTCTTTATTGTGTATGTTATCTGTTCATAGGACATACATTATGTTATCTGTTCATAGGATATAAATTATGTTGTTATCAGTTCATAGGACATACATTATGTTCTTGTTATTTCATGTGGGTGATGGTTGCGAAATTATTAGGACTGCTTCTGTCAGCATGTGTTAAGACTATCATTACCTTAGATCTGCTCACGCATCCACATAATTTGTGTTGAGACTGATTACTTAAAATTAATATTGCCTGCCAGTGTGTTTGATGTTGTCTGTTTGTGGTATGAGTATGTGTGAGTATGTGTAATTTTACGTCTTTGTTATATGTGTCATTGTTAAAAGCGTGCACATGCGTGCGTGAGTTGTGAGTGCGCGCTTACAGTTATAATTATTATAAGATAAGCGCATTATAAAGACAGTAATTATTATTATTATTTATGTGGTTCAGCTAGTTATAGACAGTAACTGGTCATATTATAAGCATTCTTGTTTTTTTACAACACACTTTGAATACTACATTACAGTACCCCACTCATTCTAGTATCATTAGGTCGCAATATTGGAAAAAATACATACAATAGTCTCTACTATTTATTGGAACTTGTGCTCGCATTTCTTTGAGCGATCATACAGTGCAAATGAAGATTAAGATTTCTTCCTTTTGAGGTCCTGTCAACCATGTACAATGCGGAGCAGTGTTCGCTTTCCACATTACCTTTATTTTAAATGCTTTCTGTATGGTTGCAGTAGTAATAGTTATAATAATATAGCTGATAATCTGACTTTTTTTTTTTACTGTTTGCTTTCAGCAGGTACCATTTCAGAATCAGGAACCAGCTGACATGGAAAGGCTGCTAGTTGCAGAACCAGGACAGCAAGATGTTCTGCCTGTGGAGCTGGAGGTATGTTTTGCAGGTTGAAGCATTGATGTGCATTAACCAAAGCAAAAATGTGTATTTACCAAGACATCCAAAGTGGTGGGTTGATTTTGTAGTGATAATTTCGACACATCTTTGTTATTACAAGCAGTTGGTACTTTATGCGAGTCGATTGTGCTGTATACATCAATATTCTAGTAATAACTTTTGTACAACTGCACAATAGAAACAATACAAATGTATTATTTAGTATTTATACATTGGTTAAAAACAGGGAACTTTTAAGAAAATGCAATACAAGATGTAATTATTTTCAATTTTAGAACTTGTGTGCCTTTTTTCAGATTTCAGTGGATGACATGGAGACGGCAGAGGTGTTTTCTGAGCATGAGGCGCCAGATGTCCTGTCAGTGGAGCTACCCCCTGCACCACCCAGCACCGCAAGCAAAAGCTCCCAGGCCGGTGAAAGCCCTCAAGCATTTCTGTCAGTCGAGGCACTCGAGTTTGACATAAAACTTCTCCATTATTACACGGGTTTGGAAACCTTTGAAAAGTTCATGGCTGTGTTTCATTCGTTAGGTCCAGCAGTTAATTACCTTACCTATGTGCGAACGAACAGTGTTATTTGTATCTCACCGGTCAATCAATTTGTCCTTATGCTCTCAAAACTGAGACAAGATTTGGACTATGTGCCCTTATCACGTATGTGTGGGGTTTCTGTGTGGAGCGCAGAAAACATTTTTATCACTTGGGTGAACTTTTGTTCGAGGCAGTGGGGCGAAGTGAATATGTGGCCGAGCAGGGAGATAGTTTCACATTTTGCTCCATCTGACTTTGCTCAGAAGTTCCCAACGACCAGGGTGGTGTTGGATGGAACAGAGATCCCGGTGGCAAGACCATCAAATCCATTGGCTCAGAGAGCAACATTCAGTACCTACAAAAACAAAAACACTGTAAAATGTGTGGTTGGTATTACACCTGGGGGCCTTGTTTCCTACGTCTCTGACACGTATGGAGGTGCTGCATCAGACAGGCAGATTGTGGAAAGATCTGATCTACCACAAATGTGCGACCCTGGTGATTCAGTTATGGCTGATAAGGGGTTCAATGTGCAAGACTTGTTCGCCTCAAATGATGTTCAGATTAATATTCCTGCTTTCTTTTCAAAGAAGAACAGGCTTTCGCAAGAGCAGGTCTTGAAAGACAGGAAAGTGTCGAGCAAACGTGTGCATGTAGAAAGAGTCATTGGGATGGCCAAGACCTACAAGATTCTCACCAGAGGCCTGAGCTTGCTGGAAACAAAGCTGTCCAAACACATTATTGCAGTGTGTTTTATGCTTTGTAATTTCAGAAGCAATGTTGTTGGTGTTGATGCCTGATTCAAAATCTGTACAACTTCTAAAATCATTTATATATGACAGAGAACAGTATGTTTATGTAAATAACCGAAAGTCACAATTTGAAACTGTTAAAGCTGGAGTAGTCTACTTTAGGGCCTGTTATTTTCTATCTACATAAATTATCTCCCCTTCATATTTCAACATCTTGTAAACTCTTCGCTGAAGAAAATACATTAATTGTTATCGTTCAATGAGGTTTAATGTTATAATGTGAATGTGTTATATTTAATAGTTACTATTACACAAGGGCAAGTTGTTAAAAAGCGCACCCAGCCCTTTCTATTTCTTGCAAAATAAAATTATCTAAAAAATTGTGATCTTTCCTATGTTGCTTTATGTACTGATAATAATACTCTTTGATAGTTCATGACACCAAAAGGGAACAGCTGCTATTATCCATTTTAAAAATGTGTTCATTCATATATATATATATATATATATATATATATATATATATATATATATATATATATATATATATATATATATATATATATATATATATATATATATATATATATATATATATACTTACTTTACTTTTAACAAAGGCGTCGCCCAAAGCCCAAAAATGCACTCAATCAGAGTAGCTCCAAGGGACGTAATTTTTTACAATAAATTTTGAGAATGCTGTGCTAATGCCATGGAATTCCAGGCTGGTAAGCTTGCATTGTGTCATCAGGACATCAGCTGTCCTTTTGTGACTGCATCGCATTTTTAAAATGGATATAGCAGCTGTTCCCTTTTGGTGTCATGAACTATCAAAGAGTATTATTTATATATATATAGTCATTTTCTATGTATGCATTTTGTTACTAGTCACTATTACTATTTGGTAATGATGTTTATATCCACATTCACATATCAGCTTAACTTTAAAAAAAAAACAAATCAAACTAAAAGCGCATAAAATATATTTGGGTTAACAACTTTCAGAAGAAGATATTAAAACTAAAGCTAACAAAACCTTCTCAGAACAACAAATTTCTTCTGAAACAAAATCACTCATGTAGAAAGCCCCATTAATGGCTAATGCATTATTATTATTGCAAAACAATTAAAAATCTCATTTGATGTAGGTGAGCATAGTTAGGATTTTCCTGCAATCAGATCCCACATTTTACACAGTTTTTTGTTTTTCAAAAAGAGTGAAAACAACATTGTAGGTAAACAGAAATCACTTTTTATTAAACAGTGACAAAAGCAGTGGACACTTGAGCGAAAGACTGTGAGTACCGCCTGAAAAAATACTGTTCAAGCACAGCTGCCCTGTGATAGTCATCATGAAATGCTTTCAACTTTGCTATCATGTTGCTGATGAAGTCTTGATCGCGTTCCACACGTATGACTTTGATGTCCTGAAATGTATAAACAACAAAGTCAACAGAACAAGCACCACTGCAGAACATCTGCCCCTGAATTTGGAAATAGTACTCATGGGTCAGCTTCAGTTTGCAACCTACATCCTCAAGGTACGGCACTGTAGAGGGATCGATGGCCTTGTTCCGGGCGCTGTAAGGGCACTTTACCTCCACCAGCAGCTGATCGTTCACTTTCCTGTCCGGAGTGCTGGCAAGGTATGGGTGCTGGGCGCTCACCAACAGACCCATGTCAGTCGTTGCAGCACCAGAAAGCTCCTCATACTTTCGGACTGCTACACCCTCAAGCATCTTGCCATGGTCAGTGGCCTTGGACCTGAACTCCTTTGAGCACACAAGACGCTGTGCAAGTGCTCTCTTGTCAGTTCTGTCTGTTGCTTTGCAAACTAATCCAAACGATGAACTGCAGATCCGCATACTTCGTTCTCTTCTCCAAGCTTTTTTGTCATGCCTTGTTGTTTCTTCAATGCTAGTGATTTCTTCTTGAGAAATGGTTACAAGACCAGACTTGACAAGAAAATTGTGTGACAATGAATGTGGAAGATAATCGTGGTCCAAATCAATGGCATAGGGGTTAGCAGGTGCAAAGGCGTGCATCACTGCTGCTTGGGAGAACACTTGTGAATTTATAAGCATGTTGCGGAAATAGTCAGTGTATGAGTTCTTGCTCCGGAACTCAGGTGGTCTAGGGTCAAAGTCAAGGCTGTCACTCACTGACAACTGCAAGTCCACTGCCTTGACTGGAGAGCCTACAAGTTTCTTGGGTTGATGAAACGTCTGCAGCTGCTGTGTGCATGTCGTTGCCGTGCGGAACTGCTTCGTATTGGCAAATTCAGTGAGGCCATATAGCACACAAATTACATGTTTGCAGTGCGCCGCAGGGCCCATTCCTGCAGCACATTCACACTGGCACTGTGCTATCAGTGCATTGGCAAGCAGTATGTCCACTCGGTAGCAAAGATGAGCTTTCATCTCAGCTCTCACCTGGGCCTTGACGTAAGTCCCAACATCTTGGTCACAACACCGGATGAAATTAACGTAACTGTTGTCGTACAGACGCACAGGCTTAGCATCCATCTCCTTGTGGACGGTGCGTAAGTATGCCGACAGGTCTCCAACTGTGAGCTGCGGCATTGACATGTCACCGTGCAAGTCTTTGTAGTTCGTCTCGGCCGGCAGAGTCATGTGGAACTCCGGCTGGGAAACGTCACAGGCACCAAAGTTTCTGTTCCGGTCATAGGCCTCTAATCTGAAAACAAACAAAACACATCAATATTAAGCATGGCTGAATTAATATAAACTAAACACAGAGGGGGCAGGAGTTGGGGGGCCTGTACGACTCAATGGACTTGCACGGTGGCATAACCATTAGTGATTACTATAATTTAACCACAAAAAATCTTTCTCAAAACAATGTCGATAATTGTAAAATATATTAATAATATATTTTACAATTATGGACAATGTTTTGAGAAAGATTTATTTCTTGGGTTAAATTATTATAATATTAATAATATTAAATTATTATTATAATATCAAATTATAATATAATCCAAAACCAGTGCTATTAAAATATTAGTACTAATTGCAGGCTGACTAATTGTAATTTGATTAAGGGCTTTCATCATTTACTTCAAATGCAGTCTCTGCTCACAAGTTATATAGTACTGCAGCTTGTGTCCGCTACAGTATATTATATGTGATGGCAAAATACATAATAAAATTAAGCAAAATGCGTGCGGTCAATCGCCCACGGTACTTCTTTTCCTCGAAAACACCCCGGAAAGCAACAAAAACTAACGAAACACCCCACGAGAAAAAGGCGATTTCGGTTGTTTTTGTCTCTTCGGGGATTTTAGTTGGATTTCGTTAATGTTTGTGTTTTTTTCGTTGATTTTTCGAGGAAAATTTCGGTTGTTTGTTGTTGTTTTTTTCTTTTACTTTTTGGGGGTTTTCGTTGGTTTTCGAGGAAAAGAACTACCCGCCGCCCAAAGCATTAAAACTAAGTGAAGAAAAAACGATAGATCTGCCGATACATGTAAATCACTGACGAACCGCAATATTCTTGTTGATCTCTAGTTTAGTAATATATTGCATCCCACCCCCCACCCCCCAAAAAAAAAGAAAAAAAAAAAAGAAAAAAAAGAAAAAGAACGAAACCACTGCCCTAAAACTTGAGAAAATAAAAGCTGACTAGTAGTACTAGTACAGTAATCTTAATAACAGAGACACTCACCTCTCCACCAGTTCTGCTTTCCGACCCGCTACTCGAGCGTTCCGTTGCCGTAGCTCTGCTTTCAACGCATTGAGAGACATACTTCCATACGCACTAGCCATCGTTCGAAACAAGGCGGTTCTTTGCGATGATAGTGAAATTATAATAAGTAAACTCGACTGTAGTAGTACTAGTAGTAATATAGAAGTTACAACAAGATGGCGACTTTAGGCCTCTTGGTGGAACGCCACCTATCGGAGAGTTATCGGTCCTGCGACAGCTGGGGAACGCCAAAAGCGCTCATTCTCTTGCATCTTTGCCTCAGCGGGAGACAGTGGGAGTCTGCATTCTTCAAGCAACGCAACACATGTCACTAATAGTTCATACAAACAGTCGTCTGCTTTTCTAATTATCTCCCCTCCTTGGCTAGCACACATTTCGAGACCTCCTACAACGTCGAAGAAGCGCGTGCATCGATGTCTCGGCGTTGGCGGTGATTGGTCAGTTGCGAATATTTTACATTGTTTCGTTGGCGTTGGCTGGTCACTTGCCAATCACTGTCGAAGAAGCTCGTGCTACGTGGCTTCGTTGGTAGTATTTGCTCATTTTTGAACCGACTACGTTGTCTCGTTGGCGGTGATTGGTTAGTTGACAAGAACTAACAAAACCCAACTATAATGTTAGTCACTTTCCTTATAACAAACTTCAGCTACAACAGCAAACATTTTTTATATCCGAATTTTGCGGTTACAAAGAATGTCTATGTGCCTCGTTAAAAGTCACGGTAATGATGATGTTGTTGATGATGATCACATGATGAAAATGACAATGATGACAACATCAACCACAGTCACAGTGGTAATAGCAGCTATGGCAAAATTTGACTCGGGACACTGACGATGATTATAAGATAATTAGTTAGTTATTTGGGTTTAACGCCGAGCAGGGGACTAATGTCATCTCACGGCGGGACTATAAGATAAAGAAGGACAATGACGTATTATGCTGGCAACGCTTACGTCACGTTTGCGTCATTACATGGGGATGGATACAACTACTAACACGTTCACACACACACGCAGAAACGCATGCACGTATACACGCACAGACACACACACATGCGTACTCCCACACAGATGTTTTTCTCTTTATTCACTATCAATCACGAGAAGAAACCTTCCACCCGCAAAGAACAAGATTTTTATGATTTTTTTGTAGACACAACCTCCCCGACTTACTCTGTCTGAAAATGTGAAGTAAATACACCTATCTCACTCTTACTCTACAAGAGGCATCAATTCTTATGAGTCGCTGTTCATCCAAAGGCCCATGAGAATCTACGCCATTTGTAGATAGATTTTTAAGATATTGACTTACACTGCACAAAGTCCCCGTTTTCTCCTGTATGAAGATGAAAATGGAGCCTTCTGTACTGCGTGCAAGAGGCATACATTCTCATGAGCCCCAGCAAAGCGTACAAGAGGCATAGATCCGCATGAGCTCCTGCGAAGTAGGGGCTCATGATATTCTATGCCTTTTGCAGATTTTTCTTTTTATTTATCGTCGTTTACGCTGTAGACACTCAGCTGTACGGAAACCTTCAATTGTCAGTTTTACGTAGATCAAGGGAAAAAAAAATCATGATTTCGGTTTTTTAACTCTGACGTGCAGTGAATTATGGCCCATCAAAATATTTTCTCGGCTTCTGCACACACTTTCACTTGGCAAAAAGTCAAGATTCTCTAGCAGATATTTGGAGCAGAGGGGGTGAGTTGAGGGGGGGGGGGGGAGGGCGCGGGGGTGGGGGGGGTGGGGGGGCTTCTGAAAATTTCGCGAATGTTTTCTTTTGTAGAATGGCGGAATGTTACGCGATGTGAAGGTTTGTGCGCAGGTGACGCATTGCTTCGCTCCCAGCCTAGTTTAAAAAATATAAAATCTTTCCGGTCTAGATTGTTATCAGTTTACTTTCCGGCATCTTCGCTCCAGATTTTTCAAAAATAAGCCTCTTTTTGCACTAAGGTTTTATGACTGGTATTCTTCGTTTAACTTGTGTTTGTTGCGGTTTATTATTTGTTGTTGTTTTGTTTTGTTTTCATATTTTTTTGTTGCAATTTGTTTTGTTTTGTCTTATTCTGTTCTGATCTTTTCTGTTCTGATCTGTTTTAATCTGTTCTGTTCTGCTTTGTTATGATCTTTTCTGTTCTGATCTGTTCTGTTCTGTCCTGTCCTGTCTCCTGGTCTGGTCTGGTCTGTTCTGTTCTGTTCTGTTTTGTGCTGTGCTCTGCTGTGCTGTCCTGTTCTGACCTGTTCTGTTCTTTGCTGTCCTGTCCTGCCCTGCCCTGCCCTGCCCTGCCCTGCCCTGGTCTGGTCTGTCCTGTCCTGTCCTGTTCTGATCTGGTCTGTTTTGGTCTGTTCTGTTGCGTTTTTGATTTGATTTGTTCGGTTCTGTTCTTTTTTTGATTTAATTTGTTCTGTTCTGTTTTGATCTGTTCTGTTCTATTTTCTTTTGTTTTTATTTAAAAAAAAATTCTTTTGTTTTGTTTTGTTTGTGTTGGACTGCATTTCGATCAGATACGCTCGCGTGTAACTTGCAAACTTCTCTAATATAGCGCTCAAGTCGAACAAATCGCGGAATTCACCATAAAAGGCGAAAAACCGCGCTAGGTTAGCTTGGCTACTGTCTCTATTGTCTGTTTGTGCGAAGCTGGCAAAAATCATCTACACCAGCTTATGGATTGAACATGTTGCAGCGTTTCATTGAACCGACCACGAAGGTTCAAGGGTAGTGCCAAGCTAATTAGACACTCCCCTTGAGTTCTCACGGTCGATTCATATCGGCGCGCAGTAGTCGTTGTTGGAAGAGAGTTATGTATGTACACTGAGCCAAGTGGATTAACAAACGGCGCTTATGATTGCAAGACGCAGGGCTGTCAGCACGTACACCACCAAAAGGTATACAATACAGCCTGACATGTCCATAGTTGCAAAATCCAGAAAGGTGACTGCCAAGCGTGAAAACAAAACAAAAAAAACAAACAAACAAACAACAAAAAAACCAACAACAAACAAAAAAACCCCAACAAACAAACAAAAACAACAACAAACAAACAAACAAACAAACAAACAAACAAACAAACAACAACAAACAAACAAACAAAAAAACCAACACAAAAAAACACGCTGTAAAAGGACCGTGGTCGTAAAACTGTTTGTGCTTGCATTTGAAGGTGTGTTTCTTTCTGTGTTGGTCATTTCTTTTTGTCCGAAAGTTACATTTGGTACGTTCCAGCTATATCTAATGGTGTGGGGAATTGGTGAATGAATGACAAAAGGCTTTCAGTATCTTGCACGTCCTTGTCGCTACTTATTGTGAGCCCATTACAGCCGTAACTGTCCAAAGATCGTACACGTCTGTAATGGATGGTAACAAAACGCTACACACAGGTCTATTTATGTTTCAAGGAAAACAGAAAACAGAGGTTGAAAACCATTTATGTTAGAAACATGAAACACGACGTTTCGGATAAAAGATCCTTCTTCTCGGTGATATGGAAGCAACAACAACTAGTTATGGTTCATTTAGAAACAGGATAATCCAACTCAACACACGTCGTCTTAACTCATTCTACCCCAAGACCGAAATCCTTAAATTTTAATGTTGCCGTTGTCCTCTGAAGACTGCATTGCAGTGCAGGACACAGATCGACCATGATAGTTCAAGGGGGATGCCAGAATAGCTTGGCGCCCACAGGCGCCAAGCTATTCTGGCATCACCCTTGAACTATCTTGGTCGATCCTTATCTTCCTGTGGCGTGTCTGGGGTGGAATGAGTTAATATAATGTAACCTGACAACGACTCCACTCCGTTCTAGAAATACAACGCTTTCAGTACGAGAAACAGCTAAAAATAGATTGACACGCTAACGGCTGAACAGAATAAATAAGTGCGATAACTCGTTTGCTTTTGCTGCGTGTCCAGACTGCTGTTAAAGTTCATTAGGTGTGTCGACAAGGCATAACAAACAGAAATGATTCTGAAATGGGTAATGGTACTTTAAAAGAGCAATCTAATGTCTTGTCCATTGAGTATTGTTTCAATTGCTGAAGGGGCGTGATATTTCACATGAAACGAAGCAAGCTTTCGACAATTATTTTTCAACACTTGCACCTCCTTTCTCAACGTTGACATGTTGTATTCCTACAGAAAGCAATAACCATAAATCAGAAGTACGTGAAACATAGCATGAACTTCAAACATCTACTGTCTCTCCTTACTACTAGGGCTCAGCCTACTGTCTTTGATCTGATTCTAATTGAAGAACATGCCACTATTGCACTTTTTTTTTTTTGTTAGCGAAGGAGTTCACATTGATCATTGGCACGAGAAATAAAGAAGTCAGAGGATGGCTTTCTCCTGAATTAACACATTCGGGAAGTGCCGCATCCGTAAGCCGCGTATCCGAATGCGGCACGTCTCGAATGAGTTAACTCATTCTACCCCCATCACCGAAATCCCCAGATTTTGCCGTTGTCCTCTGAAGACTGCAGTGCAGTGCAGGACACAGATCGACCATGATAGTTCAAGGGTGATGCCAGAATAGCTTGGCGCCCATAGGCGCCAAGCTATTCTGGCATCACCCTTGAACTAGCATGGTCGATCCTTATCTTGCTGTGGGGTGTCTGGGGTAGAATGAGATAGTTATACGGGTATAACCCGTATTAACCCAGAAAACGCTATGAGAATAGAAAAGTTGAACGTTTCCTCACGAAATAAACGTGGAGTGGGCAATAATGCAATACGGCCTGATTCTGACAATATTAAAGTACATTCAACTTCGCTTAACCCTTTCAGCCCTGACGCCGGCACTACAGCAGGAGATGGGTCGACCATGATAATTCAAGGGTAGTGCCAGATAAGCTAATCTGGCACTGCCCTTGAATTATCATGGTCGATCCATCTCCTGAAACTGGTGCATAGCCCATTAGACGACGCCTCGAAAATGTGGGAAATACGGCTGTCGGGCTGAATGAGTTAATAGGAAGTCATACAAAAGTCGGATGCCACAACACTGTTTCAGAGGTCCCAATCCCAATGCGCAAAAGGCCATCGGGCCGACGTCGGCCTTTGCGCAATGGGAATCACACCTTTTCTATGTAAAAGTAGGCCTATTTCGCTAATGATATCTGAATTTCCCATTTAACTTCAAAAGATGTCGGGTTTCCTTGGGGATAACCTCTGTTACATCCACATTTTAGTGTGACTAACCTGCCGCTAATAATCTTTATAGAACTGACAGCCTGGTGCACAAAGCAAGTTTATCCGGCTGTACTACTACGTCAGGGTTTGACCTCTGTAGAGGTCATACCACCATGTACTAACCTCCTTGTATCATCATCCTGTCATGACTTGAAGTAGTCTGGTCTCCTTAGCATCACGATAACAAACAAAGCAGATGCTACCAGAAAATTGCTTGCTGACAGGCGGAGATAGGTAGATAACAGTATCGCAGCCAGGCCGAAATTCTTGACTGCCAAGCGTGTAAAAATGCAATGGAAACAGCCCAACATAGAAAGAAACACGCTTAGAAAGCGCAGGTACAAGTAACGCACTTTGTTTAAAATAAAGTGTGTTGTACTTGTGCTTTCTAAAGTGTGCTTCATTTTATGATGGGTATTTCTCCAGGAAACGCTATTGCAGCAAAATAGTTGGAGCAAGCATGCAAAATGCAGAGAATAACCCAGCGAAGAAAGAAACACGCTTAGAAAGGGTTTATACACAACACACCTTACATAAATTTGCGCCAGTCTGGTCGGCTTTTTCAGTCTTAACTCATTCTACCCGAACACCGAAATCCCAAAATTTTGACGTCGTCCTCTGAAGACTGCATTGCAGTGCAGGACACAGATCGACCATGATAGTTCAAGGGTGATGCCAGAATAGCTTGGCGCCCATAGGCGCCAAGCTATTCTGGCATCACCCTTGAACTATCATGATCCTTATTTTGCTGTGGTGTGTCTGGGGTAGAATGAGTTAATGAGTTACGTCTGCGGTACACCACCTGCTGTCACGAGATGGTCGATCCGCCGCTTCATATTTTTTGTTGTCTGTAGGTGGCAACAATCAGTGTAGAATTTTGGCAAAGCATTTCATGCAGTTTGCGGGAGATGGATCGAGAGAGATAGTTCAAATTTAGTGCCTGATTAGCTTGGAATCGACAGGCGTCAAGCTAATCAGGTACTTCCCTTGAACTATCTCGCTCGATCCAACTCCAGGCGTTGGTGCGCACGATTTTGGAATACCTGGCTATGTCTCCTGCCTGACAAGGGCTTCGATGTGACGTCAGTGAATACATGGTGTATATCATATTGACGCTCAAAGCCAGTCAGGGGCACATAACTTTTGGCACAGAATATTAGATTCCGTCTCCCTGTGGTTCGGGTTCTGGAAGTGATTGACATGAAGGTTAATTACATTGTACCACAGTGCTTGGTATGCGCGTGCAAATATAGCTGCTAATACACGCCTATATACACACACACATTGTGAAGGAGTGGGAAAACACACACACACACACACACACACACACACACACACACACACACACACACACACACACACACACACACACACACACACACATGCACGCACGGCAAACTACACGCACGCACGCACGCACTCGCGCACACACAAACACCCTCTCTTCGCCTCCCTTCCCCTTTCACACACACGCACATGCACACACACAGCACACACACACACACACACACACACACACACACACACACACACACACACACACACACACACACACACACTCCGAAACGAAATATTTTGCACCTATTCACCAATGGCATATAAACGTTGTTTTACGTTATGTCACCTATGCCATTGTCTATGCATGTATGGCTTGAAATGAAATAAACTGTGTAAAACATTTATTTTTCTTTTTATAACAGCATATTTGTTGGAACATCTTACAAAAACAAACAAACAAACAAGAAAACAGCAGCAACAACAAAACAAACTAAATTAATATATTTGAACCACTGAATTAAAAAACTGTCTTTAATAATAAATAAATTGAAGCTTTATTTTGGGTGTCCACAGCCTCTGACTATTAGTTTGGTTTGCGCGTTAAACTGTTCACAATTTGTGCTTCCCAGCTCCACATATGCTATCTACGTTTAGTCCTCCAGCCTTGTTGATGACATATCATTGGAACAGCAGAACTATGTAAAACACTTTGGTCTCCTTTATCATGATAATTATTGTCTCCTTCGCTGCTTGTGATCACGAATTTCGCGTCAGAAAAGACAGCACACTGGCTGACATTCTCGTGAAGAACACATAAATTATGTAAATAAAAAACCTTTAGGGATAAAGAACATAGGACTAACAGAGACTAACAAAGCTAACAAGGCTAATTTAGGACTAACAAGAGACATAAATCTTCATGAGCCCCCGCTGTCGCGGGGGCTCATGAGGATTTATGTCTCTTGCAGCTGGGTAGCGTTCTCCTTGTCCCGACAGTTAAAGGGTTATTTTGTGATTGTGTCGCCTGAGACTGACATTTAAGGCGTTTGACTGATCAGGATATTGTCTAGTAGAAAGATCTGAGACAAATGTTGGGGGACACATTTACGCTTTTTTTTTTTTTTTTTTTTTTTTTTAAATTGTGAAAATAGTGAGCGACTTGTTTTGTTGGACGGAGGTGTAGCCGAGCGTACGATGCATTCTACATAAATCTATAAAATACATAGGTAACTCCCAGCGAGCAAGAGACATATAGATTCTCACGAGTCCCCGCAACCTGCGTGGCTCATGAGGGTCTGCGTCCCTTGCAGTTGTTGGGCGTCGTACAGGTGTACTAAACCGTGTGTGTGCGACTCTGAAATACACAGATTGTGTGTGTGAGTGAGTGATAATCCACCCCCCACACTTTGGTACCGGTCTCAGGCCACTTTACAAATTTCAAATACAAGCGATCAAAATTCTCTGTAACTTCAGTAGCTGACTGGCCCTTCGTTTGTCTTGTACTGTGTTTGTCTTAAATGGCGTAAATCCGTGTCTGTTTCGTGAGTGTGTGTGTTGGGTTTCAGGCGCGGCGCTTTGAGTCGATTTCCCCAAAAATTGAGAAAAAGCGCCTATATAATAACGGTATTATTATTATTATTATTATAATCGTCTGGTCTGTATCTGCATACATAGTTCTGTGACTTATGATGCCTCACTTAGCACCATCATGGTGGCATTGATTACATCGGTCTTCCTTTTGTTGACAGTGTAGCACCATTTTGGTGGCTTTGATCTCTACATCCTTAGATTATTGACCATTTAGCACCACCATGGTGGCTTGGACCATCACAGGTCATCCATTTGTCGACCGTGTAGCCCCATAGAGGGTCTTTCTTCTGTTGACTTTGTAGCACCATCATGGTGGCTTTGATCTTAGGTCCTCCTTTTGCTGACCGTTTAGCACCATCGTGGTGTCCTTGATCTTAGGTCTTCCCTTTGTTGACCGTGTAGCACCATCGAGGTGGCGCATAATCATCATCAAAATGCGTTTAACTTGGGAATGGTTTTGTTATGTGTGTTTCAGTTGTATGTGTGTGCGTAGATTAAATTTATTTAAAGGTAGTGATATTCTGTATACATACATCTTTTGCAACGCTACTGCTACTGGGGATTCAGCGCGATATAAATGCTCTTTATTATTATTAGATAAAAGTTCTGCCTTAAAAATGCAAATTTGGCACATATTTTGATAATAATAGTAATAATAACAACTAAAAAAATAATGACGATGATGATGATGATGACGACAATAATGAAGATTTGTTAAGCGCTTATTATTGAGTCTCGAAAGTAACTCTGGGCAGACTTCTGATGGGTGGGTTGGAGCGCGTATGGGCTTTTCCGAGCTTAGAGATCCCATCGTGACTGAACTGATCCGAACTATTGAATGAAACTAGGAAGAGGCATACATTCTCTCATAATACTGCTAATACTAATGCCAATACTAATATTACTTTTAATAAAAACAAGATGGGATGAACCATAACCCACAAAATCCCTTCTATATGAGAGCTGCCCTCGCTGTCAATGGTCTCTTCCTTTTGTCTTTGACCCGATTCTGATGTTGAATTATGTCCTATTGAAAAAGTCTCGCAGATCTGCCAATGCGTCAGTGAGTTCTATAAGGGGCGCAGGACATACGCGTCATTGATTTGTCAAACGTCATTTGTCATGACGTAAGTTTTATTTTTTACGTAATTTTATATTTTACGTGATATGAGTTTCACTTTCGCTTCATAGGCTTGAGAAAATATTGACAAAAGTAGAACTTCACGGTACAATTTCAGTCTTCCTATAATTTGTGTGTAAGCAGGTTGACTTTACCTAGCTACATGATATAATAAGTACACGGGTCACCTGCATGCTCTTCTGAAAGCGCGCCGATATGTGTGTGAGTGTTAGTGCGTGCGTGCGTGCGCGCGCTTCAAATCATCTCCAAGAGGTATAGATCCTCATGCGCCTGGAGGGCGCACGAGGATATATTCCTATTGGAGATGCGCGCATGTTTGTTTGTGTGTGTGTGTGTGTGTGTGTGAGAGAGGGAGAGAGAGAGAGAGAGAGAGAGAGAGAGAGAGAGAGAGAGAGAGAGAGAGAGAGAGAGAGAGAGAGAGAGAGAGAGATGATGATGATGAATCTTTATTTATTCAGGATAAAGCTATTAGGCAACTCAATGCCTGTCTTACAAGCTGTCCTGTAAACAAACAACATAACAGGAAAATAAACATAGCATGCAAATAATAACAATAATAATAATAATAATAAGAAGAAAAACTACGGAATAAAAAACAAACACAATAGGTGAATCAATGAAAGGGGAAAAAAAAAAAAAAATTCGTATTGGAGAAGTTGTAACTGCCACCAACACAAAAGTAAGAGAAATAAATGAGTGCATAGCATTAATATTATACTCAGCTAAGACAGTGTCAAAGAATCAGCAGCATCAAGAGCATATAGCGACACCGACAAGACCAAGGATTATCAGTTTACAAATGTAAGGAGAAAGAGAAAATACTTGACTTTCACGTGTTATCAACAACAATACTCTGATATGGCAAACTGTGAAGTCAGGCTGAATGGAAGTACGTTCGCAAAGCTCGTTTAAAATGGGTTTTACCTGAACATGATTTAATGTTCAATGGCAATGAGTTCCAGACAAAACTGCCCGAAAATAGAAGGCTTGACTTGTAGAGATCTATCCTGGGTCGGGGTAAATGAAGCAAGCCATGTCTCGTGTGTAGCTGATGCCTAGGGCTGAAGTTAAATAGCGCGCACAGATACTCGGGGACTTGATAATGAAATATTTTGTGCATGAGGACGCATTTGTTAAATTTGAGTTGTTCCTTCAGTGGAAGCAGGCCAAGAGATTTTATCTTTTGGTCTGTGGAAGTAGGGTGTGGAATAATTATTTTAACTGAACGACGATATAGAGAGTTGACTTTTTTAATATGACGTTCGCTGCATTCGTCCCACAAAGAGGACGCATAGTCACAGTGGCTCTTAATGTGCGCGTGAAAAAACAATGTACAGCACTTTGTACTAAGAATATGTCTAAGTTTAGAGAGCAGAAATACATTTCTGGACAAGGTTTTGCACAAACTGTCAATATGCGACGACCAATTGAGCTGGTCGTCAAGTACAACTCCCAGTAGGCGGTGCTTGGATACCTGTTGGATAGGTTTATCACCAAGTGAAAGTATCAAAGGGGCAGGACGTAGCTGATGCTTTTGGCGGGTTGTTATCAACATGCTTTTGGTTTTAGAAGTACTGAGGAGCATGCGATTATGCGTACACCAATCTAACACTTCATCAAGACTTTGCTGGAGGATACAATTTAGCGTCATGAGACGATCGTCTGATGTATGCAGCGTGGAATCGTCAGCAAAGAGTTCGCATTTTACCGTAGGATTTGAGATGGAAAGAGGCAGGTCATTGATGAATAAAGAAAATAAAAGAGGCCCTAGGATAGATCCTTGGGGAACACCGTGCCTCACTATACCTTCTTTCGAATACCTTCCGTTCGAGTACACCTTCTGTCGGCGGCAACTTAGGTAGGATGAGAAAAACGCAATAGAGTTCAAATCAAACTTATACACTGAAAGTTTCTTTAAAAGAATGTTGTGATCGACTAAATCAAATGCTTTGGTTAGGTCCAGAAAAACTGCACCATTTAATTTGGAATTATTGATTGATGAGAGCCAAGAGTCAACGATGTGAACGAGTGCAGTATGGCACGAGTGTTTAGGTCGAAAACCGGACTGAAGAGATAGGAGTAGGCGTTGATTCTCCAAGAATTGGAGTAGGTGCTTGTGAATGTGTCTTTCAATTGGCTTCGATAATATTGATAACACTGAAATAGGACGGAAATCGTTTGGACTTTTGGGATCTTTACATTTGGGAATGGGGACAACTTTAGCATCTTTCATGGCATCTGGAAAAATACCTTGGGTGATAGAAAGGTTGAATATAAATGTCAAGGAGTCAGCTGTGTATGGAAGTGACAATTTCAGTACCATGTTATTTATTCCATCCAGGCCACACGATTTACTGGTTAGAGTAGAAATATACTTACCAACTTCAAACACTGTCATAAGAGGTATGGAGAAGGACGCACCTGCTGCAGACTCACAGTGTGTGCGCAGTTTAGCAGAACAACTGTAACTATCACTGAGAGAGAGAGAGAGAGAGAGAGAGAGAGAGAGAGAGAGAGAGAGAGAGAGAGAGAGAGAGAGAGAGAGAGAGAGAGAGAGAGAGAGAGAGAGAGAGAGAGAGAGAGAGAGAGAGAGAGAGAGAGAGAGAGAGAGAGAATGACGTCATATTTAGAGTATTATGTCAGTGTCTGCGTGGTGACGGAGTTGCTTCTTTTACGTCACCGCCACTGTCTAACTTTCTCTAGAAGTCAAGTTTTTTTTTAGTGTTTTAATTCTTTTCTAAAAAGAATTAGTTTTTACTAAAGAAGTTGAAAGGATACACAGCTGTCTTACAAACGTCATCCAACGTCTTTCTCCAAACTAGCTATCTGCAAAAGTTGAAGTTAATATGACAAAAATTACGGACTCTAATCTGGGCCAACCGACTTCCTATAAACGGTTGTTTATGTCTTTAATGAGACATTCAATTACAATATGCTGTGATGCTCTCTTAGCCATTTACTTGAGAAAGTACTTCGACAAGTTTCAAGCTTGTGTGTACAGAAATATCGGAGATTCTCTTGTTTACATACATACGCTCACACATACATAAGCACATACTGCTCTTCCCGCCAAATGTACGTTCAGCAGCGAGGTTAGCGTAACTAGACATGACGTAGTTTTTATCTTGTTACTTCAATTGTTAGAGGTTTAGCCTGCCAGCCTTTGACATCATGGACATGCTATTAAATTCGCCCCACCGCGACGCGTCCTAAAAAGTCCTTCTATAAATAGAAGGGACTTAAAAATAATTATGATGTTTTGATGATGATTTCTTTAGCGCTTATTCTTGAATGGAGCTAGCAAGAGGCACAAACTGTCATGAGTCCCCGCGTACGCGGGGGCTCATGAGAATTTATGCCTATTGCAGTTGATTGGTTTTCCCCTAGTCCTGACTGTAAATGGGGAGGGGCCCCTATGGGCAAGTGGGGAAAAGGGAGAGTTGGTTTAGGGGGTAAGTACCATAGTGACCTACTAACAGCTTTTACCATCTGCGTGCAGAATCTCACACATTTTGATGGAAGATAAGACTAGAGCACATGTTTAGTGAAAGATTTCTGGTTGACAGACCATTGACAGATGCAGACGACTTTGGACTGTCTTATCGAGAAAACAATTGATAGACTGCATTTTCGAGAAGTCGGCGGAATTGGCCTTACTTACTTACTTACTTACTTACTTACTTATGCCTTGCACCCCTACTGGTCGGTAGAATTGTTTCTCTGCATAGTGGGTTTTTTTTTTTTTTTTTTTTTTTTTTTTTTTTTTTGGGGGGGGGGGGGGGAGGTACGGTGGTGTTTGAAAAAGAAAAGAAAAGAAAAGAAAAGATCAAAGTGATAAGAAATCAGAACCAAGGCGCACGCACACACTGACACACGCAAGCACACTAAAAAGTTCCGAGTTAAACGTTTAAAGGCCCTAAGAGATCCCGGAGCAGTCTCAACTGTGCATAAAACTGTTTGACGAATATCAACACCTGATATATGTATAACATGTGACATAATGCTTCCTAATGAGTGGCTACCGTTGCTATTTCTTTCGTAATCGTGTGATGACATCACTTTGTGTCAGCGTATGCCCCGCTGAACTCTACTAAGCGTCAAAGCCGAGGTAAAAGCTATTTATAGCTCCAAACTGGTCCTCGAGCAAAACAGAAAGTAGCTAGCGATGATATAACGGCTTTTGTGCGGCTATATCACAAGTAGGTGTTTTAATTAATATGTCCGTGAGTGAAATATGCAGTTATGCCTGTAAATCAATGTAACAGGTTTGTACGGTCACCGCGGACGCATGGTTAGTTTAACTCATTGCGCCCGAGGCACGGAATACACACATTTTGGAGTTATCCTCTGAAGACTGCATTACAATTCAGGAGACAGATAGACCATGAAAGTTCAAGGGTGGTGGCAGAATAGTTTGGCGCCTATAGGCGCCAAGCTATTCTGCCGCCACCCTTGAACTATCCATGTTGTGTTGTGTCGCGGGCAGAACACACATCACAAAGGAGTGATGTTTTCGTAACAAAAACTCGCGATGGTTTAGTTTTTTTTTGGTTGTCAAGTAATGTGCTAGGTTCTTTCTCGCCAGCTATGTAACATTTCATTACTTCGTTTTGATTTTAGTGTAGTCCCTAATAGTCCTTGTTTGGAAATCAGATCGCGATCGGGTGTTTGTCCAGGCTTTTAATCCTCAGTTTTCGTCGAAACACGTTCAATTTTTTTAACCTACATTTGATTTCCGGAAATCGCTTATATCATTGGAGAAGTGTCGTATTGATATGCTACATTAACTCATTGGAGACGTGCCGTATACGGATACGCGGCGAATGGCCGCGTATCCGTATACGGCGCGCCTCCAATGAGTTAATGTCGTTGTGCGCCAAACTCCACAAATCCGAGTAGGCTTTTCCGGTCAGTCCAGTCTCGCGCAGTTGAAGGTGAGGAGTCCTCCTCTTCCGGCAATATTCACCAAATCAAACAAAAACTGTGTACTTTAGTCTCCAGCCTCCGTCCCGCCACCCTTGAGTGAAAACACATGCGAGCAGAAGAACGAGGCGACAAGCATAATGTCTTCTTTCAGACGGCGAAGAATTTGAACAAGTTGTTTTGACACCAAAGTAAGGCGGCGAAAATCTCGTTCGCAGATGCTCTCGGCCAGCCGGCTCAGGCGGTCTGGAATCTGTGTAAGCAGTATAGATTCTCATGAACGTTGAACGTCTGTTGGTTTGTTGGCTGGAATGTTTGCTGTCGTGTAGGCCTTGTGGCTCGGTTTTTCGTGTTGAATATTTGTTTGTTTTGCATATTTGTTTGTTTGGTTGATTGGTTGATTGATTGATTGATTGATTGATCGATTGCACGAAGACTACACGAGCCCACTAAACGTACTAATGGAGGGAAGCGCCGTGTGTCCGTCTTTATTTGTGTGCGACGACGTGTGTTTTGACCACAGGTTAGCTTAGAGAATGAAAGCCTCAAAAATATGAACAACTCTGAATGTTCCTAAAAGATGAGCTCCAAACAATACGGTAGACTTTGGGATAATATCCTCATCTTGTTTGTTTGCTTGCTTGCTTGGTTTTGTTGGCTGGATATTGTTTTATTTTGTTTTGGTCGTGTTGGCCATATGGTTTATTTCTTTGTTGGTTTCCTCGTTATTGTTTTTTGTTTTGGGTTGTTTGCTCGTTGTTCTTTGTCCAACATCACCACGCCCACATCCAGTAAAGCAATTACAAAAACCACAGCTCCCCGAAACACCGGCAGCGCCAGAAAACATTCATTATGTCAACAATAAAATGAGCATACAGCTGTTTTTAGGCACTCTGGCTTGTAGGTACATACACACTCTCTCAGTCCCCACGCTCACAAACGTCCTCGGAATTCTTGGCAGCAAATGTTAATCTATTCCCTGCCGGAAAATAACGGGCAACCTAGCCCAAATGCAAAAGGCAGAGATCCTCATGAGCCCCCGCATGATGATCTATGCCTCTTGCTGACTTCATTCATATCTGTGTTCCTCAAGACGTGGTTGTCCGATACTGAAGCCGTGATGGTTTCAGAGAGAGACGTCACGTTTTGACGCTGGCAGCGAAGGGGTTAATCGATTTCTTGACGTTGGGTCACCATCACCTAGTTCATCGTGATCAGCCTTGGCTTCAGATACCGACTTCTTTTTCTGCGTCAGTGGTGCATGTAACTTATGACCTCTGCCAAAGCACAAGACAGTAGCCAAATCTCAGTCGCTTTTCACAAGCTAAAGTTAGTAAGCCCTGTTTTGTAAGAAGCGATATTTTCATTGTATTTACGATGTAAATTTCTCTTTTCACAATAACGACCTTAGTGTGTTTTGCCTTCAAAGAGCATACTTGTTTCTCCTCTTTTGCGCCATTTTTTTTCTATCTTTCTTTCTGTTTTCAGTCTCCCTTTCATTTTCTTCAAGTTCACGGCGCCAGAACGTTGTAGAAAATAAATGAGATTCTTTGTGCGTTCAATTTCAGAGAGTGCTTGCGGATGTTTTTCTGTCAATGTGGGGGGTATATAGGGTTCAGAGGGAACATCCCCAGACAGGCATGTCAACGGGTCATACATTATCAAACTTTATGTGGCTCGACGCCAAGCGGAATATTGACTGTTTGTATATCCTGGAATTAGAAAAGGAAATAACAACAAGCATTCTTCTCAATAGTGCTCATCTCTATGCACAGCCTTACTTCCTAGTACGCAAAGGTCTTCGGGCTGACGCCGCCGACAGAAGAGCGCCCGCGCACGGCTGTGCGCGGGCCCACTGCGGCTGCCGTCGGCCCGAAGGCCCTTTGCTACTGGGGTTATCTCCCTTCAGCTTAGGCTCCCCTCGCAGCAAGGGGGAAAAACATGGTTGGCGGCGCCTCCTTGATTTTCTGAGGTTCATGAGGTGAAAGTTTCAAGAAACCTCGCTTTCTTTTTGTGACTTTCACACTGTAGTGCAGGTCATGAGTCCGAGAGAGATATCGCATTTTGCAACAATAAAAGAAGAAAACTGCGAAAAATCAGGTCGCCGGAAGGAATGCTATATTTACTGACTGAGGTGGCAGCGACCCAAACAATGAGGATGTGAAGATCTTAGAAAATCTTCTTCAATCTTCAAGCTGAAACAGAGATAATAATATACAGAGGCTGAGCAGAAGAAATGTGACATTTCTGGAATCATCAGAAACACCAAAGTGTTCAGTTTCAGATGATTCCAGAAATGTCGCATTTCTGTTGCTTCTCGGTATATTAAAAAAGTCCAAATCATATTTATTTTACAAGGCAAGAAAGGAGTAACGGAAGACAATGAGTCGACAATGTGCCATCAGACGTGCGATCAAGCAGTCACTGCAAGGACAAAGCCGCGCTCAATCTGCTTACTCCCTAGTGAACAAAGGCCATCGGGCCGACGTTGGCCGCAGCTGGTCGGACCCGATGGCCTTTTGCGCATTGGGGGCTGCAGCCTTCGCGATTTCTCTCATCCTGACAACACTGGTTGTCTCCCTTAAATCGCTACCCCTGTAACGATTCGAGGCAGACAACCAGTGTGTTGAACTCATTCTACCTCAGACACACCACAGCAAAATAAGGATCGACCATGATAGTTCAAGGGTGATGCCAGAATAGCTTGGCGCCCATAGGCGCCAAGCTTTTCTGGCATCACCCTTGAACTATCATGGTCGATCTGTGTCCTGCACTGCAATGCAGTCTTCAGAGGACAACGGCAAAATGTTGGGATTTCGGTGTTGGGGTAGAATGAGTTAAGGTCGACGGTTTAGCCGCCGATCTCCGTCAGCAATGACATAAAGTCTCAGCTTTGAGTCCCTGCGGTCGCAAGGACGCGTCAGGTTTCATGTCTCTTGCAGTTGGATCAGCGTGAATAGAGCCTGTCGCAGCGATCAGACCTGAGCTTGATAACATTCTTAGGAACTGTCGTATTTTAGGTAGGTGCCTATTGGCAGCTATTCAAGTTAAGTCTAGTCATTCCAGATATGTGACGAACAGCCTCGTTTCCGTATACAACACGTCTCGAAAGAGTTAAAAACGTGAAAGTTATTTTTCTTACTGTCGGTAGCGGTTTTTGAAACAGCTACCGACACCCAAGGTCAGTTGTGAAAGGGTAGCTAATGGACAAAACACCACTGGCAAACTTGGCGGTGTTGGCGATGTGGTTGTTTTCCTCTCACGCGAAGAGCAGCGTAAACAATGGATGGATTGTTTGTTTTTCCGCAAAACAGAACCCACCTCTTCTATCAGTTTACCGCAAAATGATCGAAAAACGACGGTTTCCACGCAGTCTGCGCCTCAACAACGTGCGATCAACATGTGCCAGGAGCAGGTAATAAGATAATGGTTGCGGCACGATCAGTTTGCACCGAGTGCACTCCCTCTGGCTCGCTCACCTTAGCGCCGAGAGATTATGACCCGTTGAACAAGACATTAGCTACATAAACTAAGTATCGTGATGTTAAGTGGTGCAAGTGTATTTAGTGTTGTTGAGGTTGTGGCGACTGTTCCGGAAGTGCTGGGATGTGCATTGCTATTCATTTAGCGTGGCCCGTTTCTTGTGAGGTTAGGATTGAGGTAATGCATATCGGTGTGACGTAGTGTTCTTCTCGTCTTATGAGGCGAAGAATGACGTAACACGCATCAGGGGAGCAGGATGGTTTGGTAGTAGAGCGTTTAACTTTAGTCCGAAAGGTCACGGGTTCGAATCCAGCTGGGGTCAAAATTTGTTCACACCTTATTCGGTGCTCCGCGTTTGAAATCACCTTCTAGGTGGACAAAAGACGTTAAGTTAGTTTTTTTTTTTGTTTAACGCCGAGCAGGCAACTAAGGCCATCTCACGGCGGTCAAAAGATGTGAAGCCCAAGTAATACACATCAGTGTCACTGAGTGCTCTGTTTTTTTTTGTTTTTGAGTCGAGAATGGCTTAATACACATAGCAATGTGTCGTAGTGACCCTTCTTTGTGTTTTATGAGGCCAAAAAAATGACGTAATACGCATGGACCATCTCACTTAATAAAGAAACACGATTAGAAAAGACAATTAAAACAAAAAATTACTAAGTAGTATTTCGGGATGTAACACTTTTTTTTTCTCTCCAAAATAGACATACGAACATGTGCTACTTATCTTTTCGTGATACTATTATGCTGGCCTCATTTATATCTGTCATTCTGCAAGAAATCAGACACATCTTTTCAAACGCTGGCAACGAGAAGGTTAATCCCCTTGCGCATGCAGCCATCGGTACTGTTTACTGCATACACACTGGGTTTTAACCCATATCATACTGAGGCTAAAAGCTTCAAATTTGTACACTGCCATATGCAAGCTACATTATAGTACTTACAGATAAGGATATAAACCAATGGCCTTAGTTCAAAGGTATTGCCAGAATAGCTTGGCGCCTAGAGGCGCCAAGCTATTCTGGCACTACCCTTGAACTATTGTAGTCAAACTTATTTCGCACACTGGTGTATTCCGAATGATAAGGGTTAACAAAGTCGAGACGTGCTGCATTCCGATAAGCGGCCTCATGCCGCCCACGATTCGGGCGGAGGCGGCACATATAGAATAAGTTTATCGACAGGACCTACCCTTTCATCGCACTCAAATCCCCCGTTACACCAAACCACGTGACAACGCACGTCATCTCCAGGCATTCATTCGCCAATTAGAAGCGCTGTTCCTGTTTGCTGTCAGCACGTTACAAGACAGGGTCACCCAGTCCGTATAGCTGGCCCCCGATCAACCTTTCCGATCCAGTCCATCAAGTCCAGTTTCTCGTCCGCGTCCAATTATCTTGTCCAGGTCTTGAAATCGGCTTTGTGGCTCGTGTGTATGGTCACTATGATTATGAAATAGACGATCGAATGCATCTTAGGGTTGTTTGTAGCAATTAGTTTTAAAACCAAGAAAAGACGGAGTAAAATGTCTTTGGTCGGAGCACAGGGCTTTGATCAGTAATGAGGATACACTTTGACCTCTTGACTGCTGCTGACGATACCGCTTTCCGGAAAAGACGCGTCGTTACGCGTCCGCCGAGCGGTATTGTCAGTAGCAGTCAAGGGGTTAAACCGATTAACCCTCTTGTGCATGAGGCCACCTCTACTGTAAACAGAACCGATGGATACACAAACGAGGGGGTAAACGTTAATTGTGATACTTTGAACACACTTTGGTTTCTTGTCAGTCTTTGACTATTTTGAGATCGCCTTAGTTGCCTGCTCAGCGTTAAACCCAATTAACTAACTAATTTTCATTGCGACCTGATAGAAAATGCCGTTATGATATGTGATTCATTAAACATGTTATAAACTTTCTTCAAGTCAATGACCAGCGATCAAAATTTTGGTCATTATTGCCATGGTACTTGGTGTGCACAGCAGTAGTGAATCGAAAAAGAATCATGTAAAATTATGTCTAATACATTTTATTTTTGGTGGTGTTTGACAAAAGAAAGTTGTCGTGAAGCTGTGAACGTAGTAAAGTAGTATTGCACCTCCCCCCCTTCTCGGAGGGAGTAATGGCGCGAACCTGTGCGTGTGTGTGTGGAAGGGGGGGGGGGGAAGGGGGGCTACTGTAATGACTTCATCATCTTCTCGTTCAACCACCGACGCGATCTAAAAAGTGTTTCCTTATGTCTGTAAACTTTCTCAATCTTCATTACAATTGTGTTGCTTACTTTGAAAAAAAATGTGGCGGTGCCTTACGTCAGGCAGGACCAAAATTAAAATGTTTTTGAGACTCTTCTAATTAAAACAAATTTACCATCACAAGGGTCTAGAATTTCGGGAATTTTTACTTGATATCTGCCAAATCAAAGTGGTGTAACTCCACCTCAGTCGCTGGCACGCGTGCCAGAGTTGCGTCGCTTGACGTTTTCGCCTAATTAGCTGAACGTAGGTGGGAATTAACATACCTGTTGATTAGAACTTTTATCAGGTGTTGTTTCATCTTCCATCTTCACCTGCGGAGTCTGCGCTAAAACTGGCGCATTCCTAAAGGTGTAGCTGGTTTAGTACCTAACCGTATTCGGTACCACCCTAAAACCCCTCTGACTTTCTCAATGTGATAATATGTATACGTAAAAGGTCCGATACATATTTTCAAGAGACATAGATTCTCGTGAGCCCCTGCGGTGCAGGGGCTTATGAGAATCTATGTCTCTTGTATGTTTTGCAGGGGGTTATGAAAATCTATATCTCTTGCTGTTTTATGGCCGTGCAAAAATTGGTCGAACACCGTCAGATGATGATGATAACGTGCGTGCAGGTGTTGTCAGAGAATTCGTTCCCTTTGTCTTTTTAAAGTTGCATCTCTTGTTTGCAACAGAGTTACGTCCCTTATTGCCAACGGAATCCGCGGTCAAAGGGAAACGCAACGGTATCGATCAGTGTGTGTGTGTGTGTGTGTGTGTGTGTGTGTGTGTGTGTGTGTGTGTGTGTGTGCACGTGCACGAAAGTGAGCGTGTGCGTCCGCGTGTGTGTTTTAATGCCGTTCAGTGGCAAACGTGTATGATGATTGATGTATGATGCTTATGGAGTATCTCGTTTTTTGAGATCACTAAGTCCCATTAAAACAACAATAACAACAACAAACACAACAACAACAATAATAATAATAGAGCAGTCGTCTGCATGAGTCAAAGCGATCTAAGCTGCCCTGTGAAAACAGGACGCACTAGTGCGTCCTGTTTTTACAGGGCAGCCGGGTTAGATTATTATTAGAATTAGAGTTCTAGTCAGCCAAAGTTATCACATGCTTTCAACGACGAATCGTTTGATAGACAATTGCTGTGATTGCACCTTTTTGCGTGCAGTACTGTATAGGTCACATGTCTATCATACTATCATGTGCTGGTATGTGATTTTGGACGTTACGGCCAAGAGCAGTAAGGTCCAAAACCACAGACCAGCGATGACAGCG
>BTPG01000001.1:294929710-294939710 GCA_036245525.1 Semisulcospira habei | reverse complement strand
AAGAAAGGTAGAAAGGTCTTATTTGAGACAGGACTATACTGATAACCCGTGGTATCGGCGAATTTTAGCAGAAAAAACCCTGTCATAGAGCAGATCTCTTGGGGGGGGGGGGGGGGGGGGGGGGGGAAGAAAAGAAAGAAAAGAAAAAAAGCAGCATCTCTGGAAAGCACAGAACCGTGTAAACATGGCTGCCTTCCCTACCCTATCCAACCACAGGATGCTTTATAACTCATAAGGTTTTCCAGGATTGTTGCTGCACTCGTGTTGCTCTTAAGGTTCTGTACCTCTCGATTAATGGCCGAATTTTATGTCATATTCTTTGTTTAACTCACTCAGCCCCGACAACCCCAGTAAGACATGGATTGAGCATGATAGTTCAAGGGTGGTGCCAGAATAGCTTGGCGCCCTAGGCGCCAAGCTATTCTGACACCACGCTTGAACTATCATGATCGATCTGTCTCTAGAATTGTAATAGTCCTTCGGATGACAACTTCAAAATGGCGGATTTCGGTCTGGGGCAGAATGGGTTAAAGTCCAGCGGAAGAAGTCATCCGGGGTATACTCATAGATCTACAATAAATGGGGAGAAAAAAACAATAAATCTTAGCTACGCTTCGCGTTCGGAAGAGTCAATTTCCGACGTGTCTTCAAAACGCGTCATCAGTTTTCAACAGCAGGAAACATAGATGTTCTTGGCCCATTGGACTCGATCCAGCAACCTTTTGATCGACTATAGCTCACGAACTGAGGGTGATAGATCGCTGTTGAGCGGGATGTCAGTAATGATGGTTGAAAGGTAGGTGGTGTGTGTGTGTGTGTGTGTGTGTGTGTGTGTGTGTGCTCTTGCGTGCATGTGTGAGTGTGTGTGTGGTGTGGGTGTGGGTGCGTGTGTGTGTGTATGCGTGCGCGTGTGTGTGTGTGCGTGCGTGCGTGCGTGAGTGTGGGCGTGCGTGCGTGCAATGGATGAGAGAGAGAGAGAGAGAGAGAGAGAGAGGAGAGAGAGAGAGAGAGAGAGAGAGAGAAGAGAGAGAGAGAGAGAGAGGAGAGAGAGAGAGAGAGAGAGCTTCCTGCGTACAGGTCAGACTCGGTATATGTCACGGTACCTGACAGCCATGAAGCCAGACCGCATTACTCGCGAGTTCATGCGTTCTTGTAGTTCTAAATTTACACAGACGTGTTCAAAAAACGACTTGGCAAGCAAAATGTCCGCGGTCCAACGTCAGCCTTAGCTGGCCCTGCGAGCGTTATATATTATACGAGATATCGCGATACACGTCCTGGCCTCGTACAGTTGAGGCTGACCCGTATTTTTTATGCACCTAAAAAATAACGCCACAAAAGCCCTGCTGCAAAATCTTTTTTTTTTTTTTTTTTTTTTTTTTTTTTTTTCGTACCCTGCAACTCTGCTGAAACTGCAAGTGCGAAGGGCGCGCGTAAACAATCTTGAAAGTTTAACCGGAAGTTCAGTGTTTTTGAACTTGACAGAGCATCCTTTCCAGACAATATGCAATTACTGTCATATGTTTAAAAAAAAAATGTTTCGCTCTAGCGTTTTCAGTGCTAGAGGTAAGCAAGCGATGTGCAGAAATATTCTAGAATCGTCTGCTGTGTTCAGAAAGGAGTTCTGTGTATGGTTTCATGCTGAGCTTTCCACGCTATACGTTTTTGTCTGAGTCCACGGTAGACAATGAGTCCACGGTAGGCAATGAGTCCCTAGGCCGACGTCTGCCGCAGTTGGCCCGCGCACAGCTGTGCGCGGGCTAACTGCGACCGACTACGGCCCGAGGATCTTAAAGGAGACCATACTAAGGAGATAGATGAACATGGATGGCGCGAGGATAGTGCCTGACACACATCGGCCAATCTCTTCAAGATTAGCCATAGTAATAGAAGGTTTAGGGCTGTATTGTCCAAAATCACGGACCAACACACGCTTCGTCAGGTGGTCTGTGCTCTACAGCGGAAAGTGTTAAGAGCGACCGCCCTTATAAGAGATCCAATGTCGGTAAATGATCATCATTTATAAGGTGACTGTAGACACGTATAATTATGATAGTCTTGAACCTCTTCACAGCCGACTGAAACAAATTAAAGACCATCCAATTGCAAGAGGTATAGATCCTCATGAACCCCCGCAGAAGCGTGAGCTCATGAGGATCTATGCCTCTTGCTGAAACCACTTTGTACCCGTGTTCCTTTCACAGCTGGGTTTTTTTGACGTTGCATCACAGTGATTTCAAAACACAGGTCTGCGCCAATTGACAGTTAAGAAGTTAATGACACGTGACAGTTTTTGCCTTTCACGACATCACCTGCGAGAGTACTGTCTTTTAATATAACCTTTTTTTTTTCTCTGGAAGAAAACGTGATTCCGCCTTTAACCCTTTTAGCGCCATGGGCGCATTTCCCGAATTTCGGAAGTGTTTCTTTAACGACTATGTACCACTTGCAGGAGGTGGCTTGACCATGATAATTCAGGGGTAGTGCCAGATTAGCTTGGCGCCTGAAGGCGCCAAGCTAATCTGGCACTACCCATGAATTATCATGGTCAACCAATCTCCTGCTGTAGGGTGTTGGCGCTGAAAGGGTTAAGCTTGCAGCAAGGATTTTCACGCCTTGAGCAAACTGTGTCCGGACTCTCAAAACAAAACAAAAACAAACAAACAAAAAACCGCTCAGAACTTCATGACTCCATGCACGTTGGGGGCGGGGGGGGGGGGGTGGGGGGGGGGGGTCACACGAGAATATATTAATCACTGCTTCTATTTAGTCCCCATTATCGTTCATTTACTTCACTAGCGCACACTGGTTGTCTCCTTCGAATCGCTACGCTTTAACGTGACAAATCGAGGGATGCAACCATAGTGTACCCAGGAAGGTCATCGGACACTCGAAAACCGCTCAGTTTCTCTGCGGTTTCTTGCATGCTGCTCACGTCAAGCAATAGAGACAGAATTTCAAACACATGTCAAAGCACTGGGCCCAGTGGAGGGAGCCTACGCAAGTTAACCTGTTCAGTGGCGAGAAAATATAAACACAGCCTAACTGCAAGAAGTATAGATCCTCATGAGCCCCCGCGACTGCGGGGGCTCATGAGGATCTATACCTCTTGCTGAGACCAGTCTGCATCCATGTTTCTTGGACGGTTGTGCTTTTGTACGTTGAATGAACACAGCAGCAAAAATGTAGTGACAGGGAAGGGGTTAACATATCTAAGTTAACAGAAGGTTTTCTATGTCTGAGGTAAAGAATGTTATAGCAACGCCCGTCCGAGGACCTTCTGCTAACTGGGAGATCTATAAAATGTCACGGGCCATCTGTTTCAAGCAGACAATTGCCATCACAGCTGGAGTTGAAAAGCGATCCCCACATATCCTTGATACTGTGTGCATGCCCATGCGCTAGTTTTCACAGATAGCTACATGTATACATGGCCGTATTCCGATGGGCAGCTTTCACGATATCTGGGAGGGGATGTGTATACAGTTACCAATACTAGTTATCCCTAAATGTGAGGCAGGTATTAACCCATTTAACCTCAAGGCCGCTGGAGGTGTCACCTACCGACTATGTTAACTACCATTTGCACGAGATGAATCGAATTCAGAATTCGATGATACTTTCAAGCGGAGAGACCAAAACCAACTTTGAACTGTTCATTTAAGTTTAAATATTTATTCAGAAACAATGCATAAATAATACTACACAAATATAAAGTTAAGAATGTATACGACAGTTAGACGAAGCCTCAACGTGAAATGGATGTTGTTGTATATTATGTGGACAGGAAGGTGTAGTTTGTTATAACCCTTTAGCCCCAAGGTCCCATTTCTCAAAATTTGAAGGTGTTGTCTAACGACTATGTACCAGTTGCAGAAGTTGGATTGACCACGATAATTGAAGGGTAGTGTCAGATTAGCTTGGCGCCTAAAAGCGCGAAGCTAACCTGGAACTACCCTTGAATTATCATGGTCAAGCCATCTCCTGCTGTAGGGATCTGGGGCTAAAACGGTTAACATGGCCATGGAACAACATTGAATAATCAATAAAACAACCAACCAACCAACCATCGGCCAATCGATCACCAGCCGATTCCCACCAACCAACCAACCAACCAACCAACCAACCAACCAACCAACCAACCAACCAACCAACCAACCAACCAATCAACCAATCAACCAACTAACCAATCAGCCAACCAGAAACACCAAGAAAGAACAAACGCTTTTTTGTGGTTAAATGGCAAGATTTTTTTTTACTGCGAACGTTTCCCTTTTAACCGTGATACCGTAAAACCTGCTTGCACACGTAGTAACATGTCTTTGTATCGCAAAATCGTTACAGATTCCTGTACAGATGTGTTTGTGAGTCTGCCGCCTGACCTTTCCGTTGTGTATGTGGTCTCGAGTTGCACCAATTGTGTAATATTCCTGACAGCATCCGGTGTTACTGTTACCGCGGTTAAGGTCCTAGGGCTCGGTTGCACTGAGTGAGCTTATGTCCTGCACAAGCCATTAAGCAAGGGGCTCCGCGACAGCGGAGCCCCTTGCTTAGTGGCTTGCGCAGGACAAGCTCATTCGTGCAACGTCCCTGTTTCAGCGCCCTTTCCAGCTCGAGAGAAATACACTCGCATGAAAAATTGCTCAGCCGTCAAGACTGACTCCAGTTGGATGGCGGTTAGTCCGGCTTATGCGTTCATGTGGTCAAAGAGTATAGAGGCTTCAAAGACGGTATGCCTTTTGCTGTGGTTGAGATCCTCATTTCTAGCCTCATCCATATGTAAAAGACACAGATTCACAGGAGCTTCTGCAATTGCAGGGTTCCATGTGAATCAAGTCGACTGCAGACGGAGGCACATGTAAATCCACACCTCTCGATTTGATACGGTGTTGGTGTTACTGCGGTTAAAGATCTTTTCCATTAGCACGAGACACAGACGCTCATAAGCCCCGAATCAGCATGGGCTAATGACTCGAATCTATGCCTTTTGCTGGAGGCATCAAGATCGGCTTCAACTGTCCCTAAAGTACAGAGGGCTTTTTCAACCGGTAGCGGTGTGCATGCGGCAAGGAAAGGTGACACTTACCGAAACACAAAAACAGTAAGTATATGAAGATATTACTACAAAGGGCACGAAGTGAATGGCAAAATGCCACGACAGATCAGCACCGCTGAGTTAACGTACGCGGGTTTATTTGACACTCTTGTGCCGTTTTGCTTTTACCCGCGATACTTTGCGAGGTGCACACGTGACATGTTGAACTCCACCGCAGCAAATCAGCAGCACTGAAGGGCGAAAAAAAAATTAATGTGGCTCAATGCAGTGAGAATGTATCATTTGCAGTGAACTCTCTAAACTTCGTAAAGAATGTACATGTATCCACATAAAAGTCGCGTCAACAGCCGTGGAAGTGACACTTACCGAAAGACAAAAACAGTAAGTATATGAAGATATTACTACAAAGGGCACGGAGTGAATGGCAAAATGCCACGACAGATCAGCACCGCTGAGTTGACGTACTCGTGTTTATTTGACACTCAGTCTTGTGCCGTTTTGCTTTTACCCGCGATACTTTGCGAGGTGCACACGTGACGTGTTGAACTCCACCGCAGTAAATCAGTAGCAATGTAGCTCAATGCAGTGAGAATGTATCATTTGCAGTTAACTCTCTAACCCTCGTAAAGAATGTACATGTATTGACTTGAAAGTCGCGTCAACAGCCGTGGAAGTGTCGTATAGGTATGCCGCCGGCAACGCTATACGACACTTTCGCAGCTATTAATGCGGGGCACATTGAATGAGTTATTTTCCTGCATAAAACATGTCGTGCTGGTCTGAACAAATGTCTATAAAGGAAAGTATCCCTGGGAGCAATGATGTTAAACAGCTTGTATACTGACGAGCAAAAGAAGTGCGACATTTTTGGAACCATCGGAAACACTGAAAATGTTAGATTTCTTTTGCTCGTCGGTATACTTGTGCTCTTCTTTTGCAGGAAGAAAGCACACTTTAATTCCTACATGTTTTATATATCGATCTTGGGAGTTCCTTATCAGTTATCAGTATACAACACAGAAATACAGAGAGAGAGAGAGAGAGAGAGAGAGAGAGAGAGAGAGAGAGAGAGAGAGAGAGAGAGAGAGAGAGAGAGAGAGAGAGAGAGAGAGAGAGAGAGAGAGAGAGAGAGAGAGAGAGAGAGAGAGAGAGAGAGAGAGAGAGAGAAATGAAATGAAATGAAACTTTATTTTTCAAGGATAAATGATTAGGTACCTTCAATGACCTTTTTTCAATTATGTCCTTGCTAAGCTATAGCCTGTACGTAAACACACATACACATAATTAAATATATAAAAGTATACATAATTGTGAAAAGTCCTCGCGCTGGGACCATATGGCGTTGAGGCGCGTCCCCTTGGTGGTGGATAGGGGGTCCCTCGTGAGAGGGGTGCACCGAATGAAATAAGGTGTCGTGAACGAACATGGTCTAAGGGAAGGAGACCCGACAGAAAAGCCCAGGTCCTCCTAGTAAGGGGGTGGGGGTAGGTTCCCCACCCTGCAAATAAGGAAATAGCTACAAAAAACGCCGACGAATAGACAAACAGCAATTCCTTTCCCGGAGGAGGAAGGTTCTTCTACCAGAAGATTTATGACGTCGTGTGGTGAAAGCCGGAAGTCTTCGGAAGCCACAGGACCGAGCCGCCTCTCTCTATCCAGGGACACAATCATGGGCCCAGATAGCAGCGGAAATGCAAAAGTTCAACCTTTCCCTGCTAGGTATCAATGAAGCCAGATGGACGCAGTCTGGCCAGAAAAGTGGGGAGATCATTCTGTATTCAGGTCATGAAGTAGAGAATGCCCCCCCCCCCCCCCATAGAGAAGGTGTAGCATTCATGCTGTCACCAGTGGCACAGAGAGCAATGATGGGCTGGGAACCTCTTGGGCCAAGAATTATCACAGCAGCCTTTAGAACCAGAAAAAAAAAAAAAAAGCTGAACGTCACCCAGTGTTATGCGCCTTCTAATGACAGGGACGAGGAAGAGAAACAAGAGTTCTACGACCGACTCCAAAGTGCTGTAAATAAATGTGCGGAGCGAGACATCACCATCATCATGGGGGATTTTAATGCGAAAATAGGGAAGGACAACACTGGATACGAAGAGGTGATGGGGAGACAGGGACTAGGGGAGATGAGTGAGAACGGGGAGAGGTTCGTAGACTTTTGTGCCCTAAACAGACTTGTCATTGGAGGCAGCATCTTCCCACACAGAAGAATACACAAAGCAACGTGGGTCTCACCTGACCATACTACAGAGAACCAAATAGATCATAACTGCATTAGCAAAAAAAAATTAGAAGATCCCTTTTAGATGTTCAAGTGAGGAGGGGAGCAGATGTCGCCTCAGACCATCATCTGCTTACCTTAAGAATAAAGCTCAAGTTAAAGAAAAGCAGCACAAGGGCAACAAGAAGACAGCGCTATAATGTAGGCCCCCTGAGAGAGATTGGAGTGAGAGAAGAGTTCAAACTGGTGCTGCCCAACCGGTTTCAAGCGATACAGGAGCTAGTAAATGAAGATTTATTTAGTTAGTTAGTTATTTGGGTTTAACGCCGAGCAGGCGACTAAGGCCATCTCACGGCGGGTAGTAAATGAAGAGGAGCAGTCACCACAGAGCAGCAGTGGAAGGCAGTTAGAGAGGCACTGAACTCAACCTGCAAAGACACTATGGGGTTCAAGAAACACCATCACAAGGACTGGCTGTCGGCACAGACCCTGAAGAAGATAGAAGTGAGGAAGCAGAAGAAAGCAGTTGTTAACAACCGTCGCACGAGAGCAGCCAAAGCAAGGGGACATGAGGAATACTCGGAAGCCAACCGCGAGGTGAAGAGGAGTATGAGGGCAGACAAGAGAGCCTACACAGACGGCCTAGAGGCAGAAAAGGCAGCAGGCAACGGCAACATGAAACAGCTCTACGACATTACCAGAAGATTGTCTGGCAAGTATGGCAGTAAAAGACAACGAAGGCAAGCATATTGCAGACAGAGCAGACCAACTCGACAGATGGGCCGAGTATTTTGAAGAGTTACTGAACAGACCCACCCCATCCGACCCCCCCAGACATCCAGCCAGCAGACACTGACCGACCCATCAGCTGTGACAGACCCAGCCGGGAAGAGATCAGAAGAGCAGTGGCATTTTAAAAGAACGGCAAAGCAGCAGGGCCAGATGGCATCCCAGCGGAGGCTCTGAAAGCAGACCCAGAGACAACAGTAGAGCTGCTGTACCCACTGTTTAGAAAGATCTGGGAAGAAGAGGTAATGCCGGCTGACTGGAAGGAGGGGTACCTAATCAAGCTTCTTAAGAAAGGCGACCTCAGCAAGTGTTTCAACTACAGAGGAATCACCTTGCTGTCAGTACCAGGAAAGGTCTTCAACAGGATCATGATGGAGAGAATGAAGAGCTCCGTCGACCCCCAGCTGAGAGACCAGCAAGCAGGATTCAGGAAAAACCGATCATGTACAGACCAGATTGCCACTCTCCTCATCATCGTGGAGCAGTCTCTGGAGTGGAGCTCCCCACTGTACGCCAACTTTGTGGATTACGAAAAAGCATTTGACAGCGTGGACCGAGAGACTTTGTGGAAACTCCTACGACACTACCCTGTACCCACAAAACTCGTCTGCCTGATCAAGAGCAGCTACGATGGCTTGACATGTCGCGTGATCCATGAAGGGCAGTTCACCAGGGAGCTTCAGGTCAGAACCGGCGTCAGGCAGCGGTGTTTGCTGTCTCCTCTCATCTTCCTACTGGCCATAGACTTGGTCATGAAGAGGACCACAGAGCAGAAAAGAAGCGAAATACAGTGGACACTGTGAACACAGCTTGACGACCTCGATTTTGCAGACGACTTGGCTTTACTGTCCTACACTCATCAACAAATGCAGGACAAGACCACGAGGCTTGCTGACATCTCGTCCCAAGTGGGCCTCACCATCCACAAACAGAAAACAAAGACAATGAGGCTGAACGCAACCAGGGAAGAACCAGACTTGCTTGCTGGCACTTGTTGGAGGAGGTGGAGTCCTTCACCTATCTCGGGAGCATCATCGACAAAAAAGGTGGCACTGATGCAGATGTCAGAGCACGAATCGGTAAAGCCAGAGCAGCCTTTCTCCAGCTGAAGAAAGTGTGGAGTTCCAGAGAGATGTCACAACACACCAAAGTCCGGATTTTCAACTCCAACGTAAAAGCAGTTTTCCTATATGGAGCAGAGACTTGGAGGTTGACAAAAACCACAGTCAACAGAGTTGCCTTAGAAGAACCTTGAAAATCCACTGGCCAGAGAAGATCAGCAACGTCAGACTCTGGGAGAGAACAGAGCAGATAACAGCAGAGAATGAAAATGGACGAATAAGATGGGGATGGATTGGTCACAGTCTGAGAAAGCCAGTTTCCAGTATCACTAAGCAGGCATTGCCATGGAACCCCCAGGGAAAGAGGAAAAGAGGCAGGCCGAGAAACACCTGGCGTCGAGACCTCCAAGCAGACATCAAGAGACTGGGAACCACCTGGAGTAAAATCGAAGGAGAAGCACAGGACAGGAGTCGCTGGACGTCTCTCGTCGACGGCCTATACCATGAGAGGGGTGACAGGCGTAAGTAAGTAATAGTGAAAAGTACAGGCAACAATAATTCCATTTCAAATAATCAATGCTCACATTACACCACACACACACAAACACACACACACACACACACACACACACACACACACACACACACACACACACACACACACACACACACACACGCACACACATTCACACTGATAAATACCAGTCCGCACACACACACACACACACACACACACACACACACACACACACACACACACACGGCACACACACACACACACATACACACACACACACACTGACACCAAGCAAAACATCGAATATTAAACATTTAAAAAAATTATGATGTTATGCTGCAAAAGAAATG
>BTPG01000001.1:294917210-294924710 GCA_036245525.1 Semisulcospira habei | reverse complement strand
CACCACAATGAAGAGGGTTTAAATTTAGTATGCTGTTTATATATAGTTCTCGTCATTCCAATTTGTCTTCTGTCCTGTTTATTTTTCTTATTTCTTTCCTTTTCGCCATTTGTCTGTCTGCGGCAACATCCCAGATGTCCCATGCCCCATGCTCTATCCCCTTTCTCTGAATTCATCCCTTTCTCGTTTGCATTGTATATATAGAAGACCCGTAGAAGTCAAGCTGACACTGGAGTACGAGATGATCTGACCTAAGCACACAGTTTAGCAGTCGGCGCGTGCACGGCGCGTGCAGGAATTAAGCTCCTGGCTTTTAGACCCATTCTCTTCATTCAAGGATTTAAAGGCCCACTACTGCCGTAACTGTTCAAAGATACACTTCTGTAACAAACGGTTACGAAACGCTACACACAGGTCTAGTTATGGTTCATTTAGACACAGGAGAATCCAGTTCAGCACACGTCGTCTTAATATCAAGTAACCTGACAATGACTCCACTAAGTTCTATAAAAACAGTGCTATCAGTACGAGAAACAGCTAAAAATAGTTTGAAACGCTAACGGCTGCACAGAATAACGATCAGTGCGATTACGCACGTGCTGTTGCTGCCTGTCCAAAATGCTGATAAAAGTTCATTAGGTGTGTCGACAAGGCTTAACAAACACAAATGCTGCAGAAACGTGTCTTCAGCTTTACACGTAATGGTACTTTGACCCTTCCACTGCATGGGCACAGCGTACAACACCCACACTGACCCCTTCTCTGCCCATGGAGGCAGATTGTGTTTCTGAAATCTTTGTTAATTTAACGTCCAACAACCGCAGCCGAAACGAGGAACATGGGTAAAGTGATGTTCACAAGAGGCATAGATCCTCATGAGCCCCCGCAACTGCGGGGGCTCATGAGGATCTATGCCTCTTGCTGTTGGATTGCGTTGACTGATGGATTGTGTTGACTTTTTCTCGGCAGTAATGGGGTTAAACGCAAGAAACAAAGATCACCAAAAGCCTTCGTAAGGATGGGGATCTATGCTTCTTGCTGGCTTATAAATATAAACATATGAATATAAATGTGTATGTTTCAGGCAGGTAAAGTTAACCCATAACATCCCGAGGCTGAATGTGTTTGCTTTGCTTATTGTCCTATGAATGCAACGTTACAGACTAGGAGATAGATCAACCATTTTAGTTCAAGGGTGGTGTCAGAATAGCTTGGCGCCTCAAGCGCCAAGCTATTCTGGCACCAGCCTTGAACTATCGTAATCATATTTATTTCATGCAAAAGTTTATCAGGATGAAAAGGGTTAAGCGGCAGTGAATCGACGATGTTTCGGTAAACATAAGAGATCAAAATCCAGATGGTCTACCTCAATCTGAAAAGCTAAATGGGGGTCAATCTAATACATAGATTTTCGCACGCCCCTGCTGATTGCCAGGGCCCACGAGTATAGATGGAAAGATCAAATATGTCTTTAAAAAAATAATTTAATGACTAAACCAAGATCACGACAAACGCAAGACAGCTGATGATATATATTGAGCCAATCTTTCGAAGCAAAAGGCATAAATTATATAGAAGTGCAGGGGCTCATGAAAATCTATGGTTCGTGAAACGCAAAATGTACGTCTGGAACCATTCTGTTCACTCGATGACTGAACCAAGATTCTGGACACCTGTCAAACCGAATAAGCATAAGGGGTCAGTCTCCAGCAGCAAAGAGGGATACCATCTTCACAAGCCCATACATCTGCTGGGAAGTCTTGAAAATCTATGCTTCTTGTAGATGGAAAGAACTTATGACTAGAATCTTTGCATTTCTGTAATGGCTGAACGCAGATCGTGGACTGATAAAGCATATGAGGCCAGTCTCTTGCAGCAAAGAGACATAAATTCCCACGAGCCCTTACAGCTGCTGGTGCTCAAGAAAATCCGCTATGCCAGTTGCAGATGGAAAGCGCGTATGTCTTGAACCTCTTTACTTAGTACTAATTTGACTAAACCCAGATTAACCCCTCCTCTGCCACCTGCCACAGTACGTACACTGTACGTTACCTTTATATATATATATATATATATATATATATATATATATATATATATATATATATATATATATATATATATATATATATATATATATATATATATATATATATATATATATTAAACATCTTCAAAACAAAATCCTGGAATCCATTTCTTCCAAAACCCTCTACGCTACCATGAACTCACTCCTAGGCACTTCTAAAGACTCTCCTCTCCCCAAAACACACAGCAAAGAAGAACTCCCGTCCGCTTTTTTTTTATACCTTTTTTGCCGACAAAATTCAAACTCTGCGCAACACACTCGACACTCTGTCTTCTCCGCCTTGCCCTCCCGACCCCCCCCCCCCCCCTCCTTTCCGGCACTCCCCTCTCGTCCTTCCGCCCCGTCTCTCAGGAAAAAGTCCTAAAGACCATAAAGTCCATGCCTTACAAAACCTGCGAACTAGACACCCTCCCAGCTTCTCTCTACCGGGACGGCCTTCAAAACTTCTTTCCTTCATTACCGACATCATCAACACATCTCTAGAGAACGGCTCCGTCCCCGATATCTTCAAGTCCGCCATCGTCCGTCCTCTCCTAAAAAAACACAACCTCGACCCAAACAAACTCAAGAACTATTGCCCAGTCTCCAATCTCTCGTTCCTGTCCAAGCTTCTTGAGAAGGTTGTTCTCAACCATCTCAACCTCCACCTCGCCGACAACAACCTCCTCAGTCCCTTCCAGTCCGCCTATCGCAAACGTCACATCACTGAAACAGCCCTTCTACATATCCTAAACGACCTGCTTCTCTCCACTGACTCGGGCAACATCCCCCTTTTTACGCTGCTCGACCTCTCTGCCGCCTTCGACACTATAGACCACTCCATCCTCCTCCACCGCCTTCACCACTGCTGGTTTCTCTCCTACCTCTCCGACAGACAGCAGTCCGTCACCATCGACGGCGTCTCCTCCTACCCAATCACGCTCTCCTGCGGAGTTCCACAAGGGTCCGTCTTGGGCCCGGTCCTTTTCACACTCTACATCTCTCCCCTGTCCAACATCATCCAGTTTCACCACATACACCACCACCTCTACGCTGACGACTCACAACTACTAGACAAAGACAAACTCGACAACACTCAGTCACTACTGACTCGCATGGCTGACTGCTACGAAGACGTGAAAAAACTGGATGAGAGCAAACAAGCTTAAACTGAACGACGACAAAACAGAAGCCATGCTGGTAGGCACTCGCCAGAAACTTTCCCAGCTCCCTCCCTCTCTCCACCTTCAACTCGACAGCACCCTCATCTCCCTCTCTGACTCGGCCAAAAACCTTGGCGTTATCCTCGATTCCTCTCTTTCCATGACCAGCTTCGTCTCCGCCACGGCCCAGGCATGCTATTTCCACCTCCGCCGCATCAGTCAGATCAGAAAATACCTCACTACCGAAGCTGCCACCAAACTTGCTGTCTCTCTCATCCCATCTCGCATCGACTACTGCCGCAACTCTCTCCTTTCCGGCCTCCCTCACTTCACCACTTTCACTCTCCAGCGCGTCCAGAACAATGCTGCCCACCTCGTCCTCAGAAAAAAAAAATCCGACCACATCACTCCCCTGCTCAAACTCCTTCACTGGCTCCCTATCCCCCAAAGCATCCAATACAAGATTCTGTCTCTCTGCTACAAATCCCTGGACAACTACGCTCCTGCCTATCTCTCCAACTTACTTCATCCCTACACTCCGCCCCGCTCCCTCCGCTCCGCCTCCGACCCTCTCCGCCTCCACATCTCCCGCACCAAACTCAGCACTTTCGGCCCCCGCTCCTTCTCTGTATATGGTCCTTCCACCAGGAACACTCTCCCACTCTCTCTCCGTCAGAAACACTCTCTCGCCTCCTTCCAGTCCGCCCTCAAAACTCACCTCTTCCAACAGTTCTAGCACTAATCACCACACTCCTAACCCGAAGCTGACTGTGGTAATGTATTTGTGATACGTGAGTCGTTGTCTAAAGCGTGCGCATGCGTACGCGAGTTGTTAGTGCGCGCTTAGAGTTATGATTATAATAAGATAAGCGCATTATAAATACCGTAATTATTATTATAATATATATATATATATATATATATATATATATATATATATATATATATATATATATATATATATATATATATATATATATATATATTTAGGGGGTGGGGGTGCCAGTGAGTGGGTATCTGAAATCGTGGTTCATTTAACGACCAAAAGCCAACACTTTCTAAGAAACATAGATGCGAATTGGTCTCAGCAAGAGGCATAGATCCTCATGAACCCCCGCAGTCGCGGGGCCTCATGAGGATCTATATCTCTCGCAGTCAAATCGTGTTCATTTTTTATTCTCGGCAGTGAAACGACAATTGCACAAAACTGCAAGAACTGATGGTGTACATGGCGGAGCCATTTTTTTTCACAGCGAGAGGCGTAGAGGCGTAGATCCTCATGTTGTCCTACAAGTTGCAAGGGAGCGTGAGACTCTACGCCACCCGCAGAAGACAGGTGCTTTTGGCCGCACGCTAGAAAACCGTTTTACTGCAGACACCGCCACTTACCTGGGCTGGCACCGGAAAGGTAAGGAAGATTCAGCCGCGGGCTGGAAGTCAGACTGTAGGCTAGACACATGGGAGACTTGTGCGTGCCTGGTTATTTCGCAAAGACTGTGTAACTGCCAACCGGCCGCCTGCGTATAGGTGTTAATCCATTCGAGACGTACCGCATCCGGATATGCGGCTGCAAGCCGCGTATCCGGATACGCGGCACGTCTCGAATGAGTTAATCGTAGGCCACGGTCAGAATCACGACACAGAAATTAGTCAGTGCCCAGGGCAGGTGAGGACAGTGCAATCCGCGCGAAGAGACCGAGTAAGGATGAGTACCTCAACCTGTGTATGTTAGTGAAGTCCGTCTTTTCTGGCAAGAGAGATATATGTTCATGTGCCCCTGTGATTTACTAGGATCATCGCAAGGACCGGGCAAAAAAATAACTGAGCATGGTGCCAGGCCAGCTTAGCGTCTTAAATTTATCCCCCTTGACTGCCGAGAAAAGGTGAACGCGATCAAACTGCCAGATGCATAGATCCTCATGAGCCCCCGCGACTGCGGGGGATCATGAGGATCTATGCCTCTTGCTCAGACCACTTTGTGTCCATGTTCTTTGGACAGTGGTGACCTCAGTGAACACAGTTCTTCAAAACGAAATTACACCGTTGGCAGGGGGTGAAGGCTGTCTTGGTACCATCCTCAGTTGAAAGAAAAAAAATCGTCAGGCCAACGTTGGCATTAGTCAGCTGAAGATGATGAAAACATGACTCCCGATCGTATAAAATACAAACAAATAATCGACGCAGCAAGAAACTAAGAGACACGTTTAGAAACGAGTAAAAAAAAAAAATGCAAAAGAATTAACTCATTCGATACGTGCTGCCTCCGGATACGCGGCTTTAAGCCGCGTATCCGGAGGCGGCACGTCTCGAATGAGTTTATAGACAAAGGAAAAAAAAAACCGCGATTAGAAACGACGAATACAAAACAGTTTACTTGAGTAAACTGTTTGTGCTCGTCCCTTCAAATCGTGTTCCTTTTTGTGGGCTATTTTCCAGTCAGTTGACCCCGAGGATTGCATGTTCACTTGGCAGGACCATTTCACACATACTTGGCATAACAATCAAAGACATTCATCGTGTTACATGACCATCACGCGTGGCATGTCCATGGCAAAAATAGCAACGTAAAGCGCGGAAACAACGGAGATGTAGAGTTGATAAAGCACTAGTCTTGAGCTGTTTCACTGGCCAGGTCTAGAAGTGGAAGATCGACGTTCAAGTCTGAATTTTGTTTTAAATATTAATTGTTATTTATATTTTTATTTATTGATTAATTTTCTTATTTACATGTATTCATTTATTTATTGATGATTATGATTATTGTATTATTATTATTTATTATTACATGAATTATATAATAATAATAATAATAATAATAATAATAATAATAATAACTTATGAATGTCGCAGAACTTATCCACGAACAGATTTATCAGGCACTCCCCAAGAACTGTCACGATTGATCCTTTACTTCCCGCAGCTATCTATACCCTGCAGGACCTACTCACTATACTTTACATAACCTTCAAAGTCATTCAGGTACTGCACCTGAGGACCTTTTGATCGCGGGCTAGGACCTATTCACACATACTTTACATAACCTTCCAAGACGTCCAGATCACTGCATACCCACGCGGCCGCAAAGTCCATGTCACAACTATGAATGAAAAGGGCAGAGACAGTCAAATTTAGATAGTCTAACCAGAAAAATTCCTCAATATGGGGATATAAATGGACTGGAGAGTAGCTGGCAAGAGGCATAGATTCTCATGAACCCCTGTGATGCAAGTGCTCAGAAGAATCTATGCTTCTTGCAGATGTGAGGGATAGGACAAGAGGGTGGAAAGATTTGGAGAACCTTTAGTACAGGAGACACTGACAACAGAAGGAACCTTTTGGAGCCTGGGAAAAAAATGATCTGACAGAGTGGCAGTGCCAGAAATTTTGACTGAAGCGGTATGGGAGGGAGGGAGGAAGGTAGCAGAGAGAGAGAGAGAGAGAGAGAGAGAGAGAGAGAGAGAGAGAGAGAGAGAGAGAGAGAGAGAGAGAGAGAGAGAGAGAGAGAGAGAGAGAGAGAGAGAGAGAATTGGAGAAAAAAGACAACAACTTTATTTAACAATCTTTGAGATTTGCGCCTGTCCTTGGTAATAACAACACAACCAGCAGAACAATAAGACATAATATTAAAGTGCAAAGTGCACAGCAATGAAACGGTCAGCATTTATTAATTTAAAGTTGCAATGTTTTAAAATATTTGGCAATTTTATTGAAGGTTTTCAGTTCTGCAATTATTAATTTATTCATAAATATTATGTCCAATGTCGCATGCAGACTCAAACTACAAGAGCGCCCTTTTTCTTCATTGGCTCCAAGTCCAATACTACATATAGGCTCATGCAACTCTTGGTAATGTGCCCCTAGCTCAAAATCTCGGTGCATCTGTCCGGAATGCTTTCCCTATGCATGGAACGTGCACGCATTGCACAAGAAGCAGCGAAGAGTGTCAGAGAAATGGCGACGCATGCTCCTTCATCATGCCCTTTCCATCATAGTCTGAACCTGTTCACTGGCAGGACACTGCAAACAACTCAAAATGCAAGGGGCATAGATCTGCATGGTCGCTCACTTCTGCCACATTTATGTATGTGTACATCAGTCTACGGTTTGAGGCAGAAAATGCGTTTTTACGATGTGCATCGAGGTACAGTATTTATTTATGCTAGTCACTGCAACACTAGTCTCAAAGAAGAAAAAAATAATGTACAGTTTCACTGCCGAGTAGTGATCACTGCCCAAATATAAGAGGTATAGATCCTCATGAGCCCCCGC
>BTPG01000001.1:294854710-294912210 GCA_036245525.1 Semisulcospira habei | reverse complement strand
AAGTAAAGCCACCAAGAGGCATAGATTTTCATGAGCTCCCGCATCTGGGTGTTGTTCGATGAATCCCAGCAATAAAGTGTTTAAATGAATGTACCATGCTCGCAAACACTGACGTGTTACATGTATAATAATCTCTGATCTGTTGTATCTATCAAAGCAGCTACCTTGAATTGAAGCCTATGATGTACCTGGCCGATCACATGGAATACACCTTACATGATGAGTTTAGCATTCTGCGGGGAAAATAGCTGGTATTGGAAGCCTTTATAGTAATAAGCCATTAAGCTTTGGATCTGATGACAGTCACAGAAAGAAAGATAGAAAGAAAGAGCGAGCGAACGAATAAACAAATCAGCCAGCCACCCAAATAACCAATCAACCAACCCACCCCAAATAAACGGTCAAAGTAAGCCAACTAACCAGAACCTTTGCAGATTCTTTACGGCACGGACGTGTCAATCTTATTAATAGGCACTACCCTTAAGCTGTACATCATTGTTGAGCACTTCATTTCCTGCCGGCGATCTTTACATATACATAGCAACGGAGGTACCCACATTAAGTGGCTCACAAAGTCTAGTCTTGGCTCAAAGTCGCGTAATATAGTGTTCGTTTTTGAGCTCGGCTCGCGAACTCGCAGCCGGCATATTCTACAGAGCACTAGAAGGATGCAGACTTTTTTTCCCCCTAGGCATCTCTTCAGTTACTTCAGTCAGGCGTCGTCTGTTTTCTATTGTGTTCGTATATTTTCATAAATGGTATTTACATAAAGTTTGATTGTCCTTTTTTTTTTTTTTTTTATAGCGTGTTTCATTCTTTGTTCGGGTTTTCTCCAGAACATCAGAATGGGTGTCAGCAGGTGCGAATAAACAAGAAGACACTGAGCTGGAAAATTAGGCTTATCTTTTCTCAAATGATATCAACAAACTTCAGCGCTCTGCCATCAGACACGACGGTATCACCTAAACTGTTTCACCTTTGGGTGCTGCATTGAAATTGCACACGTCTTATCACTCTCAGTCTCATCCGAGGCGTGCCGCATGCGGATACGCGGCAATTGCCGCGTATCCATATGCGGCACGTCTTGATGTTGTTGTTGAATTGAAATCACACACGTTTTATCAGTCTAGGGCTTCCATGCACAAACAAGTGTTCTCCTTGTTGTTGATGTTTTTGCTGTTGTTGTTTGTAGATGTTTGAGTTTTATTCTTTGCGTCGTGGTGAAGAGGGTAGGGGATGGGGGAAAGCAGTTTAACCCATTTAACTCATTCTACCCCAACACCGAAATCCCCAAATTTTGCCGTTGTCCTCTGAAGACTGCATTGCAGTTCAGGACACAGATCGACCCTGATAGTTCAAGGGTGATGCCAGAATAGCTTGGCGCCCATAGGCGCCAAGCTATTCTGGCATCACCCTTGAACTATCATGGTCGATCCTTACCTTGCTGTGCTGTGTCTGGGGTAGAATGAGTTAACGCCACGGCCTCTGTTTCCCAAATTTTGGAGGTGTCACGTAACGACTATGTACCAGTTGCAGACAGGAGATTGAGCGACCACGATAATTAAAGGGTAGTGCCAGATTAGTTTGTCACATAACGACTATGTACCAGTTGCAGATAGGAGATTGATCGACCATGCTAATTCAAGGGTAGTGCCAGATTAGTTGTCACATAACGACTATGTACCAGTCGCAGACAGGAGATTGATCGACCATGATAATACAAGGGTAGTGCCAGAATGGTTTGTCACCTAACGACTATGTACCAGTTGCAGACAGGAGATGGATCGACCAAGATAGTTCAAGGGAAGTGCAAGATTAACCTAATGGCGCCAAGATAATCTGGCACTTCCCTTGAATTTTCATGGTCGATCCATCTCCTGCTGTTGAGCGCTGGGACTGAATGGGTTAATTTATGTGATATTTTGTTGGATTCATTCATGTAATATTTTTACAAACACTCTTGCAAAACTGCAGATAAGAAGAGACTATTATTTTGCTTAACAAGGTTGGGTAGGTCTGCATTAAACGATTTTAATTCAATATTGTTGTTCAGCCACCTCTGCCACATAAAAGAAAAAAAAAACAAAAAAAAACAAAACAACTAAAGCATGTCAACACGAACCATATATCTTGATAATCCCCTTCAGACTGGTAGGTCTGATCAATATGTGTGCATGTTGAAGATAAAAAGACCTTTAGTGCTAATTCTTGCCGCAGACAAAACGTGTCAAATGGCCCACGATATTTATTTAGAACTACAAGTCTCCGAGGTTTGGGGATATAACCCCGACAACCTTTGACATCTGATGAATATCTGTGCCACTCACTGAGTCGGGCGTTCACATGATGAGTGCCAATTCTCGCCCAAGACAAAACGTCTCAAATAGGCAGGACGTATTTATTTCTAAAAGTCTGTGCGGTTTTGGGATATGATTAGCATCGATGTGTTATCTGAGCAAACAAAACACACTCACAGGGCAAGGCGTTCCGAGATGGTTCAGGTCTATTGCCAGTCTGTCTTCCGGAACCCGTCCATCTGCAATTAAAGGGGCATAGATTCACATTGGCTCCTGGGGCAAGTTGCGTGAGCGAGCTTGGTCCTGCGCCAGCCACTAAGCAAGGTGCTCCGCTATAGCGGAGCACCTTGCTTAGTGACTGGTGCAGGACTAAGCTCGTGCATTTATCTGAGCCCTGTTCATGATCAACCCCTGCCAGTAAGAGGCATAGATTATCATGGGCCTTTGGGGCAGCAGAGGCTTGTGCGAATCTATGTCTCTTGTAGATGTTAAGGTATAATCAAGGGACTGGTTGGCCATAATTGCATGCTCTACTCTTCGGCACCCGTGATCTCAAGCCACAAGGGCCCATGGAAATCTGTCTGTTGCAGATTGAAGGAGCTGGCTGAGAGACTGGCCTGCCATACAAACTGTTTTTATGGGATCTTCTTTCTTTTCGAACGTCCCTGTCAAAACACCGAAGGGGAGATAAGAATTGTCGAGAAAAGGGAAGAGAATATGGTTGATTGATTGATTGTTTGTGCTTAAAACCGTGTATAAATAAAACATTGAAGACATCGAAGGCTAATTACCACGTGGCGATAATAGAATGATGGTTCATGGGGAATTTAAAGTTTTGATAATTTGTAGAGTTGGTGTCGACTCAAAACGCTCTTGGACTATATTAAGTTTATTAGGTTATATTAGAAAATTATTATTATCATCATCATCATCATCATTACTATACCACCGCCACCACCACGCCACCATCACCACCACTATCATCAACATATTCATCGTCGTCGCCATCGTCATCATCATCATTATCATCATTATCATCATCATTACTCTACCACCGGCTATATACGGCTCTCTCTTCGACCTCCGTCGACTGATCGCCAGGACCATCGAGAGACTGATCCTTGAGGCGCTGTTTGCCGATGACTGTGCGCTGATGGCGCACACGGAGTCTGACCTCCAGACCATCGTCAACAGGTTCTCGGAAGCCTCTCGACTGTTTGGCCTCACCATCAGTCTCAACAAGACCGAGGTCCTGCACCAACCAGCCCCAGGCACAAGAGCCCCCCCCCCTCCACCCGCCCCCACCCAAAGTGTATATCGAAGGCACCGAGCTGAAGACTGTCGACCAGTTTAGGTACCTGGGGAGAATCATCTCTTCTGACGGTACTATCGACAAGGAAATCGCAGCTCGCATCAGCAAAGCCAGCCAAACCCTGGGTTGTCTGCGCACTCGTGTGTTGAATAACAACAACGTCAAGCTCCCCACCAAGATCAAAGTCTACAAGGCAGTAGTCCTCCCCAGCCTCCTCTACGGCTGTGAGTCATGGACGCTGTACAGAAATCACCTCAAGCAGCTTGAACGTTTCCACATGAGATCCCTGCGCTCACTCATGGACATCAAATGGCAATACAAGGTGACAAACCTGGAAGTCCTGGACAATGCTGGCTTAGTGAGTGTTGAAGCCTTGATCTTAAAGACACAACTTCGATGGACAGGTCATGTCATACGCATGGATGATTCTCGTATGCCACGCCAACTCCTGTATGGTGCAATCTCAAAAGGCCACAGGAAGCAAAGACGGCGAAAGAAACGCTTCAAAGACTGCATAAAAGACAGCCTCAAGTACTGCGTCTTCCCGGCAAATGATCTTGAAGCACAAGCACAAGACACTAGGAAAGCCTGCACGCTCTTTGAACAAAATCGGCGCGAACGGATCACCAGTGCCAGAGCTCGCATAAAGACAGCGTCGACTCTCCCTACAGCTACGCGTTTCAATGCCCCCATTGCCCTCGCAGGTGTGGCTCCAGGATTGGCTTGGCCAGCCACACCCGCACCCACAAATAGAAGTCATGCACAATGACGACATCATCGGCTTCGATGCTCTACCCATTCACTCTACCACCGCCACCACCACCCTTATCATCATCATCATCGTCGTCTTTGTCGTCGTCGGGGAGCTGGGTGGCTCGGTGGTAGAGTGTTATACTCTCGTCCGAAAGGTCCTGGTTTCGAATCCAGCTGGGGTTTAAATTTGTTCGGACCATAATTCGGTGCCCCGTCTTTGAAACCACCTTCGTGGTGGACAAAATAATTTTAGCCCTAAACGTTTAAAGTTTACCGGTTTTTTTCGTCGTTGTCATTATTATCGTGGTCGTCATCACCATCATCGTCATCATCGTCGTCGTCACTGTCATCATCATCATCATCATCATCATCATCATCATCATCATCATTACCACCATCCTAATCACTAAAGAACAATCACACTTATTCGATAGAGAGGCCTCTTCAATTTTAACAGAAGGAAATTTTCGCCGTGAGGGAAAGGGTGAGGTTGGGCGATGCGTTTTTTGGGTCTGAGTGTGAATCGGCCACAGAGGCCGTCACTACAGGAGGTCGTGCGAACAATTGACAAATCTGACACGGTGCTAACGGGTCAGACAATCACAGTCTGGTATGCATTTCTGTGCTGGTCTGTGATTTTGGACCTTACGGCTCTAGAGCCGTAAGGTCCAAAATCGCAGGCCAGCACACGGCGTCTAAGACCATGCCACCACACAAGATATTTGTCTTCAAGACAAGAGCAATGCAGGCAATGCTTCGACCTGGCATGCGGCTATCCCGGCTTGACAAGCCGCACGTGCCAGTTTGATGTGGGTCAGTGCCATTGGTTACCTACCGCCGGCATCTCCGGTCAGCGCTAACCCCTTGTCTGCCGAGAAAAAGTGATCAATGGCAGTCGTAGTGCAAGAGTCATAGATCCTCATGAGCCCCGCAGTCGGGGGGGCTCATGAGGATTAATGACTCTTGCGTTTGTGATGTTCGCCTTATCCTGGAAAGACTTACGTTTACGATGCGGCATCTCCCTCACTTACTTCGCCCTCTGCTCCCTCTCTCCCCCTCCACTCCCCCACCCCGCCCACCCCAACCTTCATCCCTCCATGCCCAGGCCGGCGGATCAGCTGTTGTTGTTTTGTCAGTGGGCGGTCGGACTAATTGTTGTGGTCAGTTTGACGCGTGAGTTCCATTGTTTCTGGAATGCTCGGCAGTAGACACGGCACTGACAGGTCAGTTAATTATATCGGACGTCTTGAAGTGGGGTCGACGTGATCTGACGAGGTGATTTCTCTTCAGTGATGAGCTGGCGGAAGGTCCTGCGCGCGCAGTACCAGAGGGTCAGTGGAATTCTAGCCGTTATCGCCAAATTTAGTAAATGATTTTATGCTTTTTTTTTTTTGCTTATTGTTTAGAAACGTGTTTTAATCTTTGGTGACTACTGATTAATTCCCTGCTTCGCCGTCTATCATCTGGTCTGGATTTTCCTGTGCTTATTCCGGAAACTGTACCGACTCGAATGCGCAACATAAGAACAAACACATAATTTAATTCGACACCCTCTGCACAAATCAGCTGAGGAAAAACTAAAGCAAAATTTGAAAAAATAAACAAGATGGGATGAACCATAACCCACAAAGACCCTTCTATATGAGAGCTGTCCTCGCTGTCAATGGTCTCTACCTTTTGTCTTTGAACTGATTCTGATGTTGAATTATCTCCTATTCAAAAAGTCTCGCCGATATGCCACTGCGTCAGTGAGTCCTATAAGGGGCGCAGGACATACGCGTCATTGATTTGTCAAACGTCATTTGTCATGACGTACGTTTTAGTTTTTACGTAATTTTATATTTTACGTGATATGACTTTTAATTTCTCTTCATAAGCTTGAGAAAATGGTGACAAAACTAGAAATTCACGGTACAATTTCATTCTTGCTCTAATTTGTGTAAAAGCAGGTTGACTTTATCCAGCTACATGGTATACTAAGCACATGGGTCACCTGCATGCTCTTCTGAAGTCAAGTTTTTTTTTTTTAGTGTTTTAATTCTTTTCTGAAAAGAATTAATTTCTACTAAGAAGTTGAAAAGATACAAAGCTGGCTAAAAAACATATTCAATGTCTTTCTCCGAAATAGCTATATGCAAAAGTTCAAGTAAATATGACAACAATTACGGACTCTAATCTGGGTCAACCGACTTCCTAAAGGCGATTGTTTATGTCTTCAATGAGACATTCAATTACTGCTCGGAGGCTCTCCTAGCCACCCACGTAAGAAAGTATTTCGCCAAGTTTCAAGCTCGTGTGTTCAGAAATATTGGAGATTCTCTTGTTTACATACATACGTACACACATAGGCATACGCATATACATACATACGCACATACGGCGCTTCCCGCCAAATGTACGTTCAGCAGCGAGGTTAGCGTAACTAGACTTGACGTAATTTTTATCTTGTTACTTGAATTGTTAGAGGTTTAGCCTGCCCGCCTTTGACATCATGGACATGCTATTAAATTCGCCCCACCGCAACCCGTCCTAAAAAGTCTCTTCTATAAATAGAAGGAACTCAAAAAGAAAAGAAAAGAAAGAAAAACACACTTCTGAAACACAATGAAAATTCAGCTGACTAAATTTTCGGGCGAACCCCCCATTAAATTCGTGAAATAACACTCGAACACCATTATTTCAGGGTTTTAAGTATAATGTTTCATATAATGCACATTTTGTTTTTACGCCTTATTACCCCTGAAGAAAAGAAAGGCCATTTTATTCTCAGAATGTGTTACACCGCACTTTGCAATTCGTCTGTGTCTGAAATCATTAGTCATGAGATACAAGTATTAACCGTTTAACTGCCAAGGCAACATACCTAATACCGTCAATCTGCAATAGGCATAGATACTCATGAGCCCCTTGCACCTGCAGGGGAATGAGGATCTATCCCTCTTACCGCCATACTAATAGTAGGGCCTGTAAGAGGGATAGATCCTCATGATGCTCCTAGTAGTACGGCTACATACAGTCGTTATCTTGGACGCCGAATCTGTACGAGTTTACAAGGGTTTCACGAACACAGCACGCGGCCTGTGGTGTGAAAAGGGTTAACTCATTCGAGACGTGCCGCCTACGGATACGCGACTTTATGCCGCGTATCCGGAGGTGGCACGTCACGAATGAGTTAACGCTAGGCTATGCGACACATTAGGGGTGCTTGTATAACACTAACAGCCCATTATATTATCTATCACAATTTCTTCCGATGGACCTGACAACCTGCCGTCTCCCGTCGACCTTTAATCTTACGTCTACCACTGTAACATCTGTAAGAGTTGCTGTCACGGCTTTCCGTCTGCAAGAGGCACAGATCCTCATGAGCCCCTGCAAAGCAGGGGGCTCATGAAGATCTGTACATCTTGCAGAGGCTCATGAGAATCTAGCAATTAGAAATTCTACGGTTCCTATCTAGTTGTAACGTTGAGACTTTCTGTAACAAGAATTCATATTACAGACACTGCAGGCATACGCTAAGATTGTGTGTCTTCGTAGATTTTCAAGAGCCACTTGAATACAAGCCTCTTTCCAGTCAATGATTGGCCACCATTTACGTCCTCAAACTGAGGTTGCCATCTGAGGACATGAGGTTTTGTGTCGAATGACTTCATTGAAAATCATCTCAACCCTGATGACCCTTGCGATAGTTCTGAGAAAAGTGTGCATGCATGAATAATAGCGTTGAACGAAGTGCGAGCAACAATAGGTTATCTCACACACATCTTTAAAATAGTAGGATAAAGGAGTAAATGGGTGGCGGTGATAGTAGCGAGTAGAAGATGGGTATCAAGTTCATTTATGATCATTTTTTTTTTCACGTGTGAATACTGGTGTTGAGCGGAGAAAGAGAACGATAATAAGCAACAGCAGGTTATCTCACACGAATCATAAAGACAGTAGAAATGGTTGGGGGTGGGTTGGTAGGTGAGTATAGATGTATCAAGTTGCCTTATAATCACTTTTGGCACGCACCGTCCCACCGCCACGTCACATATGGTTAACCCTTTGAATATATCCCACCTGCAAGAGGCATAGATCCTCATGAGACCCCGCGACTTACCTCATTTGCCTCTTGCAAATTTCTTGCCCCAATCACTTATCATGCAGAACGATCATAAGGACTCCAGTCTGAGACGGCTCTGAGACGACATTTATCGCCTCTGGCAAGGAGTTGAAAAGTAGGACCATATACTAAGCTAGTCGAAAGAGATAATTTAGCCGCCAAGCTAATCAGAAAATACTCTCAAGCTGTCAGGGTCGATCCAATCTCCCGCAGTTAGGGATTGAGATTTAAAAAAAAAAAAACACCTTGGGGCTGGTATACCGGTGTATCAAATTCGCTTATAATCACCTTTGCATTATGCAGGGGTTGATATCAGATTTACACCACGGACGGGAGCAGAGATGGGATCTGATAGGGCATCCCTTAACCTGCAATTTGGAGGTTCACTGGGGAAAATCTAGTGCGTTTTGCTTTTGTTGAATTTTCTCATTTGAATACAGTGTATACGCAATTGACATGGCGGTTTACATGATGCTGCAAAACCTGCTTTGAGGGACCACCCTTATCAGAGATCACCTGTCATTAAATACCATCATTTAGGTGGCTGTAGCTGTGACTGTGGCTGTAGCCACCTAAATGATGGTCTTTAATGGCAGGTGACACTTTTTGCCGTTCACAAATTCTTTTGAAAGAACACCTGTTTTTCTAAGAACACTTTTATCTTGCACAAAATTTGGTTGTTCTAACAGGTTAGACTGTAGAATTGAAGATTTGATAGATCGTGGGGTACAGTGGGTGTTTGATGCATTTTCTTGTTGTGTAGAGTACACCGCAAACCTTCCTTGTGGTCACGCATTATTTTGTTCTTGGCAACTAAAATTTCACCACAGAACACATACCGAGGGACATCACTCAGCGCTGGACAAAAAAAGAGTTAGATCCCCTGCCCGATGCGCAAAAGGCCCTCGGGCCGACGGCGGTCGCCGTCGGCCAGATGGCCTTTTGCGCATTGGTTGACTCCTTCCTCATCGCAAACAATCGCCAGCTTACGACTAATGCAATAGGATAGTACAAGACGGGCATTCACATACCATAGTATTCCACCGTACACATGCACAGACACTTGTGTGCATAGAGCCGCAGAGTCCAATGGTCAAACCACCACACACCTTGAACAGCAGAAAAAGATCTTTGGACGCATCTGAGTCGCCTTAGGCAGGTAGCTCCTTAGTAGGGGGGTCGCTGTAAAAAGGTCCTTGCAAATGGAAGGAAAGCGTTGACAATCAAACTTGTAGGGCTTAACGTCCTTTGTACACCACAAGGTGGTTTCAAAGACGAGGCCCCGCACATGGTCTGAACAAATTTTGGCCACAGCTGGATTCAAACCCATGACCTTACGAGCCACCCAGATCCCCCAGATGGAAGGAGTTGTGTACAGGACTGTTGAAACATATGCATGCTGCATCGATCCCTAAACAGTATTGTGCAACATAGAGATGCTCTGTCCCACACGGTGATACAACACACATGATTAGATACACAGAATCAGATACAAAATGCACAGTTTCATGAGAACCTATGCTAGTACCGGGTATGATGATGATGATGATGGTGATGATGATGATGATGATGATGATGATGAAGCGTTTTTTTTTAAATTCAGGATAAAGTTTTAGGCATAAGAAATTTCTCTCGTATAAACTGTACTGCAAAGCGATCCGTCCTGTCAGCCAAAGCGATCCGTCCTGTCAGCCAAAGCGATCCGTCCTGTCAGCCAAAGCGATCCGTCCTGTCAGCCAAAGCGATCCGTCCTGTCAGCCAAAGTGAACCATCCGTGTTGACCTCCTTACTGCTGAAACAAAGCAAACAACACCCAAATTCAAGAGGCATAGATTCTCATGAGCTCCCGCACCGCGGGAGCTCATGAGGATCTATGCCTCTTGTTATCCTCATTCATATCAGTATTTCTCACGAACAGGACATTGAACATGATCTGCGGTGGTTTCAAAGAACGTTTCTTGATTCTGGCAGAGAAGTGGTGAACCGGATTCGTCAACACACTAATTACCAGCAACAAGCGCCATTACTCCAAGGGTCACCTTTAGCAGGAGAGAGTAACCGCTCCTCGCCCCGGTACCAGACATGCCGGCCTTCACACCTGGTTATCTGCATGACGTGTATAACTCAGTCGACGTGGTTGCTGCGTGGGTTTCACGTGTGTGTGTGTGTGTGCGCGCGCACGTGTGTGTGTGTGTGTGTGTGTGTGTGTGTGTGTGTGTGTGTGTGTGTGTGTGTGTTGAAGAGAGAGGGGGGGGGGTGGTGGAGGAGAGGGACGACGGGGTGGGGGGGGGGGGTGGGGAGCATGAAGGGGTGCAGATGGAAAGTTATAGAAGAATGGTATCCATGTGTGTGCTGAAGCAATCTGTACTGCTGAGTAAGCAAAACACTGAAGACAATAGATCTTAAAACGATGACTAATGCCGAAAATGCGATCAAACCAAACAATACCCCATCAAACAACGACCGAAAAAAAAAAAAAAAAAAAAAAAAAAAAAAGGAAGAGATCAAATGAATTGAGCGAAACCTAGCCAAAGCCAACCCAAAAAAACCTACGCAAGGTTTTACTGCCAAAGAGTATAAAGGCTACGATAAAGCGTAGCCTCTATACTCTTTGGTTTCACCCAATGCCAACGAACCAACTAACCGTAATACTCGTTTTACTCGCGATGGTCTCTGAGCTGTTGGAACTGAAGTACATTAATTTTCACCCGCTCTTCCCTGCCAGTGGACGCAGACTGTGTGTTTGAAATCTTTGTTAACTCATTTAGCCCGACGGCCGTATTTCCCAAATTTGGGAGGTGTCATCTAATGACTATGCACCAGTTGCAGGAGATGGATCGACCATGATAATTCAAGGGCTGTGCCAGATTAGCTTGGCGCCGACAGGCGCCAAGCTAATCTGGCACTACCCTTGAATTATCGTGGTCGACCCGTCTCTTGCTGTAGTGCGTCAGGGCTGAATGGATTAATCCCATCGTTGCCAGAGATCACGACTGAATTGGAAATGCCCGACCACTGAACGACTTTCGCGCGAAGAACACATATGCAAATGGGACAAAAATAGGCACAAACAACACAGAACAAACAACAGACATAAATCCTCATGAGGATTTAGTTCTCTTGCGGTTGGGTAGCATTCGCTTTTTCCTCTGTTATCTTCTTCTTCTTCTTCTCGAACGCCGTCACACTTGGAGTTTGGCTCTCGAAATGAAATCCGTCTGTGGTCTTCTGTAGCACCTCCACAGGCCCGTACAGTTTCTCTTGTAGAGCGGCGGGCTTCTGCGCCTCTGTTATTAAGGGGGTGAATTCAACTTGACTTGTAATTTGACCATGGATACAAAGTGTTTTCAGAAAGAGACAGAGGCCCTCACGAATCCACACTGCCAGGGTGACTCACGAGGATCTATGTCTCTTGCAGCTGGATGATAAGTAGTGTTCACCTTTTCTCGGCAGTGATGGAACCCCACCAGGCCCGACACTTACCTCATTAGTTAACTGCAATCAAACCATAGATAAGAGATTAATCTCTCATGTATGGGACTGAGCCTCTGCGGCGTCTGCAGAATCGTCCGTGATTTAACCCGCCATTTAACTCCAAAGCCGCGACAGCTTCTCAAATTGTTTAGGTGTCACCCAACGACTATGTACCACTGAGCTGCAGGAGAAGGATCGACCATTCCAAATCAAGGGTGGTGCCAGAAATCTGGCTCTACTCTTGAATTATCATGGTTGATTCATCTCCTGCTGTAGTGCGTCGGGGCTGAATGGGTTAATCTACATCGTTTGCATACGGCCGTTGGGGCCGGATTGGCTGGATAAGTGACTGTTTAACCAAGGCTGACAACTCCACCTGTCGGTTTGTTATCTCCCTTCTGTCAGCTGTGCCATTTCGGGCTGATTGTGCTGCACCCTGTGCCGTGATCTCAGTGTACGTAGCTCTGGCAGTGCAGTATCTTACACGGTGTCCCAGTAAGCAATGGTCCTCGGGCCCACGAGGGTCGCAGTCGGCCCGCGCACGGCTGTGCAAGGGCCCACTTCGGCCGTGTGTGGGCCGTAGACGTTTCGCTACTGGGGGTGCTGTTTGAATGGTCTTGCACCGGCAACGACTCACAACTATCCGCTGTGAAGAAAAGTCTATCAGCTTGGGCCCAGCCATTTATTATTATTTTTCAGAATTTCATCCTTTCCTTTATTTCGTCAACATACATTCAATGATAGCTAACACTTTGCTTAATGGCTGGTGCAGGGCTAAGCTGACTCATGCAACTGACCCCTCTTGTCAAGTTCTATTTGATTTTCTTTTTTGTAGCGAAGTCTCGTTAGCACTGAAACAGTCTGAGATTTGACAGTACAGTCAGTGCCAGACCTTGAGCCCCGGTGTCGCTGCGAGCATGCTCTCTGTAGACAACTATGTGTGTGAGAGTCTGTGATATCGGATCGTACGGCCTAGAGCCACACGTGTGCTGGTATATGATTTTGGACCTGACGGCCCGAGGCCGTCAGGTCCAAAATCGCCGACCAGCACTGACACATACCTGTCTTTGATTGCCATGGAGCCGTCAGCGCCTTGTCAGATGCGGCAGGTGATCGCATGACCTTTTGCTTCTCACTCCCCACTCCATCCTCCGACCCCTTCCTCCACTCCACCCCCCCCCTCCCCCGCCCCACCACGCACACACGCACGCACGCACGCACACACACACTCGCACGCACGCGCACTCTCTCTCTCTCTCTCTCTCTCTCTCTCTCTCTCTCTCTCTCTCTCTCTCTCAGTCTCTCGAGTAAAAATGAAAAGTAAAGCAATACACAGAAAATCATTAAGTACATTAGAATTCATACAGCAAAGGCAAATATGTGTGTAGGTGCTCTCTCTCTCTCTCTCTCTCTCTCTCTCCCCTCTCCGGGAGCGTCAGCACGCATTCATATCGTGCTCCAGCTCGCAGTGGATTCATGTGTCTTAAGTGAATTTGCCAAGTATGATATTTTTGGCACACGGGTTTGTGATTGTGTCTCCTACATTCTGGCGATTTTTCACGCGAGAGGATGGAGTTTTTCGTGAGTAATGACTTATGAGTGTTTTCCCATATATGATTTCCACTGAACTCTCTTGTCTTCCATTTTCAAAGTTTGTACACGTGTGCGGTGACTCATATGGCCTCCATTGTTTTGTAATCAGGGGGCGTCAGACCTGGCTACGCCTGTCATCATAGTCCCAACACTGTGTAAACACACCAGCGCAGATGCCTGGCCCAGGGGTCAGGGGTCTGACCTCATCATCCGACCGCCTCTATTTCTGTCAAACATAAAAGCAGAGATAGGAGAAATAAGAGTTTCAACTCTCGTGGAGCCCTGGGTTTGTCAAAATTGGTCGCCGAAGACAACCCAGTGCAAATCATTGTCGAACACTGAATATCTTTTCATTTATACCAACGAAAATCCGTAAACATTCAACTGCGCCTCACCGGTGCGCCTTCAGATAATACAATTTGCGTCTTCAGACCCCCTCCTTACACCAGGTTTTGCCACCCGTGACCGACCGTGTATTGTCAGGCCAGGTGTGTGCTCGTAATCTGTGCGTTGTCTGTAGGCGATTAGTCTTTGTGTGGTGTCAGCTAGAGTGATGGCAAGATGGGCCCGACCACACGGTCCAAGCTAGGCTTCACACAGACAAACGTAGAAGAGATAAGACGTACTCTGGATCCCATTCAGATCACTTACCATACGGACCATACGAAGCTACCAGTGTGGCGAAAGGTGTTAAATCTACGCTACGTTGACGAATTTCGGCCTCAAGGTGTTACAACAACCTGGGAGGATTATGGAGAACACCATACCATTTATGAACACCTAATTGACCCAGATTTGAGTAGTCTGCCCAAAGACCTTGTGCATTCAACTATACGGCTGAAAGACGGTAGGCGGCAACTACTTGTCATTCATGTGTATTACACAACAGCAAGTTTCCTGGTGCAGGGCCGGTCCTGCCGCCAGTGGGTGGACAGGGAGTTTGCGGCACTGAGAGACATCGTAAACGCCTTGGCTGCCCAGTCTGGACACAGTCAGCTGGCGCTGCCGTCTAGAGTTGACTCTGCACTGCCAGTGGACCATGACTCCTTGACCAACACTGAGATGGACGACACCGTCAGCCCCACCGGCAAGGACAACGCCATCAGCGGCAGCTGTGCTCGCGCTGTCATCACAACTCTCGTCGGAGACAGTAGCACCACCATCAATACCAGCGACAGCGTCATCAGTACTGGTACTTCTGACGTTGGCATCACCAACAATCCCACCACCATCACAACCAGTGACAACGTCGACAGTGTTAGTGCTGCTAATACGTCTGACATCGGCAGCAGTGGCACCACCATCAGCGACAGCGTCAACAGTGCTGGTGCTGCCAATACATCTGACATCGGCAGCACTGGTACCACTATCAGCGACAGCGTCAACAGTGTTGGTGCTGCCAATACATCTGACATCGGCAGCACTGGCACCACCATCAGCGACAGCGACAACAGTGCTACTGCTGCCAATATGTCTGACATAGGCAGCACTGGCACCACCATCAGCGACAGCGTCAATAGTGCTGGTGCTGCCAATACGTCTGACATCGGCAGCAGTGGCACCACCATCAGCGACAGCGTCAACAGTGCTACTGCTGCCAATACGTCTGACATCGGCAGCACTGGCACCATCATCAGCGACAGCGTCAACAGTGCTGATGCTGCCAATACGTCTGACGTCGGCAGCACTGGCACCTCCATCAGCGACAGCGTCAACAGTGCTTGTGCTGCCAATACGTCTGACATCGGCAGCACTGGCACCACCATCAGCGACAGCGTCAACAGTGCTGTTGCTGCCAATACGTCTGACATCGGCAGCACTGGCACCACCATCAGCGACAGCGTCAACAGTGCTGCCAATACGTCTGACATCGGCAGCACTGGCACCATCAGCGACAGCGTCAACAGTGCTGCCAATACGTCTGACATCGGCAACACTGGCACCACCATCAGCGACAGCGTCAACAGTGCTTGTGCTGCCAATACGTCTGACTTCGGCAGCACTGGCACCACCATCAGCGACAGCGTCAACAGTGCTTGTGCTGCCAATACGTCTGACATCGGCAGCACTGGCACCACCATCAGCGACAACGTCAACAGTGCTTGTGCTGCCGATACTTCTGACATCGGCAGCACTGGCACCACCATCAGCGACAGCGTCAACAGTGCTGGTGCTGCCGATACGTCCGACATCGGCAACACTGGCACCACCATCCGCGACAGCGTCAACAGTGCTGGTGCTGTCAATACGTCTGACATCGGCAGCACTGGCACCACCATCAGCGACAGCGTGAACAGTACTGGTGCTGCCAGTACGTCTGACATCGGCAGCACTGGCACCACCATCAGCGACCGCGACAACAGTGCTGGTGCTGCCAATACGTCTGACGTCGGCAGCACTGGCACCACCATCAGCGACAGCGTCAACAGTGCTCGTGCTGCCAATACGTCTGACGTCGGCAGCACTGGCACCACCATCAGCGACAGCGTCAACAGTGCTAGTGCTGCCAATATGTCTGACATCGGCAGCACTGGCACCACCATCAGCGACAGCGTCAACAGTGCTGGTGCTGCCAATACGTTTAACACCGGCAGCACTGGTACCAGCATCGCCACCAGCGACCATGACAGCAGTGTTCCCGCTGCCAGTACAACAGACGCCGGCGGGGCTGGCACTCATCCATCTGCTCCTGTTGCTGCAGTGTCCACTGAGTCTGCGTGCCAGACAGTCTGCCCGGTAGTACTCAACCCTGACCCCCTGGCTGTTGAGCGCCTGATGGCGGAGATATTGGCTCTCCGATCCGCCGTTGGGGAGATCCGCCACTCGTACAACATCGAGGTGGATTCGCTGCACACGGAGATTAGACACCTGCGTGAGCGGATCACCCAGCTGGAGGGGGAGAAGGATGGCCAGAAAAGCGACAGGAAAAGTGGCAAGAAGAACCCGTCACCCCCGTCCAACACTCGGCCCAAGCAAGCGCTGGAAAAGTCGCCAACCTCAACGACAACTTCTGAGCCCCCGCGTGCATCTCCGCTAACCCCCGAGCGCAAAGAGCCGGCACCAAACCGACCATCTTCAGATACCGACAAAGCCACCGACCTTTCTGCACTCCAAAACCCAAAGCCCGGCACCCAGACGCTACTACTCGGCGATTCGATACTACGCGGCCTTCATGGAGACCTGATGTCTGTCACTGGCACAGACAAAGCGCAGGTCGTGTCAGTGTCAGGCCTCGACAGAGCCGGCATCCTCCAGCACCTTCACGATGCCGACCCCACGAATGCAGTCACCACAGTCGTCATGCATGTCGGCATCAATGACTGTAAGCGTGGGTTCGTCATCGGCAAGAAGGGCTGGAAGGATGTGATTTCTGCTGCCAGACGAGTCTTCCCCAAGGCAGAAATCTTCATCTCATCCATCCTGCCCACGATCAACGAACGTCAGCAGCCTGATCCATGCGTCACAGACACCAACCTTTGTCTCAGGGAGGTGTGCCACTCGCTGAAGGTAAACTTTATTGACAACGACCAAGTGTTCTACACAAGGACCGGCGAGGTAAAGAGCGGGTGGTTTAGAGACGCCATCCATCCGAACAAGCGGGGCACCAGTGCTCTCGCTGTAAACATCAAGCGGGCGTACTCTGGCCGTATCTCCAACATCGTAACCCGCCCCACTGAGGCTAGACACCAAAACCCACACCGCCACGGACAGCTAAATGTACCCGGCCATGGCGGTAAAAACGGGCATCCCGGCCCTCGAGACCAAGGGCCTCAACACAGTCAGCGCCCTCAGCACGCAGCCAGTTCAAGCTTGGCGCCCCGATTCCGCGAGGAGCAGGCTGTGACGAAAGTCTTCAGAATGGCGCCCAGATTCCACCAAGAGCAGGCTTTTGCAAAAGACTCTAGTCAGCACGATCCGAACCATGCTGACCGTACACCAGCGCCGTTTGCTTATGGCGGTGGATCAAAGGCCGGGGCTGCTCCAGAACACAAGCCACAGCAGCCCGGCTATGATCGCACATCAACACTCATGGGCGCCCCTTCCTACATGGCAGGCGGTCGACCTGTGTACCCCTACCCGTACCCCAAACCCCCAACTTTCCCCTATCCCCCGCCGCCCCCACCCCCTGGAGTGCCGCAGCTTAGTGAGAGTGACTGTGCCGCCTTGTTTTCGCTTCTTCAAAAGTTCAGGCCACGCGCCGGAAATTAGGACACGCGTGATAGCCATTTCGACATTCTTTGATAAAGTCCCACTGTGCGCGTTTTGTGGACCAATTATTGACAGTAATTTCCAATCTGCTATTACCATTTCCCGATTTAAATATACTTTTTTACTTAGCGATTTTTTAAAATATTATAGTTGTACCATTTTCTTAGACTTTAAATTTGTTTGTTTTTCTTTCTTCTTATTTTTAAGTCGTCAAATTAGCTTTGTGTATTATGAACTTTGTCGCAGGTGAACGTGCATAGTTCCTTGACAAGTCATTTTTTATTTGTTCTCTTTTATATTTGCTCACTTTGTTATTTTTGTTGACATAACCAAGCAAGAAAACCGTAAACATTCTGCTGAACTTAGACTAAGCGCGTGATAAACATTGTGTTTCTTTGCCGTGTATTCTTTTATTGAGCTTATTTAAAGCATTCTATTGATATTGATATTAGTTGATTTTTATTTTTTATTTTGTTGGATTATTTTTTGTGACCATATTAATTTTGTATTATATCTTTCGTTACATTTGTGTTTTTACCGACATGCAAAATCGTAATTTAAATACTGTTCCGAAACGAACAGACGAACTGAGAATTGGCCATCTTAACATATACCATCTAGTTAACAAGGTGCCCGATTTATCCGTGTTCCTAAACACGCCCTTACATTTTCATATTTTTGGTGTGTCCGAGTCGAGGCTTAAAAGTTCAGTAAGGGATAACTCCATTTCTGTCCCAAATTTCTCAGTACTCCGCAGAGATGCCTCAAGCCCACAACACACTGGACTAGCTGTATATATACATAATTCAATACTTGGTAACGTCAAACGGCGACAAGACTTAGAGTCAGCTCAAGTGGAAAGCTTGTGGGTAGAAGTGAAGACATCTAAATCACCCCCCGTCCTCATTGGCTTTATTTATAGAAATCCCGCAGCCAGCTGGGACTGGTATGATGACTTCGTAGCAATGATGGATAGCGTAAATCAAAATAAAGCTGACGTTGTTCTTTTGGGCGATTTTAATATTGATCTTTCTAAATCTAAAGGGTCCAATGCTGCATGGGCGTCAACAACAGCACTATTCGGTTTAGAACAGTTAATTAAAACCCCCACTAGAACCACATGTACATCTTCAACCCTGATTGATCATATTTATGTGACAAATGATGATAAAATATCAAATGTACATGTTCCCTCCTTAGCTGTCAGTGACCATAACCCAGTATGTTGCACAGTCTCCATGAAACTAGACAAAGAGAACAAAAAGAGACATAAAACAATTAAATATCGTTCTTTCAAAACATTTAATAACGGCGACTTTCTGCGGGATCTGCGCAATACTCCTTTCAGGGACGTGTATAACCACACTTCTCCTGACAGTGCCCTGTCGTACTGGATGGATCTATTCCTTGGAGTCCTAAATAAGCATGCGCCCATACGAGAAAAACGAGTTAAGCACTCTACCCTGCCACCCTGGTTAACAGTAGATGTCAAACAGGCCATGTCATTTAGAGACAAACTTAAGAAAGAAAAACAGTTTGATGAATATAAGAAACAACGAAATCGTGTTAAATACTTAGTGAGAGCGTCAAAAAAAACTGTTCTTCCAGGAAATGATTAGGGACAAAAAAGATACAGCATCGGTGTGGAAAGCCCTGAACGTTATAACAAAGGGTAAATCAGCCCCTGAAATACCATCCCATTTGTCAGCTGATATATTAAATAAGCACTTCCTATCGACAGCTGAAACACTTGCTCAGTCAGCTGCAAGTAGTAACACAGAGTACCAAGTTCCTAGTGTACTGGAAAAATACTGTGAGGCCAAAAATATGCTGCAGACATTCATCATTCCTGATATTACCGTCGCTGAAGTCGGCAAATTCATCTCTAGCATGCCGAACAAAATGTCCACCGGGATGGATGGTATAGACAACAAAATTCTGAAAATGTCACTACCATATACGGTAGAGGCACTCACTTATATCTTTAACCTCTGTATAAAACACAGCACGTTTCCAACTATTTTCAAAGAGGCCAAGGTAATTCCAATCCCTAAATCAAAAGATCTTGAAGATGTCAATAACTACCGTCCTATCTCACTTTTGTCGGCCCTGTCAAAGCCCCTTGAAAAACACATACAAAAACACCTCCTCGATTTTCTAGAAAAGGGCAATTTCATAAATATTCATCAGTCCGGCTTTAGACCGAAACACTCATGTCAGTCAGCACTGGCACACATTGTAGACAGCTGGCTGGAATCAATAAATAAAAACCTGATGTCTGGAGCTGTTTTCTTAGACCTACAAAAAGCATTTGATCTTGTCGACCATGACATTCTCTTAAAGAAGCTAGCAGCATACCATATAAGTGAAACTGCCATAGCATTTTTTAGATCATACCTAAAAGACAGAAAACAAAAGGTATATACTCATGGAAAATACTCTAAACAAAGACAAGTTAACTACGGTGTCCCCCAGGGGTCGATCTTGGGACCTCTTCTATTTATAATATTCATTAATGATTTGCCTTTGCATATTACTAACACTGATGTTAATTGCAACCTGTTTGCGGACGATACGAGCCTCCATGTTTCAGGTAAAAAAACAGCTGACATTACCATTAGCTTACAAAGTAGTCTCAGCGAGGTTTCCGACTGGTGTAGAGAGAATCATATGGTCCTTCATCCAGGAAAAACAAAGAGTATTTTAATCACTACACGACAAAAACACCAACGCCGACCACAGCCGTTACATTTACAACTGAACGCTAAACCGATAGAACAAGTCACAGAACGTAAATTCTTGGGAATACACGTTGACGAACAATTATGTTGGGAGACGCATATAAATACAGTCTGTAAAACCATTGCTAAAAACACTTTCCTGTTGTCCCAGCTTAGACAAGTAACGGATACACATACTCGTAAACTGTTTTTTCATGCCCATATCAAGTCTCACGTTGATTATGTTTCCACAGTGTGGGACGGTTGTAGTGATGTTCACATGAACAGGTTAAACTCTATATATAAAAGAGCTGTCAAAATGATAGATACGCGGCCCATTCCTACCACAGACAAATTTAGACATCTAAACATTCTCGGCCTGCGTCAACAACTTAGTTTCAACAAATGCATCCTCATGCACAAGATATTAAATAACATGACACCGCAGTATCTAACCACCAAATTTGTGCCACAGCAAGAACGCGAACGGTCCTCAAGGAACAATACTTTACCCCTACCTCTGCCTAGAATTGACCTCTTTAAAACTAGTTTATCCTTTTCTGGACCGTTTGTATGGAACACTATTCCTGCACATTTGAAGACTATAGCCTCACTTGGAATCTTTAAAACGAAACTTTTCGATTACCTGATGAGCCAAACATAACAACACTGGGTATTTAAACAAACCCTGATGGTTAATGCTTTATGTAATATAATTATGCATTTATCTATATTGTTGGTGTGTGTGTGTGTGTGTGTGTGTGTGTGTGTGTGTGTGTGTGTGTGTGTGTGTATGTGTGTGTGTGTGTGTGTGTGTGTGTGTGTGTGTGTGTGTGTGTGTGTGGTATAAGATGAATGTTAAGTGTTATTATTTTGTGTCATTTTTTAAAATTTTTTTATTGTTGCATGAAATAATATGTGTAAATATAATTCTTTATTATATTATTATCTTTTAATCTATTTTATCTTGTAGATGTTAGCAATGGCAAGTTTGTAAAATGACGATTTGTTTCTGTCAAAACTTTTTACCGTTGATAAATAAAGTTTCATCATCATCATCATCATCTCTCTCTCTCTCTCACACACACACACACACACACACACACACACACACACACACACACACACACACACACATATGCACGCACGCACGCACACTCACACATACACACTCTTTTTCTTCTCTTTTTTTCTGTGTCTGTTTTATCACTCCTTCCTATATTATTATAGCTCCGTCCTCGATTTCACCTGCCATCAGGAGGTTTACCACCAGGTCTTGCTAGCAGAACCTAAACATACACTGCCTTCCTTGAAGCAGTTCCTCTCTTGTATACATATATAGTCGTAAACTATCTGGCCCTTTTACTGTACGATGTATTCCTCATCCATGAAAGCAATGTTGGATCGTCATAACCTTGACATGTGCTTCCCGCAAAAGCAGCATTCGCCTAGACTTAACGCTGTAGACTACTTACAAATCAAGGCTAGCGCGGGTAGAAACAATACATTGTCAAAGGGGATCACTCTTGGACAGACAACCGATTAGATCCCCCGCCCCTTCCGACAGGAAGGAGCAGGGAATATAACGGGTTGTCTGTCCAGCGTTAAATAATTTCCCTTGGTACATGATTGATAATTAAAGGCTAGTGCCAAATTAGATTGGTGACGGCGCCAAGCTAAACTGGCACTACCCTTGAATTATCATGGTCGATTCATCTCCTACTGTAGATCTATAGAGCGTCGACACTAAATGAATTAAGGAGAGTTAATTTAATGCGTTTTGTTCAGTTAATTTCGAATTTACAATTCACCCTACGAGCATTTAACGGTGACACACATGTATAATAGACTGACAAACTGATCACGCCTGATAAAATGACGTACGACTCCGTCTTATTGCCTAGTTTCATATCTCATTTTAAAAGTTGCTTCATTATACTGTATAAACCATTAATATTTTATGACGACATTTGCAACAAAAGTTGTAACTCGTGCAGTAAGCTTTATAGGAAGTAGCTGGCACCCATTTTGCCAACATTTGGTTTTAGCAAACATGTTTATTTTTTTCGTTATATAGCAATGCAGATCTCGCATTTCTTTTTTTTAAAAAAATGTCATACCGGTTTTTGCCAAATAACGTCTGCATTCATGTTTAGAGTATTACGTTTTGCGATTGTCCAAGACTGTCCAGAAAGCGAAATACGTACAATCTCCGTCAAACCCCTCAGGCCCTCTTCAGTGGAGAGCCAACTTAAACAGTCCTTCCTTACTAAAGGATGCTCCCATTGCGAGGCACAGCTGAAGCCCGTCTTGCTCAACAAGAGGCGTAGATCCTCATGGGTCCCTACTCTGCCGGGGCTCATGAGAATCTACGCCTCTTGCAGACAGGGACAGTTAAACGCTCTTGCTTTTCTAAATAAAATAAAATGACCTCCTCAATTAGATCTAAAAGAACTAGTAATACCGAATTCATCAGCAATCGGCGTAGTTCTCATGAGTCCCTGCTCCTGCAGGGGCTTATGAAAATATATGCCGCTTGCAGATAGAATGGACTTGAGGAGCAACTGTCAAACATTACTCTTTCCTAAACGGACACATCCAATTAGATCCAGAATAAAAGCTCCTCTTTCTGCATATGTTTAATCAGCAATAGGTGTCCATGTTTATGAGGCCCTACGGCTGCGAGGGCTGATGAGGATATGTGCCTTCTGCAAATGGAAAGGTCTTCTCAAGTTATTGTCAACACTCTTTCGCTCCTGCAAAAACACCCCAAATTAGATCCAGGAAAAAAAAGTACCTATATCTAGTTAATACTTATTTTGCTTTGCCGGTAAATATTTTTACTCTCCGGCGGTAGGTTAGTTTGGGTTTAACGCCCACAGCACCGAGGTGATCATGGACGGCACTGACGGGCGGGTTATGGGGGACAGGGAAATCTATTGCCTATGGAATACGACCTGAACACTGATCAACTCAGGCGCACTCCAACTGTGCCACTTTGATTTACCAGGACCTTTCAACGGACATGCTATTGAACAAATCCGTTTTTTCCCCCTGGATTGTGAGTCCAGCTACCGAGGCCGGGACGGGATTCGAACGCACGACCCGGCGATTCCCTTTTCTCTCCTGCTCCGACGTTTAACCGCCTGAGCTATTTCGGACTCTCTCCGGCGGTATAGCGATTGTCATCTTAAATTGAAAGTTTGCAGTTGTCGTTAAAAAGATAATGGTGTGCCTTTTTACTGGCAAGCGTTAAACTTTTGGCTGCCAGAGCGCGCCAGAACAAAACCCTTCGAGGCATAAATCCTCATGAGCCTCTGCAGACGTGTCTGGGACTCATCTTTCCGAAGGCATTTCAGATTCCCTGCCGGACAAGCTCGACTGCCGGACTGATACGAATGAGACACTCAGGAGACATTCATCTTAACAATTATCATTCTGAATACACCAGTGTGTGAAATAAGTTCGACTGAAATAGTTCAAGGGTAGTGCCAGAATAGCTTGGCGCCTCTAGGCGCCAAGCTATTCTGGCACCACCCTTGAACTAAAGCCATTGGTCTATATCCTTATCTGTAAGTACTATAATGTAGCTTGCATAGCTTGCGTAAGTACTATAATGTAGCTTGCATATGCCTTATCTGTAAGTACTATAATGTAGCTTGCAGACCACATTTTGAACTGAGCTTTTAGCCTCAGTATGATATGGGTTAAGCAGCCTCCTTTCCTGCGGGGACTGCGGCGTGTGCATATTGGTGCTCACTGCGTTCTGGAAGCGAATGGGTTCTTTGCTTTCTTGCTTGTACCTTTGGAATGTTCAATTTCTCAATCATATTATTAAAAAAAAAAAAAAAAAAAAATCCCTTTAGCTCAGTTAAGCGTCAGAGCAAAAAGAGCGAAGGGAATCGCCGGGTTGTGGGTTCGAGTCCCCGACTCGGCCCCGGTATCTGGACTCGCAATCCAGGGATACAGGACGGGCCCGTTGAAAGTTCCTGGTATATCAAAAATGGCACAATAAACAGTTGCAGTGCACCTGAATTGATCAATGTTCAGGTCGTACTCTATAGGCCATAGATTCCCCGTCCCCCATAACCTGTCCGTTAGGGCTATTCATTATCACTTCGGTGCCGTGGACGTTAACTCATTCGAGACGTGCCGCATCCGGATACGCGGCACGTCTCGAATGAGTTAAACCCCGAACCAACCACCCAGGCTGATACAATTCGTTATAGACTCGAGCAGCTAGGAACGAGAGACAGTTCGGGAGAGACAGACAGGGCATGTAGGAAGGCGATCTTGGTGGCATGGAGGGAGCTAACGATGCGAGGGGAGGGGGTAAAGGAAGGGGAGGGGGTAGATACATGTATGTCATGACCTGAGGAATATTTTTTATATAACCTAAAATGGGTCAGTTCGTGCGCATTGCAAGCATGCTGCTTGTGATACCTCTATCACAAAGATTTTCCTTTCAACAATCATGAGAGCGAGCCTTTGATGCCTAATCCCCTTGAGCTGACGTGGATTTTCTAATTCTGACGTATTTTATGTTCCTGACTGTGCTGGTCTGTGATTTTGGACCTTACGGTCGGAGGTCGGAAGGTCCAAATCACAGAACAGCACACAACTTCTACCGAGACTGCAGTGCTCATTCGATTTGTCACATGTTTCATTGTCAGAGAAAGTTTAGAATTTCACCACAATGCTAATATGACGTTGATAATCCTATTACAGTGAAACCGAACACTGTCTCTTAGCATTAATTCCATCTACAAGAAGCATAGATCCTCATGGGCCGTCGCATATGAGAGAGTTAACGAAGATCTATGCTTCTCCTTGGTAACATTTACTCCCGTTTTACGGATTCAGAGGGAGGCGTCGACAGTTAGGGGAATCGGCTATCTGGTTTGTGAGTAGGCTATTTTATTGACCATGGTACGTAGACGACTGAGGATTTGGAAATGAATAAGTCTGAGTATGATATGTCCTAAGCTTATGAGGATCTGTACTTCTTAGTGGTTCTGTTTATTCTTGTGTTTCTCAGTCTGAGGAAGATAGCGGCTGTTCATTAAAACCGAACACTGTCTCTTAGCATTAATTCCATCTACAAGAAGCATAGATCCTCATGGGCCGTCGCATATGAGAGAGTTAACGAAGATCTATGCTTCTCCTTGGTAACATTTACTCCCGTTTTACGGATTCAGAGGGAGGCGTCGACAGTTAGGGGAATCGGCTATCTGGTTTGTGAGTAGGCTATTTTATTGACCATGGTACGTAGACGACTGAGGATTTGGAAATGAATAAGTCTGAGTATGATATGTCCTAAGCTTATGAGGATCTGTACTTCTTAGTGGTTCTGTTTATTCTTGTGTTTCTCAGTCTGAGGAAGATAGCGGCTGTTCATCCAACAACAATTTTGCTATTATCTATATTCTACCATTGAGGATTCTGAAAAAGAAAACGTCTAAATTCTGCTACATTTTGCCAGAAGTATTGACAAGGATCTGTGTGTCCTGCAGGTAACATTTAGACTTCCGTTACGCAGTCAGAGGCAGGCATTGGGAGTTTAGTCCACAGTAATTTAGTCATTATCCACCGTCCGCCACAGACGATTTTGAAAAAGAAAACGCTTAAATTTGAGAAGCTTCCGCCTCTTACACCCTTCATTAACCTGTTTCTATGCCGGTTGTTTGGAGACCCAGGGGGCACAACCGCGAAAAAACAGACCTCAAGGCGCCACCTAGCGAGAGACAACGAGAAAGGGTTGACAACTCTGACAGAACTTAAAGAAAGGAACTGACAACTCCGAGCGACCTGAGTGAATGATTGAGTGTTTGAGCGACCCGAGTGAATGTTTCAGAAACTTCTTTTTGTTGCAGATCCAAGCTGTGCCTATTTTTCGGGTGTCCCTTGCTGTAGATGCTCATGCGAATCATAGCATTTTGCAAACTGAACTTTCTGGCTTATGTTCAGCATCAGTATAATATTTGAATGTCTTGTTTTTGGCAAATTTGTTGAGACAAATAACATAGAGGTAAAAAATTTAACAGAAAGTATAACTGATCATAACAACATACTATATCATAGCTCGGTAGGCAGTCTGTTATAATATTTAGTTGCTATTATTGCGATTCTTGATAAAAGTGCATGTAGTATATTAATGCGTCATTTTGTGTGGTATAATATCAACAGTAACAAGACGTTAAATAACATTCTGATTCTCATGTTCTTGTTTAAAACCATAAGCCACCATGATAGTTCAAGGGTGGTGTCGGAATAGCTTGGCGCCGACAGGCGCCAAGCAATTCCGACACCACCCTTGAACTATCATGGTCGATCATTCTCCAGAACTGTGACGCAGACCTCAGAGAACGTCTCCAAAATTAGATAAGTTTGTTCTCAAGGCTTTATGAGTAAAACTGCGAAACTGCTTTGTGGGAGGCGGCCAACCTGCGCATATTTTCGCCGTGTCATTCAAGCTTGAGAATCCATACTTCAGATGGACTTGCTTAGAATTGCTCATGCGACATATCAGGACAATGAAGTCACGCACGCAAAAGTCTCAAACGCTGAAGATAATCGGGACCTCCACCTTCTAACTAGAGGCATAGGTTCACATGAGCCTCTGCGAATGCAGAGGCTCATGAAAATCTATGCCTCTTGCAGATAGAAGAACCTTATTCAAGCGACACATCGGGACGTGGAGTCACTCATGCAAGAGACCTCTAAACTCTCAAATCCTCATTATCGGGCTCCGCATCTTCAGCGTTGTATCCGGGCCAAATCCCCGCTAGTGTTCGTTAGTGTTACCACCTCAGAGACTCCCCTCAAGCTTGAGTGATACCGGGAAAATAGGCACAGGTTGGGCCCAAATAAAGCAGTTTCCGAGCTGACCAAGATTAGAGTCCGAAATAGCTCAGGCGGTTAAACGTCGGAGCAGGAGAGCGAAGGGAATCGCCGGGTCGTGGGTTCGAATCCCGTCCCGGCCCCGGTAGCTGGACTCACAATCCAGGGGGGAAAACGGATTTGTTCAATAGCATGTCCGTTGAAAGGTCCTGGTAAATCAAAGTAGCACAGTTGGAGTGCGCCTGAGTTGATCAGTGTTCAGGTCGTACTCCATAGGCAATAGATTTCCCTGTCCCCCATAACCCGCCCGTCAGGGCCGTCCATGATCACCTCGGTGCTGTGGACGTTAAACCCGAACTAACCAACCAACCAACCAACCAAGCACGTTCCATCCGCAACAGATTTTGATACCCCTTCCTACAGCACTCCCCAAACCCCCCCCCCCCACCCCACCCCACCCCCAAGAAAAAAAAAATAATACGTAAGCTTTAGTCATACCTGGGAAAAAAGGCACATGCTGGTTTCCTCACAGAGCAGTTTTCGATCTGAGGCAGTACGTTCCATCTACAGATTCTCATGACCACCCTCCACCCCCCCCCCCCTCCTCATTCTCCACCTCACCCTAAAAAGTTCCCCTTGAAGCTTGAGTGAGTGGTGTCCGGAAAATAGGCACAGCTTGTCTCCCAGCTATGAGCAGCTCATGAAAACGTTAACTCCTTCAGCCCGACGGCCATATTTCCCAAATTTTGGATGCGTCATCTAATGACTATGCATCAGTTGCAGGAGATGGGTCGACCATGATAATTCAAGGGTAGTGCCAGATTAGCTTGGCGCTCCTGCTGTAGGGCGTCAGGGCTGAATGTGTTAAACGTTTAAGACTGAACGTCTTTTGTCCACCACGAACGTGATTTCAAAGACGGCGCACCGAATCAGTGAACAAATTTTGACCCCAGATGGGTCCGAACCGGGACCATCCCAGTGCGGAAAGGCTATCGGGCTGACGTCGGCCCGATGGCCTTTGCGTATTGGGATTCGGACGAATGTAGAACGCTCTAACATCCTTGCCTTCCAGCTCCCAAAGCTTCCATCTGCGGATTCTCATGAGGTCCGCACCATCCTCTCTCTCTCTCTCTCTTTCTCTCTCTCTCTCTCTCTCTCTCTCTCTCTCTCTCTCTCTCTCTCTCTCTCTCTCTCTCTCTCTCTCTCTCTCTCTCTCTCTCTCTCTCTCTCTCTCTCTCTGCCCTTTACCCCCCCCCCCCCCTTTCTAAAAATTCTCCCCTGAATATTGAGTGATACCCGGATAATAGGCACAGTTTGTCCTCGCACAAAACAGTTCTCAGCTAAGCCAGCACATTAAAACAATAAACATTTAAGGCTTTAAGTCTTTTGTCCTCTACGAAGGTGATATCAAAGACGAAGCACAAAACAGTTCTCAGCTAAGCCAGCACATTAAAAGAATAAACATTTAAGGCTGTACGTCTTTTGTCTTCTACGAAGGTGATATCAAAAACGGGGCACCGTAAAAAAAGTCCGAACAAATTTTGACCCCAGCTGGGTTCGAATCGAAACCATTCTGATTAATGTCGAACGGTATGTCAACCAAAGTCCCCAGCTCCCCAAACTAGCACGTCATTGCGATGTGCAACTCAGTGCGCAAAGGCCATCATGCAGACGTCAGCCACCGTTGGCCGGCGCACGGCCGTGCGCGGGCCAACGGCGGCCGATGTCGGCCCGATGGCTTTTTGCGCATTGGGAAGATGCATATGATATCATGAAATTCAGACCAAAAAAAGTGACTGCCAAGCTTGTTAAATGCAGAGAACGACCCAGCAAAGAAAGAACCACGCTACGAAAAGACAGTTACAACACAATTTATTATTGTGTTGCAACTGTCTTTTCTAATCGTGTTTCTTTCTTCGTTTAGTTATTCTCTCCATATGATATGCACGAGCGTCTGTCACAGTGTTCCCTAGTGTTACGACACAGGCGCATATAGCGCCCTGATGCAATCTGACTGTTTTTCATCTAACCGCCATCTTGTATGATCATTTCTGTCAACATGCTTTAGAAGATAACACGAAAATATGACCTGGTTTTTCTTTTGACTGCCATCTTCCATGAACATCTCTGTCTAGCTGCTTCAGAAGACGAGACATAATGTAACAGCAAAAATGACTGGATTTAGCGGTTATCTTGTCAGAAATGAGAAACATACATATATGATTATCTTGTCTGACTTGAATGTTTACCCGAGACGGCCTGGCGAAAACAGACGAGAGATGACGAGAGATAACGAGATTTGGGCGACGCTGTGTTCCGGTTCATTTGCTTACACGACAGTCCGTGTCCTTGGAAGTGACGTACACCGCTGTGTGTGTTCGCATTAGGCCATCGTGCTTAGTTTGAAAGAATCAGTGATGTGGCCAGTAACATGAGTGAGCTTAGTCCTACGCCAGTCACTAAGCAAGATATGAGAGAAACGATGAGGGGAAACAAGCTTTCAAAAAGCTCCCATGAACGACTAAATGTTAACTAGAGCTGGAAAGCGTGTTTGAAGACACGTAAGAATACGGGGGATAATGGCACAATCTCGCAGTATTTCAATGGCAGTGTGCCGCGACCTGTAGGACGTTTTAGCAGGCGGTAAAATAATAAATAATAATAAATCAGCGCATTAAATAGGCGCTTTACCCAACTGAATATCGGCTCAAAGCGCCGCCGCGAACTGAACCCAACAAGCACGCTCACGTGAATCATGCGCATAGTCATTTCACACACTGTACATAAACACAGAACATTCACGTGGTGCTAAGGGCAAGCTCAAGCGAGCTACTGAAGTTTTTGGAAATTGAAATCGTTTTATATTTGAAATTTGGTAAGTGGGCTGAAATTGATACCAAAGTCGTGGGGGAGGAAGAGCCGGTGTATCCGGAGAAAGAACCCCCGACGGTCCTCCCGAATTAACGGTGACACTTACCAGAGGAGAAAAGTCCGACGCCGGAACCCGGTATCGAACCTCGCACCTTTAGCATTGGTGACAGGCGCCATAACCACTGCGCCACGGACCGCCCAATCCCAATGCGCAAAAAGCCATCGGGCCGACGTCGGCCCGATGGTCTTTGCGCACTGGAATGTCTCAGCATACGGTACGAAGTGTCAGAAATTGACCAGTGCGCTCTTTCTGTTCTGTGTGATATAATACTGCAGAACATTTCGCACTGTTTGATTATTCATGGTGAAGACGAAATCCAGATCCAAAAGGTGACTGTCAAGGGTGAAAGTATGCAGCGAAGAAAGAAAGAAAGAAAGAAAAAGAAAAAAAAAAAAACCGCTAAGAAAAAGACATATAAACACAAAAAATCATTAACCCATTCTACTCCAGACACACCACAACAAGATATGGATCGACCATAATAGTTCAAGGGCGATGCCAGAATAGCTTGGCGCCTATGGGCGCCAAGCTATTCTGGCATCACCCTTGAACTATCATGGTCGATCTGTGTCCTGCACTGCAATGTAGTCTTAAGAGGACAACGGCAAAATGTGGGGATTTCGGTCTTGGGATACAATGAGTTAATATAACCCTTTTCAAAATAGACACACAAGCAAGTATACAATTCGCTTCGTGTCAGCGAGAGGAAACTAAATGGCAACTCAAGGATGTGCAACATTAAAAAATTGTGTCGTAACTATCGTTTCTAAACGTGTTTCTTTCTTAGTTGGATTATTCTCTGCTGAAGAAGAAACATAAAATGGGATAAGGAACTTTTTTTTTAAAGACACGTGGCATGGAGATAAATTCTAACTTATCGCACTCTCAACGAAACCCAACGCCAGCAAATTTGTTTTCGTGTTGCCTTACATTAGCAGCAGAAAAGAAGAAGGAAAACAAGAAGATACCACCCATTCAGAAAAATATTTCAAAGTCAGCATAACCTGTTTAGAGATTACACGCCTTAACCTCAGCTTCTTACGTTACATGAAGGGCAGTCGATTACATCTTTAACAATTGTTACAAACTAGGGTCGTGGCCTCAAAAAGCCTTTATTTAAGTCATTCTACCCCAACAACGAAAACCTCAAATTTTGCCGTTGTCCTCTAAAGACTGCATTGCAGTGCATGACACAGATCGACCATGATAGTTCAAGGGTGATGCCAGAATAGCTTGGCGCCCAGAGGCGCCAAGCTATTCTGGCATCACCCTTGAACTATTATGGTCGATCCTTATCTTGCTGTGGTGTGTCTGGGGTAGAATGAGTTAACTGGTTCACTTGCAAGAGGCATATATACTCATGAGTCTTTGCTGTCGCAGGGCCCATGAGAATCTATACCTCTTGCAGCCGCATTTGGATGACTATTTTCATCTTTGTAAAACGGTTACTGTGTCCACTGTCGGTCTTTCAACCATACCCTTCCATTTGCAAGAGGCATAGATTCTCATGAGTCCTTTTTGCAGGCAGGGTCTCATGAGAATATATACCTCTTGCTTGAAAGCATTAGTTTTCCTCATCTGGTTGTTTCGCGGTGTTGGTTTCATGGTCCTACAGCCATTTAGCAAAACGCATTAATTAGCAAGAGGGGCATATATTTTCATAGGGCCTTACAGCCACATGGGCTCATGAGAATCTATGTGTCTTGTATCCGCAGAGATACTGACAATCTAAACGTCTTGCTTAGGAAGGACCAGTCCCTTTTGTTTACATGTACCTCTGTCAATCTCTTCGAGGAGGTTGAGGCTTACTGTCACTGCTCAGCAGAATGAATAAGATCGGGTGATATGGATTCATGCCTTATGGGCCCCCCACACGCGATTGGGCCATTTGAGGACAGGTTCGGGAGCAGAGGACAGGACATGGCACATTCACACGAAACGTCTTCTGAGGTGCGGGTTGATTACAGACCAGACAAGAATAATACATTCATTGACTCTGTGTAGTTTCACACACTGACACACGTATCACCTTTAGAGTCATCGTTGTTTGTTTTTCTTAATTGACAAAACAGTTCATTAAAAAATCTACTCTTTACATAGACAGCGGCCTTTCCTGAAGTAAAGATTGATCGCACGTTAAAATAAGGTATTCACTCTAGTCTGAGTGGTGCTGTCCAGCAATGTTTTCAGCACTTACACACGCGTATAACCTTCACAGGCATTGAACACAAAATGTTCATCAAGAAGTATTATAGCATGAACACAAAATGTTCATCAAGAAGTATTATAGTCCTTTAGCTGTCGGTAGCGACTTTGGTCGAGGTGATTCCTGCAGGAATCACCTCGACCAAAGTCGCTACCGACAGCCAAAGGGTTAACAACAGTAGCGGTATCAAATTAAACTGAAAAAATAAAGATAAACCAAATAACCAAACATTAGAAGCATCTCTGTAAAACGTTTGGCCATTTTTGGAAGCCCCAAAAAGTGTTGGTAAAGGTTGGATAGGTAAGTGGGGGTGGGGGTTACACATACATCTCTTGTCTTTAAGATCCATCTGGAAACTTAAAAAAACATTATTTTACCCTTTTGTGCAAGCTGCCACCGGTGCTGTAAACAGTAGCGATGGCTGAATGCATAAGAGGGCTAAGAAAGGTATATAATAAAAGATTCAATGAGATAAGATAAGATAAGATAAGATAAGATAAGATACTGTTTATTAAGAACATAAAGTATAGGAATGTGTGTTGGTGTCGTTACAATTACAAACATCACAATAAAAACCCCACAAAAAAAAACAACAACAAAAAAACCCCCAACCAATCAATACTCTATCACACAAATCCAATGCCCTACACACCCTGTAAAAACTTTAAAACTAACCAACTAATATCACAAACCAAAACATACCGTACACACCCACGCTCATCTTTTACACACACACACACACACACACACACACACACACACACACACACACACACACACACACACACACACACACACACACACACACACACACACACACACACACACACACACACACACACACACACACACACACACACACACACACACACACACACACACACACACACACACACACACACACACACACACACACACACACACCACACACACACACACACACACACACACACACACACACACACACACACACACACACACACACACACACACACACACACACACACACACACACACACACACACACACACACACACACACACACACACACACACACACACACACACACACACACACACACACACACACACACACACACACACACACACACACACACACACACACACACACACACACACACACACACACACACACACACACACACACACACACACACACACACACACACACACACACACACACACACACACACACACACACACACACACCACACACACACACACACACACACACACACACACACACACACACACACACACACACACACACACACACACACACACACACACACACACACACACACACACACACACACACACACACACACACACACACACACACACACACACACACACACACACACACACACACACACACACACACACACACACACACACACACACACACACACACACACACACACACACACACACAAACACACACACACAAACACACACACACAAACACACACGCCTATAGAGAGAAGAAAACGAAAAGTTACACCATAGGCCATATTTCATTTTGATTTGTTTTTGTTCCGAAGTGTAAAGAAAGCAATTTTCGGCTGGTTAACGGGTTCTCTCTTTGACAATCCCACATTAACAACGATTCCAATGATTTGTGTCCCTTATACTCTTGTCTTGTGTGTAGCGGACAAACATAAAGTATTTCGATGATCAAGTTGGGTCCAAGCACCTTACTTTTAGTGACGTTTCGTATTACCACAGTGAGGACAATACAATACAATACAATACAATACAATACAATACAATACAATACAATACAATACAATACAATACAATACAATACAATACAATACAATACAACACAACACAACACAACACAATAAATACAAAACATGCAATGCAATGCAATGCAATACAATACAATACTATGCAAGAATGCAATGCAATACAATACAATACAATACTATCCGATATGATACGATACTATACGATACGATCCGATGCGATACAGTACAATAGGATACGATACGATACTATACTACTTTATTGTCCCCGAGGGAAACTTCGGCACAGTCTTTGCACTACCCTCACTTTCAATGAGTATTTCCTACATTTTTTGACCTAATTTGACCTAGAAATATCTCATAGAAACATTTTGCGTGCGGCAGTACTGCAATGTTTTCAAAGTATTGCTTGGTGTGATCTCTGCTGATAGAAAAATGGCCGTTAAGCTGATTTAGGAATCGGAAGCGCAGGGAAAGCCGTTCTCGCTTGAATAATTTTCTCGTAATTTTACTTCAGAGCAGATGGCCCATGAGATGATGTTTTGCTACAAATATGGGGAGATTCACGGTTCAGCAAACGACAAAATCAGAGAATCATTTATCTGGTGAGGTTTAGAATCACACTTTCCTATCGTGCTAATGATCACCTCTTTGCGCGTCCCCTCTTTCGTCGCGAATTAGACCACACAAAAAGCCATGCCTTTTTGTGTGGTCTAATTCGTGATGAAAAAGGTACGCGGAAAGAGGTGATAATTATTACGAGGTGCCGACTGAATAATGCTTTGCTACTAACCGTTGTCTGCCATGTAAAGGCTAAAGACATTTTGTGAAAAGCGAGATTTTCATTGTATTACAATGTAATCTTCTTTACACAAAAATAGACTGAATGTCTTTTTCTTTCACAGGGGCAGACATACTCTCATAGTAGGTATCTGAATCAAGGTTTAGCAAAAGTGAAGTCGGTCTGATTGAATGTCCATGCGCCAGTAGCTAATACATCTTGCAAGTGACTCGCAGTCACTGTAAGTGTGTGAAACATTATTTTCTTGTAACACGGAGTAGACTATTCAAAACAAATACAGAAATTCAAAACGAAGACAGAAACGCCATGAGAAAGGACACGTATAAGCCCTGTCCATTCTAAGCGTGTTTCTTTCCTTATAAAATTGGGAATGTACTAAAATTTTATGTGACACGCTTGGCAGTCACCTTTCTTACTCTTGATACAGACTATTTAGTCTTTGCGGTGTTTCAATGTAAAGTCAAGGATTTTTAACCCCTTTGCTGCAGAGAAATAAATGAATACTGTCCAGCTGCAAGAGACATAGATCTTCATGAGCCCCCGCGACTGCGGGGGCTCATGAGGATTTATGCCTCTTGTTGAAATCAATTTGTATCCTTGTTTCTTGGATGCTTTTGTATTTTGATCGTTGAAAGAAAATAGATTTCCGAAAGGAAAATGTACATACGCTGGCCTGATAGGATTAATAATGTCAAGAATACCTAGAGACGCCACCCTTTAACTATCGTAGACGATCCATAACTTGTCGTGTGTCAGGACATAACGAGCTGACACTGTAGTCAAAGGGTCACGACCTCTTCGGGCAAACATGCTAAAGACAATCCCAAGAGAAAGTAAAAGACCATTACAAGATAATGAGCCCGATAGGGGCCGCCTCTGGCGCTTCAACTGCCATCTGGTGTCTCATTCTGTTAGTTAGATTTTGATTGGTTGTTATGGTATGATAGCGAGTCCTGACTGGTTGATGTGGAATGACTAGTTTCAGCCGAAGAAAAATGACTTCTGTCCGATCAGCATTTCTGGAATGAGGGATTTTCGAAGACGTCCAGAAACCTGACCAATTAAATCAACTCTCTCGTTATTTTTTTTACTGATCATTTTCGTTGGTGGTATTGTGTGTTAGCCAAAAACAGACCCATCAAAAGGCCAGGAGCATTATGCACTCCTAAAAATGTAATTCATGACGAATCACTTGGGAAAACTGAAGCTTAAAACCTTATTTTCAAATTTAAGTATGCGTTAGATGGGGTTTTAGACTAAAATAAACGTATATAGTTGTGAACTTTAAAAATGAGCATGAAAGTAATCAGGAAACGATTTGGACGTTGGAAAGGTTCTGCCTCTGGACTCATATTTTGTTTGTAAAGCTTCGTTTATTCAGCGACCACAAGTTACACCCGTGCGAGGAACATGGATACACATTGGTCTCAACAAGTGGCATAGATCCTCACGAGCCCCCTCAACAGCGGGGGCGCATGAGGCTCTATACCTCTTGCAGTCGTATCGTTTTAACTTTTTCTCGGTAGTGAAGGGGTTCAGAAACTTTATTTTTTGATCAGCAGTTATAACACGTAGCCTATCTTTTGTAATTGAAATAGATCAGGAGTTGTCACTGAAAAGTAATACTATACATCCCGTGACCCCCCCATGTTGTCAGGGGGGAAACATGGTAAAATCACTACTGCAACGATCGCCGCACATCTACAAGAAACACAGACCCTAATGTTCCCCTGCCGCCAATGGAGACTATTGACGATATGTCTTCGTGCTTGCTTCCATTTACTTCCATGTCCCTTGAGCGTAGTGTGTTTCCAAGCGTTTAAACACTCACTCAGATACATTTTACTTTGACCTGACACAAGAAGTTCAAATATTCGTTCTCAGCTAGACCCTTGAGTTTGCAAGAGGCACAGATTCTTATGAGCTGCTGCAGGATGCAGGCGTTCATGAGAATATATGCGTAGTACTGTAACGGGTCGGATTTAGTATCTGCTCATCGGTCGGAGGACCGGCGTTCTTTGCGTTTTTCAAAGCCGGGCTGTAGCTACAGCGGAATTTTGCAGACAAAAGGGCGATAAGGCACATTTCTACCTGGAGCGAACACCTCACCTGCTTCGGAATGTGTGAAAGAACCAGACGATTGCCCGCTTTAATCTGTCTTTTTTACTCGGACAAAACCGCAAGATTCCTAACAACAGTAACAGTCTTAAACCCCAGTACATTTATTTGCCTGAGAGGCAAAGGGGAAGTAAATGTAGAACAGAGTTACGTCTGCAAAAAGCGTAGATTCTCATGAGCCCCTGCGGGGCTCATGAGAATCTACGCCTATTGCAGATGGAAGGGCATAATTGAAGGCTCTAGGTGCCATGAAAGCCCATCGAGATAAATCACACTGAGGCGAGAAAGAGACCCCTGCTTGACGTCTTTCATACGTGCATCGAACGCGGAGTAGAAATCTAGGAAACGTGCAGCTTATTGGTCCGAAGGATTGATTGCGACAAGCTGCTAAATGCTTCCAGATGCGCCTTTTGTTGCGTCGGATATTACACTCGGGAACTAAGTGAAACCATATGCAAGAGGCATAGATTCTCATGTGCACCCGCAGGACGCTGGGTTCACTAAATATCCACGAATATTGCTGGTCATATTTATGTTTTTTTGTAGAGATGGAAAGGAGTCCTCGGACATCAAGTCAATGTCTTACGAGAAAGGCACAGCGGTGTTGTTAGTAATACAATCGTAGTATCATACCTAAATAAATACCTCGGTCTGAGAACCCGATACAACCAAATGCTTGCAGCAAGATGCATAGATTTGCATGTGCCCCTGTAGCCCAGGGGAACATGGCAATCTGTGCATGTTGCAGGTGGATAATAGGGCTGGCTGCGTCAGAGCTGGCAAAAAAATTAAGCCACTGATTCACGCGCTAATTCTGCAGCTCTTGTGACACGAGGTGTAATAATTGTCTGGGAAGGGTCACGTCAGGTCAGTGTCGTTGAATATCAATATGTATCTGTGAATGAGGAATCCAGGTTACGCACATGGTCTCAGTTGTGTGCGTGAGGTTATCCTGTTCAGTGCCAGTTGACGCAAACTGTGCTGCGGCAATCATTGCTAATTCAACACACACAAACCCACCCTAGCTGTCCCAGGAACATCGACTCAAAGTTGCCTTAGCAAGAGGCATAGATACTCATGAGACCCCGCAACTACGGGGGCTCATGAGGATCTATACCTCTTGCAGTTGGATGACGTTCAAATTTTCTCGGAACTGAACGGATTAAATCCTGTGCAAACTATAAAGCAAGGTGCCTCGCAAGGTGAAGCATTATCCAGGGGGGAAAAACGGATTTGTTCACTAGCACTGTCCGTTGAAAGGTCTTGGAAAATCAAAGTGGCACAGTTGGAGTGCGCATGAGTTGATCAGTGTTCAGGTCGTACTCCATAGGCAATAGATTTCCCTGTCCCCCATAACCCGCCCGTCAGGGCCGTCCATGATCACCTCGGTGCTGTGGACGTTAAACCCGAACTAACCAACCAACCAAAGGTGAAGCATTAGGATTTTAGCTCACACATTAAACTTGACACCTGGGTGCCTTGTGATAATAGCCTAATAACCACCGGCATTCTCTCCAATCGACGGTGAGAGACATATAACATACTAGGTGATTGGTTGATATGTGAAGCATTTTTTCCCCCGGCAAATTAGTAGTGTGTCAGAGCGATAAATGACTAGAGCTAACTGTTTAATATTACATGATTAATTTCCGGGATATGATATGGCGAATTAACCCCCTAAATGCCAGTGAGGACAGCCTGTCTTTCTGAAATCTCTGTTATTTCAAAGGCAAAATGCGTCAGCTGTCCAAGGAGCATGGATATGGTGACAGCAAGAGTCATAGATCATAGATGCGCAGTGAGTCAAGCATTTTCCTGGAGAACCGCGCTATACAAGAACTATTTATTATTATTATTATTATTATTATTATTATTATTATTATTATTATTATTATTATTATTATTATTATTATTATTATTATTATTATTATCATGAGCCCCCTCAACTGGGGGATTCAATAACATCTGTCATTATTTCATTGATGCATTCGTCTTTTCTCCGGATGTTAAAAAGTGAGTGAGGGTGGCGGTGGTTTTGGGTGCGTGTTTGGACCCCTTTCGTCATTAACCCCTTTTCTGCCGAGAAAAAATGAACACCACCCAAATGCAAAAGGCATAGTTCCTCATGAGCCCCCGCAGTTGCGGGGGTTCATGAGGATCTATGCCTTTTGTTGACACCACTTTTACCAGTGCTCCCTTGACGGCTGAGGAACTTTCACGTTGAGTGTTATGAGAAATACAATCTGCAGTCACTGCTGGCAGTGAATGTCTATTCAGAAGGAAAAAAAAAGCAAAAAAAAAAAAAAGCTTGAACCCGAAAATGTAATATTGTGTTGTAATCGTCCTTTCTAGCTTGTTTTTTTTAACCCTTATCATTCGGAATACACCAGTGTGTGAAATAAGTTTGACTAAAATAGTTCAAGGATAGTGCCAGAATAGCTTGGCGCCTCTAGGCGCCAATCTATTCTTGCACCACCCTTGAACTAACGCCATTGGGCTATATCCTTATCTGTCAGTACTATAATGTAGCTTGCATATTGCAGTGTACAAATTTGAAGCTTTTAGCCCCAGTATGATATAGGTTAATCATTATATTTTTATTTTCTCTTTATTCTGTTTCAAGGAATGTGGCTTCAGACTACTGTCTGACTTGCGAGATGACCTTGCAGACTGAACTATCGCGGAACCCCCTTCTTTCTCTCCCCTATACCTCACACCTCTACCCCCACTCTATACCACCCCCGCCTCCAACCCCCCCCTCAGTCTCCTCCCACATTTGAAAGACAATGGAATGGCCGCACAGCTATTGTCTCGTCTTTTTGTTTGTGGTGAACAGCTGGCTCATTATGCTAATCGCCACCCAAGACTTTGCCGGACAAATTGAAAAACTCCAGGGAATTTCATACTGGACACATTACACGCGTGATCACTGAGCTCGTTTTTGGCAAACACTACCCACATGCAGGAGGCATAGAGTTTCATGAGCACTCATGAAGATCTGTATCTCTTCTTGGTCTATTTACGTCGATGTTTCTTCAGGTTGGACAAAAGACATGAATAGTAATTGAACTCTCCCGAATTAAAAGCTATGTTTGAGTACAAGAGGCATAGATCCTCATGCGCCCCCGAGGCTCACGAGGATCTATGCCTCTTGCTGGCCGATGTACGTCTATGTTACTTCAGGATCGAAAGATGCATGATATGCTCTTGTCGCACGAATGCTGTCCATTTGTCAAAGGCACAGATAGCGATGTTGTCTTTGTAGGGCTAAAGGGGATATGAGGATCTATGCCTCTTACTGGCTGATTGAAATCCATGTTCCTCGCACGGAATCTAAAACAGATCACATATAATTCTTGACAATTCGAATTGCAGGAACTCAAATGTCATCCTTTGCAAGAGGCATAGATCTTCACGTTTTCCCCGCAAGCGACTAGGGTTCATGCAGATCTAAACTTCTTCCTGGCCATATCATCATCAGGGTTCAAGGTTCTATCTGGTGTTCAAGAGGTACAATGCGTGAGCCAAGGGATGGTTTGGTCTCAGATTTTGTTTATGGAGACGAAAAGTTTGCTTTGTCCGGCACGCACGCTTGAAAACAAAGTGTTCGATTTATCACGACTGAATGGTGTCATTTTCTTGAAAGTTTGTAATCTGGGATAAATGTCAACTCAACCCCCTTGCGCGTGAATCCACGGTACTGTAAACTGTGCTGGTGGCTGAATGCACCATAGGGTTAAAAATTACAGCTGTGTGGGAAAAGGGGACATCAGCGTAATGTTCTGATATTTTTTTCCCGACGAGTGACTAATAATGTTTTAGGATTTGCTAAGATCACGTGCTGCACTGATTAAATTGAACGAATTGTTTAGATTGCATCACGGCAGCATCATCGTTGCTTAGTCTGTTTTTTTCCGTCTGTCTACCTCGACATCTTATTAACTTTAATGTAATTGTTCAGTTCAGCTCCAAAATAGCGCATCTGCAGCCTACATAGAAAAAAAACCGCACATCTATTCTCCTGCAAATAACGCATACTAATACATAATTTATGTACTCGGCACAATAAAATAAATTATCTAAAGTTAATTGACACAAACGTTCCTCGTTGAAAAAAATCGGCATTTGTTCAATTAAAAAAAAAAAAAGAAAGCACAGTGTGATACTGCTTTTTGAACCGCCATGAGATAGCTTTAGTCGCTTGCTCGGCGTAAAACCGAAATAACTAAGTTTTTTGAAAATAATTTAAACTTTGTTACCCCAGTGAGGAAGTACTGTTTTGAAGGTGAACGTAGTTCTGATTTCTACGCTTAACCGATATTGAGCCGCGACATACCACAGCAAGACACGAATTGAGCACGATAGTTCAAGGGTGGTGCCGGAATAGCTTGGCGCCCATAGGCGCCAAGCTATTCTGGCACCAGCCTTGAACTATCATGCTAGATCTGTCTCTAGAATTGTAATACAGTCCTTCAACGGTCTGCTACCAAATTTGGGGATTTCGGTCCTGGGGTAGAATGTGTTAAGCATGTTCTTAATTAAACGAACTTTAGTTCGCGAACTCTGACGAACTACAGTTCACGATCTCGGACGAACCAGGTTGGTTCTTAATTGGACGATCTAAAGATACGGCGAACCTAGTTCGAAGTAGTTCACGAACCTCGGCAAACCATAGTTCGCTGTCGGAAAAGGTTCGCTGAACGTGTTGAGCAAACCTAGGCGAACCTTTTCTCTGATTGGTTCAAACTTTTACCCTCTTCTGCGTTGGAGATAAGAAGACAGTCACCGATACAAACAAACATGGCGGACGGCGATAGTGCACTCGTGCGAAGAACTAGACCTATTTTTATTGATTTGTGGGAGGCGCAACGCTGTTTGTGGGGTCGCTACTGCAAGGAGTACAAAAACAAACATCGTTCAAATCGCGAAGCGGCATAGCGGCAGCCATTTTGAACACCTTCGCAGACAGTAAGTACGCCGAATCAAGCACTTCAGTTATAGAGAACCATGGCAAACCTGGTTTGCTGAAGTTCGCCTAGGTTCGTTCAACCTCAATTTAAGAAACAAACCAAAAGATCGCCGATCTTCTCCGATCTAGGTTTGCCGATCAATAGTTCGTCTAATTAAGAACAGCTCTTAAAGGCCGCATCCAAATGTGTGGCAGAGGTCTGGCAGGAAGTGGGCGCGCGCAGTCGGCTTCTGCGTAGAAGAATGCCAGCTCCAGTGGCCACACCTTCCAAGCGACAAAACACTGTTTCAAAGATTTTTTTTTTTTTTTTTTTTTTTTTTTTTTTTTTTTTTTTTTTTACGGGGTGTACTCGGTGTGATAAACTATTTATTAGCTCCTTCAGCTTTATGAAGACACGTGACAATAATGAAAGTGTTTCTGCTGAAAGTTTTCATAAACCTTGTGCTGAATCACATTACGTGTCAATTGTCAGTTCACCCTAAAAAAAAAAAAAAGCACATCTGACTCGTGTCAAGTTATAAGGAGTACGCCCGGTCGTCCTATCAAAGCGGTTTAAAATAAAAGAAGAAAAGAAATCTGCTTTTTTACGGGGTGTCTCGGGGTGATAAACTATTCATTAGCATCTTCAGCTTAATGAAGACACATCGCAATAGTGGAACTGTTTCTGTTGAAGGTTTCCCTACAAGACATTACGTCTCCGAGTCAACTGTCAGTTCACCCTGAAAAAGGACATCTGACTCGCATTATTAGCTCATTCAGCCCGACGCACGTATTTCCCAAATTTGGGAGGCCTCATCTAACGACTAGGCACCTGTTGCAGGAGATGGGTCAACCATGATAATTCAAGGGTAGTGCCAGATTAGCTTGGCGCCTATCGGCGCCAAGCTAATCTGTGTTGCACTATGAACACGTAAAACAACTGAAGTCCAGTGATGGTTTTCTCTCGTGTTTATTTCAATCTAAAGAGCATTGTCTGGGGTTGGACAAGACCAACCACAGACTACAATTCGGTCGTTCTCTCACTATTTGCTCTTTCTTCTACCTTCGTCCATCTCTCTCACTCTCCTCTCACTCTCCTCTCGTTGTGTTCCCTCTCTCGTTGTGTGTGTCTCGTTGTGTGTCCCCTCTGTCGTGTCCCTCAGTATGTATATACCCTTGCCCTTATCAATCATCTTCCCACTTAGGGCCCGCCCCTCGTTTAGGGCCAGTCCCGTTACGTGATTATGGCGTCCACGCTTGCCAACGGTCCCGTTAATTAGATGCCACTCATTTCCCATATAGTAACAGTTTCCGGAGGGCCGGTCCGTTATCTTGATTAAGGCGGCCCGGCAAGTCCGGTAGTTACATACAGACGCTGACCATGTGTTACATGACCGGAAACTACATCCAGATGCCGGATGTGGAGGCACGCGTCAGTAGTGCAACATTCCTCCCTAACCCGAGAAAAATACATCCCGTTCAGGATTATTTTTCTATCTTGTTCAGGAGGGTTTACACTTCGGGACATAATAACAATATAATTCCACATCATTACACAATCAAAATACATTTCAAATCGGTGCGTGATATCTTGTCTAACTATAACACTTATTCCATCCAAATACACATAATATAAAATAAAAGAGAAGGAGTTCATTGTCAACACTGAAATTGTTCGTCTCTCATGCGCACCGTTGCGCTCACAGTCCCAACATAATTCATCCACCTCATAGGTCGCCTCATTTCAAGGTCGGGTAGAATTTCACGACTGGCGATGTCGTCTTCAGTTCCACCCTGTCTTCCATCATTAGTGCGGAGGCACTTGCTCCGTAGACGTCATTGTCGTCCGCCACAGTTGTAGCCACCGATCCCGGGTCCAGGCGGTGTAGGTCGAGTGACCTCACTATGCCATCGCCTAAGTCTCAATAAAGGGCCAGCTTTTAACAAATCGAAATATCGGGCTACTCCCACTATTTCGCCTACAAATGACATGATTACTGCCATTAATAATAAATTATAAACGCTATCTGCTAAACCCAATATCCTGAGACAGAGGACGAACCTCATCTTGCACGTCTGCAAAATGTAATTTACACCCGTAGTCGTATATTCATACACCCAAAACTGCATTATCTGCACGATTTCCTGATTTATCCTCTCTCAATACCGCTTGAGAGTTGCATTTTAAATGAAGCCTAAAGTAGATCTCCTATAGCCTTTAATAACCGCCTCACCCCTTTACTCCTAGACTTAGGCAGGATTGCGTCCACATGCTTTATCCTATCATCATCAGAGTTATCTGATGTGCCTTCGCCCGAGCTAACATCAGCCGATTCTGCTTCGACTGTTTGTCTCCTCTTCTGGCGTCTAACCCTTTTTGCTAACTCCATGAGAGGTATGTCGTCTGAAGACGAGTTCTCCCGTTCCCTACGCTGTCGTTTGATCCAACTTTCTCTTGAAGGTAAGCCGCCTACATCTTCACTGTCACTGGAAGAGCTGTCTTCCGGTGCGATCGCATAATTAGTCTTTCTGAGGGGCCTAATTGTTTCCGCTGAGGGTTTAGGCCACTCATCTAATTTAGCGAGTCTTATGTGCTCTGCATGCACTTTAACTACTTCACCAGTCAATTGGTTCCTGATCCTGTACGTTACTGGTGTTGTTTGCTCGACCACTCTATAGTAAGGTTTCCATTTACTGTCTAGCTTGTTTTTCCTTTGATTATTTTTATAGTACACTGGGTCCCCGATTTTGATTTCGTCACTTTTGACCTGTCTGTTTGCATATTTTGCCCCCCGCTTCTGGGATTTCTTTATCCTTTGGTGCACCTGGGTGAACAGTTTGTGCTGTTGTTCTAAGGCTACCTTATGAAGGTCCTCTCCGACATATTTCCGTCTAGGCCTCAGTATGTTATCTAATGGTAACACTGGATCTCTGTTATACAGTAGAAAAAATGGAGAGCACTGAGTCGTTTCTGAAACGCTAACCCTGTATGCCGACAACGCATGATTGATGTGCAAATCCCACGTTTGGATATCTTCCTGTATTTTCTTCGACATGATATCATTCATGGTACGATGAAATCTTTCTACCTTGGCGTTAGACTGTGGATGATAATAGCTCGTCAAGACATGATCTATGTTTAGTTCACTGAGAACCTCCCTCATGATCCGATTGACGTTTTCTGTGCCATTATCGGTAACCACCTGCAAAGGACAGCCGTGTCGAGGAATTATCTCATCCATCAAGATTTGAGCAACAGTTTCTGCCGACTTATCTGGTACTGGAAAGCACTCTGGATATCCACTGTAATGGCAAACAAAGCCTAAAATGTACTTGTTCCCAGACAGACTAGTAGGGAATGGACCCTGTATGTCTACACTAACCTTCGCAAACGGATATGGAGGAACGTCCATTTCCTGCACTGGGACTTTCTGTTTCTGCAAAACCCTTTGCTGACAGGTAATGCAACCGCCTATGTATTCGTTCAACCCCCTGTACATGTTTGGCCAAAAATACTTCTGTTTGATGGTGTCGTAAGTCTTATCAAGGCCCATGTGCCCATTTCCGTCATGATACTGGTTTACGACATGCTCCACCAAATGGCATGGCACCACTAATCTGGCTACTGGATCGTCATCAATATTCGACAAGAAATACAAGACATCTTCTATGAACAAATACCTCCTTTTTACACTGGTCGGTGCTTCCTCGTTCAGTAGCTGATCTTTCAACTTAACAATGTCTGGATCCTTGTCTTGCTCCGTGATCATATCGAACCCTGTCACCTCTACCTTTTCTAAAGTTTCTCTCGGATCATCCGTCTGACAACTTGCAAACTGCTTTGGTTTAAACTGACTAGAATTAATCACCCCTATCTGGAACGCATTGTCGCTCACTTCAGTGACTGTTTCTTCCATCTCTTCTGACGCTAGCTCCTTTTCGTCTGTTTGCGGCACTCTAGACAACAAATCAGCCAACACATTCTGTGGCCCTGGAATGTACTCTATAGTGCAGTTGTACCCTGCGATCCCTAGCGCCCACATCTGAATCTTCTTATTCTGCATAGGTGACTCTAAGAGATACTTCAACGGTTTGTGATCTGTGCGAACAACGAATTGCGCATTGTGCAAATAGTGGTCTAACTTCTGTAATGCATAATGGATTGCAAATGCTTCCTTTTCTATGGTAGACCACTTCTTCTGGCTCTGGCTCAACCTATGGGACAGAAAGTAAATAGGCTTTTCTGTCTTGAGTCCTGTGCTGTCCTCACTTTCTTGCGTCAGACACGCCCCGATACATGCGTCACTAGCATCCGTGTACAATACATATGGACGTCTCGTGTCCGGATATACCAACAAAGGAACTACTGACAAACTTTGTTTGAGAAAATCAAACGCCTGTTGACACTGATCAGACCATTTGAATCTGGCAAATTTCCTTGTCAAGTTGATGATGGGTTCGGCTATCTCAGAAAAGTTGGGTATGAACCTGCGATAGTATGACATCATTCCAATGACACTGCGACACTCCCTTATACATGTTGGATTCGGCAATGTCCGAATTGCTGACACCTTTTCTGGGTCTGGTTTGACTCCTTCCTTCCCTATCACAAACCCTAAGTATTGTGTTTCCTCGGCGAAGAACTGACATTTCTTCAGTTTCAACTTGAGTTTATGTTGTCTGAGTCTACCGAACACATCCTCTATGTGCTGATAATGCTGTTCCTTGGTTTCGGAAAAGATGAGAATATCATCCATATATGCCGAACAAAATGCTTCTAACCCCATCAACACTGTGTTCATCAACAGCATGAACACACTGGGTGCCTGGCAAAGTCCAAACGGCATGACTGCGAACTCAAAAAGTCCCTTGTGACAAGCGAAAGCCGTTTTCTCACTACTCTCTTGATCCGCCATCTCTACCTGCCAGTATCCCGATTTCATATCTAACCTTGTGAAATATTTTGCCTTCCCCAGCAAGGACAAAATATCGTCTATGAGCGGTAGTGGATACGACGACTTCTTAGTAATCTCGTTTAGCTTTCGAAAGTCAACGCACAACCTCTTTGAACCATCTTTTTTGGTCACTACTACCAAGCTGAAAGACCATGGCGACATTGATCTTCTGATGATCCCTGCCTCTAACATCTCATCTACTGCCTTGTCTACTATCTCTCTATTCTGCAAAGGAACGCGGTAAGGTTTCACCCTTATTGGAGCGTGGTCTCCAGTGTCTATGCTCATTTTGACAGTGTTGGTGCGCCCTAAGTCCAGATCGCTACTCGCGAACAAATCGGAATGCTCCGATACCAGTTTAGTGACTGTGGACCTGATTGCGTCAGGCGCATCGATTTCTGTCAGATCAATGGAAGCGACTTCTCGTTCTTCCGTTCTGTTAGACACTGACTCTACCTGACTTACGCTGTTTGCCCTGCCTACCACACATCCCCTTTTCAGCCTGAACGTTTTGTTGGTGTGATTCACAACTAACAATGGAAATGTCCTACCTTTGTTTCTCACTACCCCGCTCATCACAGATAGTCCTGGCTCTTCTGCAACAAACCCCCTATCTGTCGCAGAGACTTCTAAACATTCTTCTTTACTGAAGTACTGTGTACTCTTTATTCTAACCTGACAAATCTCCGCTGTATGTGGTTTCAATACTTTTGTCTTGTGTACTCTGACTAACGAAGATATGTGCATGTCTTGTTCGTAAGGTACAAACGCATTCCCGACTTTAACCTTTCTCAAATCAAAATAGATGCGTGCTCCGTTCTTATCAAGCCAATCGTTTCCCAAAATGAAATTTCTATTCATCTCTTTCACTACATAAAAACGATGTTTGAACGACTGCTTTTCAATTTTGAAGTCCAGTTCTATACTGCCCACAACTCCTAGCGCTTCTCCACTGACTGACTGTAGTGATACACTTCTTTTCTCTAACCTTGGCTTGTTCTGCAATTTTTCATACGACTTCTTGCTAATCAACGATACTTCCGCCCCCGTATCTATGAGACTTCTAAACTTTTGACTTCCTACCTTAAAAACTATGCATTTTGGACTCCCCGCTAAGTTGATGCTAAAGGATCTACTGTTTCCCCCGTTCTGCTCACCGGCTTCTCGTGGTGCAGAACGTTCTAGTTTTCCTGTCGCTCCTGTCCTATCCTAGCCCTACATTCTCTTTGTCGGTGGCCGTAACCTCCGCATCGCCAACACCGCACGTGTTGATACCTTTGCTGTGACAAAGACGACTTTTGCTGACCGACTGCGTTTATCCTCCTAGCCTTGCAATCACGTGCCTTGTGGCGTGGTCGTGAACTGCATCGAAAACACGCCCTATCTCTAGAGTGATCCACTTCTTTTGCAGACTGTTGCTGATCTCCATTGAAGGTGGGGATCAGCTGTGAAATGAGTTGCACATTAACTAAGGATGACAACCTCTCTATCTGACTACCTAATGCGGCCAACACCGGGTTAACTGGGTGTGGTCTTCCTACATCTTCTTCTGCCATTTTCACTACAAGTACAAAATATTGCTGGCCCTTAATCAAAACTGTAGCGATGACACAAAAAGGTCACTCACCTGTTTGTCCAGCGTTGGTGACGGTGGTTGTGGCCCGAGGTCGTTTCGTCTGCGGCCGGCTCCTTCTCAGTCTCGTCTCGCGATCTTCTGTCTGCCTCTCGTTCGGCGTCTTCAGTTCTCGGCGTCGTCGTACTTTTGACGTAGCGTCGTTCTGCCACCCTCGGCGATAGTTCTGTCTTCCATCTCGTTCTGGAATCTGTGATTGTTCTGTCTTTCATCTCGTTCTGACATCCTGCGCTGGTTCTGCTAAACCCGTTCCGACATCCTGGTCACGCGGCACCAAAATTTGGTTGTTACGTGTTGCACTATGAACACGTAAAACAACTGAAGTCCAGTGATGGTTTTCTCTCGTGTTTATTTCAATCTAAAGAGCATTGTCTGGGGTTGGGCAAGACCAACCACATACTACAATTCGGTCGTTCTCTCACTATTTGCTCTTTCTTCTACCTTCGTCCATCTCTCTCACTCTCCTCTCACTCTCCTCTCGTTGTGTTCCCTCTCTCGTTGTGTGTGTCTCGTTGTGTGTCCCCTCTGTCGTGTCCCCCAGTATGTATATACCCTTGCCCTTATCAATCATCTTCCCACTTAGGGCCCGCCCCTCGTTTAGGGCCAGTCCCGTTACGTGATTATGGCGTCCACGCTTGCCAACGGTCCCGTTAATTAGATGCCACTCATTTCCCATATAGTAACAGTTTCCGGAGGGCCGGTCCGTTATCTTGATTAAGGCGGCCCGGCAAGTCCGGTAGTTACATACAGACGCTGACCATGTGTTACATGACCGGAAACTACATCCAGATGCCGGATGTGGAGGCACGCGTCAGTAGTGCAACATCTGGCACTACCCTTGAATTATCAGCTTTTCTATCCTACTGTAGTGCGTCAGGGCTGAATGGGTTAAGGAGCGGTTTAAAATATAAAAAGAAAGGAAATCTTATACATTTAATAAATTAAGAATATTGGCCTTTCAGGCAATATATATGTTTACATCCAAAATTTCTTAAAACGAACACAGCAGGTTAAAATGAAACAGTCTTATTCTAGAACCCACAGGACCGACTGTGGGGTCCCCCAAGGTACCTGCCTTGCTCCCCTTCTTTTCAACATTATGATGGCAGACCTTCCTCACCATCTGAAAATAAACGTGAAGAAAATTAATGCTTCTCCGCTACATATATCACAATATGCAGATGATATAGCCATATGGCAACCTGTTAAAACCAAAATAGTTACAAAGCAGACAAAGGATATTCAAAATAACAGTGCAAAGTTATTTCAACAAGCAATTGACTCTGTACAAAAATACCTGACTCTAAATGGATTCGATATGTTCGCCCAAGGTAACGCAGATACCATGAACACACTCGACATAGCAGTAGCCACCAACACCATCGACATTAAGGCACAGTGGCAAGTGAACAACGATAACCTAGGGAGCGACCACTTCCCCACCCTGATAACTATCAATGATAGAGACGAACCCCCGCCAACACAACACCCCGGGGCCCCACAAAAAAATCAACACCTCACGAGCAGACTGGGAAAAGTACCACGAACTAACCAGGTTCACCTCAAACTGGGACGATAAACACAACATAGAAGATAAAACGGCCCACATCACAGACCACATTATCAGATCAATCAAGGAGTGCACCCCCACCGGATCGGATAATGGGAGACCAGGTAAATCCTGGTGGAATAAGGCCTGCGATCGAGAAGTAAAAAATAGGAAAAGGAAGCTCCAAATCTGGAAAAAACACAAAACGCCCGAAAATAGAATAGAATACAAACGTGCCAAAGCCATAGCAGACCGAATGGTAAAAGAAGCCAAAAAAGAAGACTGGCATGCCTTCACAGAATCAATCAACACCAAAACTAGGATTAACGAAAGCTGGGATAAAATCAAAGCCATCAACAACGGCCCAAGAACCAGCATGCCATCGTTAAAAATAGAAAACAGGGTATACGCCACCGATCAGGACAAAGCAGACCTGCTAGCCCACACATTTAGCCAAGCCAGCTCAAATGACAACCTAACCCCGGAATTCCGGGACCTCAAACCCCACCTAAGCACATGTTTCGAACAACCAACACAGAAAAACAACTACGAGCTAGATAACGAAATAACTCTCCTAGAATTAAACCAAGCGATACGAACTACCGGAAAGGGCAAAGCCCCCGGCATAGATTTAATTACATACGAAATGATCCAAAGAAGCCACCCCTCCACGAAAAAAGCCATAACCGCCCTCTTTAACGCCATCTACTCCAAAGGGATATTCCCCACACAATGGAAGAAAGCAGTAGTCTTCCCCCTCCCCAAACCAGGAAAACCAACACACCAACCAGATAGCTATAGGCCCATCGCACTAACATCTCAACTGGGTAAAACGTTGGAAAAAATACTCAAATACCGACTCATGTCCTACTGCGACAAACACCATATCCTACCACCCCAGCAAAGCGGATTCAGGAAAAAGCGCAGCACACTCGATCACCTAACCACCCTACAACAAGAAATCCTAAATACCCACAAAGAGAGAGGAACAGAACTCATAGGAATTTTCTTAGATATAGAAAAAGCTTACGACATGGTTTGGCACGGTAAACTACTTAGTAGATTGGGCGACCTAGGAATATCCAACAAAATGTACAACATGGTGAAATCCTTCCTGGCCGACCGGCGAATAACAGTTAAAATAGGCAATGCGTTATCAAGGGAGCACACCCTAGAAAACGGAGTACCACAAGGATCGGTGCTCAGCCCCCTCCTATTCACACTCCTACTCACAGGCCTACAACACGTTGTCAGGCACAACAAAATAATGCAATTCGCAGACGACACCTCACTAATAGGGAAAATTAAGAGTAGACAAAGAAATTTCAACTGGGAACTAGTAGGATTCCAAGAATTCCAACAAGATCTGACAAGAATAGAAAATTGGCTAGTAAGAGCAGGCCTAAAAATTTTCCCCCATAAAACCCAAGCAATCATCTTCAGAACAAACCGCAGCTACAAATACCAAATAAGAGCCCCCACCCCCCAATTACAAATTGGTAAGATAGACCTAGAATACTGCCAAAGAATCAAGTTCTTAGGAGTGATATTTACAACCAGCAACAACTGGACACCCTACATAGACCAAATATGCCAGTCGGCCAGGAAAGGAATAAACCTAATGCGCAAAGTCAGCGGAGCAGACTGGGGCACCGACCCTAAGTCACTCCTAAACCTCTACCACGCCTTTGTAATGTCCAGGCTACTCTACGCAGCCCCACTCCTTACCAACCTAAACAAAACCCAAACCAAAAAACTGATGTCAGTACAAGCAGACGCCCTGAAGGTGGTCATGGGGGTCCCCAGACACACCCCCAACCTGCTTGTGCTGGCAGAATGTGGTCAAAAGCCCATAACACTAATAATAAAGGAAAGGACAGCTAACCATTACTACAAAACGATATGCATGCCGGAAGACCACCCGGCCAAACTCACGCTCACCTCCAACCACAAGCCCATAAATCAACCCACCCAAACACCACAAATAAAAACCGAAGTCCAAAAGTTAGAAGACGTGATAAACCTCAAATTACCAAATAGAACGCCAAATCCACAAATAACAACGCCTCCATGGAAACTCCCACAAATAGAGGTAGACCTGGACCTCACAAAATATCAGAAAGCAACAGACGGGCCCAAAATGAAGACGGAGTTCGATATTAAAAGAACTACTACATACAAAAACTACACAATCATCTACACAGACGGGTCCCATGACCCAACCAGCCACGCAACCGGACTAGGTATCCACGTCCCCAACAAATCGGATCGGGCTATAAAATTACCGGACCACACATCAGTTTTCACAGCAGAACTCACGGCCATCCTGGGAGCCATCAAAGTAATAAGAGCCGACCTTCAGGAAGCTAAACACTTACTCATAGTGACGGACTCCTTATCGGCAATACAAGCGATTCAGAACCTAGACTCGTTCAGAGAAGATCTAACATACCTGGTCAGACTAAGAGCAGCCGAACTCTCAGAACGCGGCCAAACAGTCAAATTTATGTGGGTCCCCTCCCATGTGGGAATCCCAGGCAACGAACGAGCAGACAGGGTAGCGAAGAAAGGCCTCGACCAAGAATCGACCTTCTTCAACCTACCACTTTCAGCAAATGAACGGTCAAATGCTCTCCGGCCCGCCTTCCAAAAACTATGGGGAAAAGAATTCCACCAGAACAAAAAAGGAAGACGCAAAAATCTCACGAGGGTACTGAACAATACACCCACCCTCCTAATAGGTAAGAGGAGAGACCAGTCACGACTAACAAGGATCCGATTAGGGGGCGAGAGATACCTAGTCCACCCCAACCCAATAATGTGCACATGCGGCCACCTACTCACGACGGAACACATACTGCTAGACTGCCCGAGCATAGCCCAAACCAGAACCCTAGTAGCAGATAAACTCAACGCACCTCTCACCGTAGAAGGCCTCCTAAACCCCGACCCTAAAACATGGTCCACCACCACCAAATACACAATACACCTGCTTAATAAGCACCCACTAATCCGATACATCTAACCAAACTACAGACATGACGAGAGGTAGATCAAAAGCGATGCGTGGACATCAGCGACAACCAGTCAGAACATAACTCCCCCCCCCCCCCTCAACCCCCGGCCCACCCCCCCTGGACGAAATCAGCGAGAGCTGGAAGTCCGTATCCTTTAAAAATAGCATAGCATGGATTCTAAATAGCTCCAGAGAAAACGCAACTTATATTTTTTAGTCCCACCAGGACGAAGTCTGACTTCCAGTTTACAGTAACAAATCATGGAGTTAAGTACCCTCTTACACCCACCACACAGGTAAAATTTCTGGGAGTCGTCTTCACCTCCACTCTTAACTGGACCCCCCATATTAACAGCTTGATAAGTAAAGCTAATAAAGCAACTAATCTTATTAAGATTGTCAAACACGAGACCTGGGGAAAAAATACCAAAAATCTACTACATCTACATCAAGCACTCGTACGATCTAACTTAACATATGGCGCTGAATGTTTCATCACTGCCCCCCCCAAAAAAAAAAAAAAAAAAAAAAAACATTGAAGGCCCTCGAGACGGCGGAGATCAGATCTTTAAAATATATACTGGGTGTGCCAGCTCACGCCTCAAATAAGGCCATCTATGCTCAAACTAATATACTACCTTTGCATTATCATAGATTAAAACTCTGCGCTGCATATATTACATGCATATTTACTACATCTAATAATGCGCAAGAAACATATCATAAAGAATTGAAAGCAGATATTATTAACTTACTTACTTACTTACGCCTGTCACCCCTACCCGGGTATAGGCCGTCGACGAGAGACCTCCAGCAACTCCTTCGATTCTACTCCAGGTGGTTCCCAGTCTCTTGATGTCTGCTTGGAGGTCTCGACGCCAGGAGTTAAGTCTTCTAGTAGAAGAACCTTCCTCCTCCAGGAAAGGAATTACTGTTAGTCTTTTCGTCGGCGTTTTTGTAGCTATTTCCTTTTTTGCAGGGTGGGGAAGCTACCCCCACGCCCAACCCCCTTACTAGGAGGACCAGGGGTTTTCTGTCGGGGTCACCTTCCCTTAGACCATGTTGGTTCACGGCACCTTATTTCATTCGGTGCACCCCTCTCACGAGGGACCCCCTATCCACCACCCAGGGGACGCGCCTCAACGCCATAATAATAATAATAATAATAATAATAATAATAATAATAATAATAATAATAATAATACCGTTATTATATAGGCGCTTTTTCTCAATTTTGGGGAAATCGACTCAAAGCCCGCCGCGCCTGAAACCCAACACACACACTCACGAAACAGACACGGATTTACGCCATTTAAGACAAACACAGTACAAGACAAACGAAGGGCCAGTCAGCTACTGAAGTTACAGAGATTTTTGATCGCTTGTATTTGAAATTTGTAAAGTGGCCTGAGACCGGTACCAAAGTGGGGGGGGGGGGGGGTGGAAGAACCGGAGTACCCGGAGAAAGAACCCCCGACGGTCCGCCCGAATTAACGGTGACACTTACCAGAAGAGAAAAGTCCAACGCCGGAACCCGGTATCGAACCGCGCACCTTTGGCATTGGTGGCAGGCGCCTTAACCACTGCGCCACGGACCGCCCCATATGGTCCCAGCGCGAGGAGATATTATTAAAGCTACTAAAATTCAATCCGCTCCCCCCCGGGAGGCACCGACCCTCACTTCTGTTATACGAGATTTGTGCGACCAGGCCAAAGTGGTTCCTCATGAGACAAAATCTATTTCTCCTCCGACTCAACCACCATGGACTCTCTTGACACCCTCTATTAACACTCATATTCCAAATGTAAACAAGAAATTAGATCCTCACCTGCAAAAAGTACTGACCTTGGAATATCTAGATGCAACTTACCCGAACGCTTGCCTACACCGACGGCTCCATTGATTCCAATGGAGACGTTGGATGTGTTTTTTTTTTTTAATACCAGCTTTGGAAAAAAAACTAATCAGTTTAGACTGGGCAGGGACTGCTCCATCTGCACGGCGGAGCTAGTAGCCATCACTATGGCGCTTTACCATCTGCTGGCCCTGCCGTTGCAGCTGTATCAGTTCTTGATCTGCACTGACTCTCAGGCGGCACTTCAAAGTTTAAAGTTAAAAAATAAAAATAAACTAATCGTCCAGATATAGTCTTAGAAATAAATAATATTATACACCAGCTCATGAGAAGAGGAATAGATATTACTTTACAGTGGATTCCGTCTCATGTGGGAATCCTTGGGAATGAGATAGCAGACAAAGCAGCTCGCATGGGTGCCGCAAATGTTCTTGGCACCCAGCCTATTTCACTTTCTATCGCTGCAAATGAAAATCAAATTAAAATCAAGGAACAAATTATTGAAAATTATCAAAAAGAAAAAATAATTCTAAGCTGCCAGTACCCACGCGTCCTGGCCTATCGATTAAAGAAAAATAATCTCATTAGAACTCTACCGGTTGTAGACCCAATTATACACAGGCTTTGTACTGATACTTGGAAGGTTAAATGGGCTCATCCCACTTGTATCTGTGGGGAGGACTTCACACCCAGTCATGCTCTGCTGGAGTGCGATGTCCTCTCCAACGAGACTAAGGATATCAGAGCCTCCCACCCGGAGGTAAAACATATGGATCTACTCCTAGAAACAGCCGATGTAAACATTATACATAGCATTAATACTGCAATTAATTCGACACAGTTGCAGCGTCTGATTTAAACATTGGATGACCCCCATTCGCGTCGGATTTGCTACTGTCCCTGCGCACTATTTGTAAAGGCTCTGATGGGCCGGACTGCTGGCCCACACACGCTGTGTCGTAATCTTTTATAAGGATTGTATATATTGGCTCCTATTGAATCTTTTTTTTAAAATCTTCCTTCCTAAATAGCTTACGAAAAAAATATGACGGAAATCTGAATTGCTTTTAAACATTCTTTTATGTAGGTGATCCTGGAATCTTAATTTGGATTTTTAAATACTAAAAGTTCACGTCGACTTAAATAATACTGATTTACCTTGTTGTGTTTCCAGGGACACCAAGTTAAACCTAACTAATTAATTTTATATTATTACTGGTCCAATATGGTCCAAACGACCTGGATGTAGGCTGTAGAGCTCAGCAGACACAGTGTGTGATTCACACAGCTGATCCACAAAGTAGTGAAGCAGCAGGTCTGACCAGGATACCGGCCAAAAGAAAGTTGGTTTTAACCTTCGTCAATTCTTAACCCGTCTACTTAAGTGATCTTAAATTTTAATCTAGATTTTAAATATGGAAAGTAAATTATACCTTTTTATATATAAAGACCGCTGTTGTTGTAAGGAAGAGGACTATTAATCATATTATAAAAACTAACAAATAAATGATAGAAGTAAATATTTTATGTTGTGTTTGTCAACTAAAGCTAAAAGTGCTAGTCCTTGATCACCTCGGTGCAGAGGGACAAAAAAAATAAAAGTAAAAAAAAATACATTTAATGAACATTGAGGAAAAATCCGGAAAGTTGTATAGCATTGGGGACAGGGACAACTACAGAAAACGACCTGCACATAGATCAGTTCAGGCGCACATCAGTTGCGCCAATTTGATTTACCAGGACCTTTCAAAAGACGTGCTACGAGATTCGAAAATGCCGGTCTTTTCTGCTGGATTCGTTTCGTTCCCGGTGAAATGAAGGGTCAAACTCGTATTCACATTCCTTTTACTCATTCAGCCCGACGACCGTATTTCCCAAATTTTGGAGGCGTCATCTAATAACTATGCACCAGTTGCAGGAGATGGAACGACCACGATAATTGAAGGGCAGTGCCAGATTAGCTTGGCGCCGATAGGCGCCAAGGTAATCTGGCACTATCCTTGAATTGTCATGGTCGACCCATCCCCTGCTGTAGTGCGTCAGGGCTGAATGGATTAAATTGGTCATTGTCGAAAAGCAGCTGCCAAGCGGTCGAGATTAGTGTTTCGCCTCAAGAAATACATGGATGTAAATGGGCACACACTATGTGGGGGTTCATGAAGATCTATGCTCTTGCGGATTGTCGGTTTCATTTCTTTGAAGGAGTCGTAGGTATTACGAACACTTAGAGAGAAAAGGACTTCGGGCCATGTGAATTTATGCAAGAGGTACAGATCTTCATGAGCCCCCGCATATGCGAGGGCTCATGAAGATCTATGCCTCTTGCACACTTGTTTCTGTTCTCTGCGTCAGCACTGAGGCGGTAAGCATTGCAATGCCCAGAGACCACCCAGGTAAGAATTCTTACA
>BTPG01000001.1:294836802-294854210 GCA_036245525.1 Semisulcospira habei | reverse complement strand
GGCCAATGACGGCCGCAGTTTTTATTATGGGATATCCACACTTTTCAAGGATCCAAAGTATTTATTACCTGAGTACAAATGTGTGAGCTGTTTTTTGTTGTGGTTGTTGTTGTTGTTGTTCTTTCTTGATTTTTTTTTTAATCAAACAGTATTGCCTGCGAGGGAGGTATTTCATCAAACAGTTGAGATAATGCACACACCATGAATGACAGAGCCGTTTCTGCAGACTTCCCCGACCCCTTACCTAATTCCCAACCCCCATTATCGCCCCCACCCCCCTCAACAAAAAAAAGTCCGTGATTTTGGAACCTGCGGTCAACACAAATACACACACAGATACAGTACAAACCAACCTTGACAATTGCTATCGTTGTCCATTGCGAACCCTTTTCTGCAGACACACTTGTATCCTCCCAGCAAGTTGCTACACTCCGCGTTCCTTCTCTGACACACCTCTTGGCCTGCTGACGTCATACACTCGTTCACGTCATCACCGCACGCGACACCGGCCCAACCAGCCTTGCACACACAGCCCGTGATGACGTCACAGCGGTCGGCGCCGGTGCTGCAGTTACAGATGCGGGCACAGTTCATGCCGTAGGTCCCCTGTGGGCAGTCTGAAATAGGACAGAGAAAAAAAATATATACTCACGAGCAAAAAATGGGATAATTTTGGAATCGTCGGAAACACTAAAGTGTTCCCGATGATTCCAAAAAAATGTCGCATTTCTTTTTTTCGGCGGTATACGTTTCAAACATAATGAGGTGGGCAGAGGAGGAGCAGCTTAATTGATGTCTAGAGGGTAGATACTCTCGGGTAGTGTTGGGTTTCATATTTTTACATCAATAACCGTTCTGGGTCTATCAAAATAAATAAATATATAAATATTAATCAAGTAATAAATTAAATTATTTATTTATTTATTTATTTATTTATTTATTTATTTTATTTTAAAATCACCTTCGCATGTGGTTCTGTCATTGCCCAGTCTCATTCCAATCGGACAGGAACAGATGAACGCTCCCTGTGTGTTGTTACATGTGTGAGAACAGTTAGAAACGCCAGTAGCACATTCGTCCACATCTGAAAAAATGCAAATAACAAGGTTATCATTTTTTAAATCGTAAATCAATATTTTTTTTAACGGGCTGAATCAGTTGTATATGTGAACTTCTTGCGTTTTGGGTTTTTTGTTTTTTACCTTTTTCTGATTATAGACATTTACCAGACATCGTGAATGCACTACCTCGACACTTGCGTCCGTCCGCCTGCATTGTGTACCCAGTGTGACAGAAGCAGACATCCCTGTCGTTGTCATCCAGTGTACATCCATGGTCACAGGAAGTCCTTCCACTGCATGGCTCAAATACTGCAATACAAACACGTTCCAAAATCCAGACAAGAAAATGACTGCCACACGTGTAAATGCAAGCAAATAACCACATAAGAAAACATTTAGATTCTTAAACTTTGGACGCAAAGAGTACTTTAAAGTACTGTTTTATCCTTAAGTATAAAACATTACTTTAAAAGTACTCTGTGGTTATGATAAGGACAAAAATACTATTAAAACACTCTTTTAAGTTACTTTATATTACAATTTAGTCCTTGTTATTTCAAAGCGCCTTTCATCCATTGTTGCTTATTTCTATACAAGTACCATTTACGAGTGCAGAAATATGTGGAATTCATGGAAGACGTTTAATAGTTTCCACAAAGAACAATGCTGTTTATTGTGACTCTGCACTAAGCATCACAAATAAAACCAAAATGTGCGTATATTTTATCGTCTCATACGTGAATCACAATTTAGGTTTATACAAAGATCTCCGAGAAGTCGCAACGTACTTTTAAAGTACTCGTTATCCTTTAGGATAGAATATTACTTTAAAGTACAATTTAGTCCTGATTTTTCCAAAGCGCCTCTCATCCTTTGTTGCTTATTTCCATACAAGTTCCATTTACGAGTGCAGAAATATGTGGCATTCATGGAAGACGTTAAGCTATCGTGGGTCAAAATAGTTTCCAAAAAAGAACTATGATGGTTTCTTGTAACTCTGCACGGAGCATGACAAATGAAACTAAAATGCGAGTATATTTTAACCTCTCATACGTTAATCACAATAATAACATTATAGGCTGATACAAAGATCGCCGAGAATTCGCAGCACCGTTTCATTGGACGTCAGAAAAAGACTCGCATGAGATAGAGTGGCGATGAAGCAGCGACAACTCTTGTGTGACCAACACCTAGGTCGCATACACGTCGCAGCACCGTCTCATAGGTCTTTGGAGAGGGGCTCGAGCGAGCTCTTCCTGCTCGGTCCGCAGAACATGGCGTAAAATCCAAAATGCGATATTGGCGAATATGTTCCGTCGACGTTACGTAAATGTAACTCTGCAAAAGGCCGTCACCACTAATGCGTCGGTCTCGCGACCAAACATTGTCAGCTGGGAACATACCTTTTGCACATGAGGATCTGTCAGTGTTGAGCGTGTAACCATAGTAACAGTCACAGTTATATGATCCTTTCGTGTCGACACAATGCTGCTGACATCCGCCACCGTTGACGGAACATTCGTTGATGTCTGCAAATCATAGGAAAGAAATAGATAAAGGGACAAAAGATCAGATTATGTATGAGCCACACACTGCGTCTGATAATTCCATCCTTATAGCGTCTTTTTTTCTCTTTCATTTTGTTCCTACTTCCCGCCCCGCCCGCTACACCCCCTCAGGACGGCCCCCCCCCCCCCCTTCCATCACTTTAGGCCTTTTTTGCCATGGCCATGTCGTCTCCTATACTGTATTGTTGTCATTTTAAGCTGGTTATTATTTGAAAATTCGTACTTGTTTGCATGGCAGAGCCAGCACCTTAATTCATTCGCGGCTCGCCGCATCCGGATACGCGGCGTATCCGGACGCGGCGAGCCGCGAATTATATCAACCTTTTCACTCACCTACGCAAGACCTATTCAGCGCGGTGTACCCCGGCATGCAAGTACAGAAGTAGGACCCAGGAACGTTGGTGCATTTCTGATCGTCTCCACACGCTTGGCTTTGTGTGGTACACTCGTCAACATCTGTCAGTTAGAAATGAAACTATCATGAGTCATTTGCCATTACACATTGACACCTACCAGCTACGGACACACAAAGGGGTAATAGGTGGGTTTGGGGGAAACTACTGCTTATGGAGTAAACCTGAACACTAATCAGTTCAGGCGCGCTGCCACTGTGCCACTTCTATTTACCAACAACAAGGACCTCAACAGATATGCTTTTGAACAAGCCCGTCTTTTTCACTGTATTGTCTAGTACTGATAAAGAAAGTAAGTAATATACAAATATGACGTACTAAGAAACAAGGACATAATCGACACCGACTCAGCACGCAATAGGCTATCGGACTGAAGTCGGCCGCAGTGGGCCTGTGCTCAGTAGTGCGCCGGTCCACTGCCGCCAGTTTCGGCCCCATTGTCTTTTGCGGTCACAGGACTATCTGAATGAGTAAGTGGCTCTATACAGCCTTATGACAAAGGAAAGGCCTTTGTGGAAATGTGATATACATACCTGCACATTTGCCATCCGCGTTCAGTTCGTACCCTGGTGGGCAGGTACATGCAAACGATCCTTCGTTATTGACACACATCTTGCCTTTACCGCACACATCCGGGTTGCGCGCGCACTCGTCCACGTCATCCCGACACTCACTTCCGGTCCAGCCCTCCTGACACACGCAGCCCGTGACCATGTGACAAGCCAAGGCTCTTCCGCTGCACGAGCAGTTCATGCTGCATGCGGGGCCGTAGGTGAGGCTGGGGCACGGGGAGCACGTGCGCTGGTCGTTGTTGAGCAGATGGCCGCTGTAGCAGGAGCAGGCGAAGCCGCCCTTAGTGTTGGTGCAGACTTGGGCACACAGACCGTCTTGACACTCGTTATGGTCCACGCACGTCACGCCGTCAACAGGACTAAGGTCGTAGCCGGCCTGACAAAAGCACTGGGGGACGGGAAGGTTGGTGGAATTGTTCGTTACAGCTCGGCAGCCTTGGGAGCAGTTTTTGTTCTGACATACATTCCGCGTGTCTGGCGTCTGATCGCAGATGTTCTGAGCGCTGTTGTAAGTGTAGCCAGGCTGGCACTGGCACAGGAAGCCACCTTTAGTGTTGCTACACACCTGCATAGTCGATACAAAAGTTAACTGACAAAAGTGTAATACGCAAGATACAAACCAACAAAAGAGAAATGTTTTGTTCCTATTCTTCTTTTAATTCTTTGCTGTCGGTAGCGGTGTTTGTTTGTTTGTTTTTTGGCGATGATGCCTACGGGAATCCGTCATGGCGACAAAAACCGCTACCGACAGATAGCGGGCCGGTTAACGTGTTTCCTTTTTGTTGGTTAAAATGTTTGCCTAGCGGTTACTTTTTTCTTTGCTGATTATACATAATAATAATTTAATAAACCCATTAAGACAACACATTTTACTTAAAGTGCTTTGATTAGTTTTCTGAGTGTTTCTTGCTTTGTTTGTTATTGTCTTACACACCTGCTGGCAGTTGTCCGACTTCTCCGCGCATTCGTTGACGTCCAGACAGGAGCGAGCGTCCGAGCTTCGGCGGTAACCACTGGGACACGAACACGCGTAGCTGCCGTATGTGTTCTCACAGCCGTAGACACAGCCATTCAGCCTGGCATCGCTACACTCGTCAACGTCCAGGCATCTGTTGGAACCGTCTGTAGCCACACTGTACCCAGCAGGACAGTCACTGCACGAATACCCAACACCCACTCCTTGCTGCGGGGGACTGAGGTCAGTGCATGTCTGGAGAGGGTCGCACGGGTTATCCAGGCAAGCGTCTCTGTCCTTATCACAGTCGTCCCCGATCCATCCCTCGCGACACACACAGACGGCTGGTTGGAAGTAGAAGGTGACGTTCGAATCTCGGGTTCGGGTGAAGTCGCAGTTTCCGTGGTTGTTACAACCAGAACACAGGATGATGGGTACGGATCTCACCACAGACTGGCCGTTTGTGGAATCAGTGACGTAAACCCTTCAAAAAAGAACTGTATGTAAAGAAAGCGCTGATGCGTATGAGGATAAACCATGTTTGGGATTGTCTGTCATTTTAGACTAACCAACCGACCAGCCATTCAACCAACCAACGAACCAAACAACCAAACGTAAATTGTAAAATATGATATAATCATAGCTAACTGTTGGTACCGCCATCACCTTCAATGGACATGTTCAATTGGACGTGCGGCAACTGGCATGATCAGCGGATGCGAATGTATGTGTGTGCGGGTTTGTGATACTGGACCTTAAGTCTTCAAGCAGTGAAGTCCAGTCTGCGTATCACACACCAGCACACAAAATGTTCGCATGCATACAGTTTTTAAGCTTTAATCCCCGAGGTAAACACAGTCCTACACATCGGAACGTGATCAACAATCAAGAATCTAGACAACATTATTAAACACATGAAACCGAAAATCGTCTTTAGGTTGCATTCGCTCTGTGTAGGTTCTAATTTATAACCACCACATTCAGCCCGACACACCACGGCAAGATATAGACCAACAATTATAGATCAAGGATTTTGTCATAATAGCTCCCCTCCCCCTCCCTAGGCGCCAAGCTTTTCTGGCACCACCCTTAAACAACTACAGTCTTCAGAGGAGAACGTTGGGACACAATGTGTTAAACTTACTGAACATGAACGGGTTGGAGGTTGGTGATGTTAGCCGTGATCTGCCCTGTGGCAGGGTTAGCCGTGATTCTGCCGCCGCTGGTATCCACAACCTTGTAGGTCACTGAATCACCGACATCCGGGTCTCTGGCAGTCACGTTGAAGGTCGCGGGTTGACCCAAGGTCACGCTGACATTGGCAGGGACACCCAGATCCGGCAGTGTGTTTTCTGGGAAGACAAAATGTATATAACACGAAATATGATTTTACTGTGGTCTGTCATTTCAACGGAAAAACACTCAATATCTTTCAAAATACAAAAATAAAACCGTCGCAGCAAAATATTGTCTCTGCTTGTCCGGCTACTGCATACTTAACCTTGTAACCAAAATTTGTCGCAAGACCGTTCGAAAATGGTAGTACTTGTTTGCCACTTTCAGACTTCCCTGAGACGCATTCATGTTTTAACCGTTCCTCCCCCCCCCCCCTCCCCCCACCTCAATCATGTTAAGTAAATTTAACAGCAACAACAACAGCAAATATTAATAGTAACAGAATAGCAATAATAATAATAATAATAATAATACTGATAATGATAATTATCATTATTAGCATTATTATTATTATCATCATCATACAGCAATCATAATACATTAATTCTAAAAGCAAATGCAACAACAATCATTATTTCAAGCTGAACTTTTAACTCATTCAGCCCGACGGCCGTATTTCCCAAATTTTGGAGATATCATCTAATGACTGCACCATTTGCCGGAGATGGATCGACCATGATAATTCAAGGGCAGTGCCAGATTAGCTTGGCGCCGACAGGTGCCAAGCTGATCTGGCACTACCCTTGAATTATCATGGTCTATCCATCTCCTGCTGTAGTGCGTCAGGGTTGAATGGGTTAATTCACCATCATCACTAGGGGACTGCGAATCTAACTTAACGTACTACTCTGAGCGATTTCCTTCCTCATCTGCTGCGTCCTTCTCTTGGTGTCCAGGGCGAAGGCTTCACTGCCAGTGACGACAAAGTCATAAATACAGGCGTTGTCGGTCGATCCACACACCGCTTCGGCAGCCCGTCTGTCAGCAGGGGAGATTTCGTCCAGAAAGACGGGTAGGCATTCCGGGTGGGAGAAGTTAGCTGGTCCCTCCCTCGGTCCGTAGCGAAGCACCGTGTTTTGTGCGGTCACAGCCCCTAGTGAGAAACGGCGTGATTTGGATCGTCAGCTGGTGTGTGATTCTGGACCATGCGGCCTAAAGCCGTAAGGTCCAATATCGCCAAATATCACACATTTGTTTTTGTTCGCTGATGATGGATTGTTTGTTTTTTAGGTTGGTTCGTTTTTGTTTTTTTTCAAATGTTTCACCCCTTTGACAACTGCCATCTTCCAAAAAGACATGCACTTTCATTTTCTTTTTATCCGAATAGAACTCATGTTAATATGATAATTTTGTATGTTAGTTGTTTCTTTGGATATTTGTATTTCTTGTGCAACTATGTATGACTGGAAATATATCTTCCAAGAAAAACATGTGTGAGATAATTTATTTTCTTCTTCTTCAAGACACTCTACAGTATGCATTTTACACGTCACCTTTCCTCCCTCCCAAAATGGTGTATGATCATTTTTCCTGTAAAACAAATGTTGACAAACAAACAATTAATACTCACATTTCAGGCCAAACTTGAAATGGATGTCTCTGTGCGACATGTTGTTACTAAGGACAGTCCCATTAGGCAACACAAAATCGTCGTCCTTGACCCCGTTGAAATTTCCCAGCAGGCCTTTCGTCATGGACCGGAACTCCAGCGGCAACGAGATGGACACTGCAAGCGATCGTATCCCCATCGCAACCGCCAGTGTAATACCTGTACACAGATGAAGGTTGCATAGATGTTTCGGGCTTTATTTGTATTTTTGTACTGGCCTGTGAGTTTTACATTGCAGCTCAAAGCTTTGTTGTACTCAGAAGAAAGATTGAAAAAGATAAGTCCAAGAGTCGTGCCAGATTAGCTTCGCGCCTCAGGGCGCCAAGTTCATCTGTTACCACTCGTGAACTGTCGTGGTAAATCCCACTCCAGATGTAGCGAGATAATGCCGAACGTGTTTGCAATGAAATGTGCGTTCTCTAAAGGCCCCGCCACACGAGCCGGTTGTGCCCCGATTTTGAAGCCGATTCCGATCCGATTGCGATCGGATGACGTCAATTATCCGATCCGGTCCCAATCGGCTGGGAATCGGGTGTCTAGAACCTGCTCTATTTTCCCGATCCGAATCGGCCCCGGTTGTAAGCTTCAACCAATCAGAGCGCGTCTCGCAAAGCATGTCGTAGTTTGCAAATGGCGGAACACGCCTGTTGTGATCAGTACCGGCCACAGCCGTTGCTGAAGTTTCGCACGCCTCTTCCCGAATATGATGCAAAACTGCTGATAATGCAAGCACATCATCATCACTGTCAAAACTAGCAGCCATTTTGCCGAACAGGTACGACTTTGATCTTCGGTTCAAACCGGTCGGCTAAACAAGTCGGGAAATGTGTGGCAGTGCATACGTTTTTTAGTCCGGTCCGATCACCTACCGATTCGAAAACTGATCGGGAATCGGCCTCAAAACCGGGCATGTGTAGCGGGGCCTTAACGGCGCATGTACTTCATGTATACCTGAAGGGAAAGAGGTGACGAAACTGCCGTTGTCACTGAAAATGGTGAACTTGTCTGTCTCCACCGAGAACTGTTCACCTTCCTGCAGGAAACGTCGGCTGTAGTCTTGGCCGTCCACGTATATTTCAAGAGCTGGCGAATTTCCATGTGAAAAAAAAAAATGATAAAGATCATAACCTCAAAATAATAAGACAAAGAGGAGACCCCCACATGAGCGAAACAAGCCCAAACGATAGCAAACCAAGACCATCCCAACTTCATTCAACACATCTTTACTTGTCAAATAAAGCGCACAAATTGTGATTTTTTTATTGGCATTTTTTAAACTGTCTTGTTTCGTGGCTGCAATATTCTCATCTTCTTGATTCGTGAAACATGAAAGCTCAAATAATGAATTAATGTTTTCGTGATCCTGTGAAAACGTCTTGTTTGTTTTGGGTTTTTTAAAAGTTTTTTTCGTGAAACGTTCAAGTCTGTTGCCCGAGTGTATATGCTAGCTAGAAACTTCATCAAATCAACATCAGAGCTGCTGAACTCTCCTGCGTAATATGGAGAAACTGATAAGAAAAGTCGTTCATTTCACGACATTCAAATTTCGTACGTTAAGTAAACCATTTTGTGCCATGATAATTCAAGTGTAGTGCCAGATTAGCTTGGCGCCTTCAAGAAAATGTATAACTCATTCAGCCCGACGCAAGTAATTTCCCAAATTTTGTAGGCGTCATATATCGACTATCCACCTGTTGCAGGAGATGGGCCGACCATGATAATTCAAGGGTAGTGCCAGATTAGCGTGACGCCTGTCGGCGCCAAGCTAATCTGGCACTACCCTTGAATTATCATGGTCAAGCCATCCCCTGCTGTAGTGCGTCAGGGCTGAATGGGATAAAAGAAAGAGTGCGAACTAGGAACCATTTTATTGCCTGTAACAGGTTGATCTAAGCAAGTACAGACTGCAGGCGGTGCCTAGCAGATACCAAGTCACTGATTTATTTTATCGCATTCACAGCCCTTGTCTGATATCCTGTCCTAACTTCGGAATAAACTCTGCTGACAAAGACGCACAAACGATTTTATTACTAACCATCTTTCGTGATTGGATGAAGACCAACAAAAACAGTCGTTCCATTTTCTTTAGCTCCAAAGGCGGTAAAAACTGTGCCGTTGAAATGTGTCCCATTCTGAAGTTGCGCCTGCTCCATACGACCCTGAAGGTTGAAAGTCAGTTTGGGGGTCGTCAAGGTCACCAACGTGAACTCCCCACAGCCATTGAAGGTGTACTCGCGTCCGTCCAGCGTTGTGATGTGAGGATCACCCCATAACCACGCTGCATACATAATAGTACAGAAACCAGGATTATTATCGCTTGCAACTATTTATATGTGTAAAAACATGTTTTGGTTTCTGGCGTTACCCCGTTCAGTGCCAGTTGCCATCTTTTGTTTCTTTGGATATGTTTATGTTCTTGTGAAACTGTTTTGATTGGAAATACATCTTCTAAGAAAAAACATAAGATATATCATTTATTTTAATTTGTCTTCAAGACATTCTTTTTACACGTCACCTTTCCTCACTCCCAAAACAGGTTTATGAACATTTTTCCTGTACAAAAAAAAACCGGCTGACAAAAAAAAATTAATACACATTTCAGGCCAAACTGTGTTTCTTAGTTCTTTGCTAGTTCAACACCACAATGCCCCAGCTTTCCCAGTAACAAGGATTCAAAGTTGTGTCAACAAGAGGCATAGATCCTCATGAGCCCCCTCAACTGCGGGGGCTCAAGAGGGTCTATTCCTCTTCCAGTCGGCTGATGTTCAGACCTAAACATTGGGAAAGCTGAATAAGAACTAGGACTCACCGAATTGGAACGGGATGTCGGCACGACATACTCCAACAGGCCTGAGATAGTAATAAAACAGACACAGTTTCGGGTGCTGGCCACTCAAGCAGCAAGCGAGATGAGCCTTCCTATCTTCCTGTTCATACAGCGCCCTCAGGGCGAAGATGGCGGGGTTGTAGGCTAGAGCAGTACCAGCGAATGGAGGGTCCATGATGAGCTGTTCGTAGGTATGCTGCTTAGTCTCGTCGTATGAGTAGCAGCATTCCTGTGTACAACAATAGATTAATTAATAATAATAATAATGTTACGTGGTGGATTTGTAGTCGTAGTATGTAAACACACCAGACACACGCACGTAGAGTTCTTTTCAAATAACCTTTGTTCAGCTGCAATCCGTCACACGTGGCTTAAGGATGTAGACAATACTGGAGTAACAGTTCCAACAATATTTTATTTCAGCGATGCGATCTCCACGAAATGCGTTCACAATTTCACCAACAATAGTACAAAGTCTTCTCAGCTTTGACACAAAGCTTCTCTCATACAATGTACATCAGCATTCACTGCAGATCTCCGTTACTGACAATGAAGCACGATATCTTGCATAACGCTCTCTCAATATCAAAGCGTTTTACGATACAATGCAATTATACAACTGAACACTGTACCGACGCTGTTACATCGCAATTCTACAACTGAACAATGTCCAGACTCTGTTACATCGCAATCCTACGACTGAACAATGTACACGGATGCTTCCTAGCACGATCTTTTATAGTGGTATGTTTTCTAGCACAATCGAGCAAAATCGTACAACACAACCAATCAGAACAAAACACGCAACTAAAACTCAAAGATACATTCAGACTGGAATATTCTGTAAAAGTCTGGCTATTATTTACTAGCTACAAAAATAGGTGAATCCCCACTCATCCTAACTTCACGCATGCGTACACGAAACAGGTCGCGACCTTGACCGTACAGTCTGGTAAACAAGCTATAAGTGCACGGATACTAACTGCTGACACACGCACGCGGTAAACAAAAGAATATTGAAGTATCATCTAGACTTTTCCTGACTCAACTCCGTGCGGCAACAGATACTCAAAACTGCACTATTTGTAAACGAAAGTGAAACTCACTGAAAAGGTATGTGATTAGGCATCGTGATAGCTCAAATAAAACGTCGGATCGTTACCTACGATCTATGCACGCACGCTCTCACAAAACAACACAACCATAATCGTAACATTACCCCCCCCCCCCCCCCTTTTAGAACGAAATTTCACAAAATTTCTTCTCAAATCCAAAAATACGATTATGGTTGTCTAAACCTACACAAACTCGAGATGTCAGACTTGCTTGCCACCGCCCAAAATAGAACTCAGTGGAGAGCACTGTCTGTTGCTGCTGCCTTTCAGTCCCCCCAACGCCCAGTTCGGGCAAGGGACTGATGATGATGATGATGATGAAACCTACACAAAACCATAAATATCACAAATTTCACATCAAAACCAAAATCAAATCAACTACACAAAAATAATTAACTCACAGTTCTTTCCAAAATGTCCCGAATAAAAACATGCTCCTTCACACTGTCCTGCACAGGTAAACAGCTTCAAAGTTCTACGAACCATAGATTAAACAAACAAAAAAAATGAATGTCAAAGTTCACCTCTGGAACAATGTCAAATCATGAATACAGTTCACACAGTTCAAAGGTTACTGGTCCTGGGTCGAACACTGTCGGCTTATCGCTGTCGATCAGTCTCATAAGTTCCGCGTCGTCGTAGACCAGCTTTTCCTCCTCCTCTGCATTTTCGTCATTATCATCATAATCATCTCTCATCTCCAACATCGGCTCACCTTTACTCTTCACAACATGGCTGTTGACCTTTGCCTCCCCCGCCTCATCTTCACTATCTTTCTTATCAGCTGCTTCTTCTTTGTCGGCGCTGTCGTCATCTTTTCCGTTCTCACTGCTCTTGCGGCTCACGTTGGCTTTCCTGATAGTCACGTCTACGTCCGCAGAAAGGCTGAGCTTCATTTTGGGGGACATCACTCCATCGACATTGCCATCATCGTCCTCATCAATGAGTAGGCTCTGCATCGTCTCTCTCATGGTGATCAAATCTTCGACGACCTCTTGATTTTTATGTTCATACACCAGTTTCTGGTTACCTCTCTCGTTATCCTCTTCCTGCAGCTTCAACATCTCCTTTGTCAGAGGAGCTCCGTCTCGCTCGTGGTCCTCGTTCACCCGGCGATTCAGCAACCCCATTTGTTCTTCACGGTGGCACTCAACGTCGTTCCGCAGACTGTCCAACTCCTTTTGCTGAAGATGGTTGATGACTGCTCGCTGTTCAACTTCTAGCCTATCTAGCTTGCGCGTCATAGACATATTCCCCTGATTCTGCTGTTGCTCCAGCGTCTTGCGCTTCTCTTCCTCTAACTTCTCTTTCACCATGGCTGTTTCTGTATTGTTAGCCACTTTTAGAAGGATGGTGTGGTAGTTCTCCTCTTCCTGACCTCTCGTAACTGCACAGGTTTCAGGTTTCCACTTCGGATCTGGATCGTCTGGGTTTCTGGCACCATCAATGTTTCCGATGATAAGGTCGTAGACTGGTGTTTTCACGCACAACGCCTTCACCTCTCCTGTTAGATACGGGGTGTTAACACTGACTTTGGCGAGGGGGTTGATCCTTACAGTACCGTCAGCCAAAATGAGGGTGGTCCACTCCTGTAGCTTCTGATCTTCAGCTACTAGGTCTTCTTTCACGATGACGCAACTACAACCAGTGTCTCTCAACACTCTCACTGGTATTTTGCCAACAAATCCTGACACCACCGGCATGTTCGGCACTTCATTTTCATTCAGCGCGGTGTTTGAGACTGGTAAGAATGTAGTCCCATCGCCGACAGGGATGTGTCCATTCTTTCGGAAAGATTCAATCAGCTCTGGTGTCGCTCGCCTGTATCTAGCTTCAAAGTTACTGGATGACGTCACATCATTTGCTAGTACAGCGGCGGCTCTGTGTTGAGACGTAGTATTACTTCTGCCTGCTATCCCGCGATCTTGGTTGGATCTTCTGATGTTGTCGCCTCGAGGAACATCTTTAGAAGGACACCGTATTGCTTTGTGACCTTTTCTTCCGCATAGAAAACATGTCAGGTTCTCCACTGGCTTGTATTTCGAGGTATCTCTCACATTGTGGATTTCCTCTGTTGGTGCAGACACACGCTGCTGCTTACTGGACCCGAACTTCATGTTGTGGGCGTCGAGGTACCTTTGAGCAAAATCGGCCAGGGCCTTTAGGGACTGATCTTTTTGCTCTCTGAGATGGGCGGCCAGGTCTTTAGAACATGCGTTGAAGACTTGTTCTTTGATGATGAGGTCACCCAGGTCTTGGTACTCTCTGTTTAAAGCAGCCAGCTCTATCCATTTCTCCAGGTAACTTCTGATTCTCTCAATGAATAGGCCGGGTGTTTCTCCTTCTTCAGGCTTGCAGTTCCGAAATCGTCGCCTGTAACCCTCTTCAGTGAAGTCGTACTGTCTCAGCAGGGCGGTTTTCAACTGTGTATAGTCTTCGGCTTCTTCTCTTGGTAAGCGAGTGTAGAATTCAAGTGCTTTGCCAGTTAGAAGCGCACTCAGTTTGATTGCCCAAGTTTCTTGTTTCCAATTGTTGCTACTTGCGAAACGTTCGAATCGTTCTAGGTAAGCGTCCATCTTATCTGAGTTCTCGACGAAAGGTGGAAGCTTTGGCGCACGGGCTGTTTGTTCTCTGCTGACTAAGGCTGTTGCTTCAGAAACCCTCTGGCTCTGTGCCTCTATCTCCATCTGCTTTAAGTGAATTTCATGTTGTCGCTGCCTCTCTGCCTCTTCTCGTTCCTCTTCTCGTTGTTTCTCTGCTTCTCTTCGCTGTTTCTCTGCTTCTCTTCGCTGTTTCTCTGCTTCTTCTGCTTGGATTTCGAGTCTCCTGATTTCACGTTCTTTGGCTCTTTCTTCTCTTTCCAATCTCTTCTCTTCTTCAAGTCTCTTTTCTCTTTCTCTCTCCAGTCTCTCCTTTACTTCTCTCTCTCGTTTCTTTTCCTCTCTCTCCTCTCTCTCCAGTCTTTCTTTTTCTTCTCTCTCCAATCTCTCCAGTCTTTCTTTTTCTTCTCTCTCTCGTTTCTTTTCTTCTCTCTCCAATCTCTCCTTCTCTCTCTCCTTTACAAACTCGAGGAGTTGAGCTCCTTCGAGTCCACATTCCTTTCCAATTTTCAGGAATGTTTCCATTTCCGATGTCGCCATCTCTGCTTTTCACTGCTGGCTGTTTTCTCCTGCTACCCTTTCCACTGGATCAACTGAAGAAGGTCTCGTCGGGGTCGCCAAAATGTTACGTGGTGGATTTGTAGTCGTAGTATGTAAACACACCAGACACACGCACGTAGAGTTCTTTTCAAATAACCTTTGTTCAGCTGCAATCCGTCACACGTGGCTTAAGGATGTAGACAATACTGGAGTAACAGTTCCAACAATATTTTATTTCAGCGATGCGATCTCCACGAAATGCGTTCACAATTTCACCAACAATAGTACAAAGTCTTCTCAGCTTTGACACAAAGCTTCTCTCATACAATGTACATCAGCATTCACTGCAGATCTCCGTTACTGACAATGAAGCACGATATCTTGCATAACGCTCTCTCAATATCAAAGCGTTTTACGATACAATGCAATTATACAACTGAACACTGTACCGACGCTGTTACATCGCAATTCTACAGCTGAACAATGTCCAGACTCTGTTACATCGCAATCCTACGACTGAACAATGTACACGGATGCTTCCTAGCACGATCTTTTATAGTGGTATGTTTTCTAGCACAATCGAGCAAAATCGTACAACACAACCAATCAGAACAAAACACGCAACTAAAACTCAAAGGTACATTCAGACTGGAATATTCTGTAAAAGTCTGGCTATTATTTACTAGCTACAAAAATAGGTGAATCCCCACTCATCCTAACTTCACGCATGCGTACACGAAACAGGTCGCGACCTTGACCGTACAGTCTGGTAAACAAGCTATAAGTGCACGGATACTAACTGCTGACACACGCACGCGGTAAACAAAAGAATATTGAAGTATCATCTAGACTTTTCCTGACTCAACTCCGTGCGGCAACAGATACTCAAAACTGCACTATTTGTAAACGAAAGTGAAACTCACTGAAAAGGTATGTGATTAGGCATCGTGATAGCTCAAATAAAACGTCGGATCGTTACCTACGATCTATGCACGCACGCTCTCACAAAACAACACAACCATAATCGTAACAAATAATAATAATAATAATAATAATAATAATAATAATAATAATAATAATAATAATAATAATAATAATAATAATAATAACGAAGGGGCGGGGGGGGGGGGGGGGGGCAATTACTGATTGTAAAGTGTCTGGAGCTCGTAAAGGAGCTGTAGACTTATTACAATCAGTAACTGACACACACCAATACGCAAAAAAATAGATATGCTAATGAGCAAGGTAGAAGAACAAGGCGAAACAACAGAGCCACAAAAACACCGGGGTGTACGTGCGCATGCACGATCACAAACACACACACACACACAGATACACACACACAAAGACACACACACACACACACACACACACACACACACACACACACACACACACAGGCAGACTTGAACAGTTGAACTATTTGAACTACTAAATAAAACAACAACAGGGGATGAAACTAAGATATAAATTTTACGTCGAATTCTCTCCACGGTACGTTTTAGAGACCCACATAGTGCAGTCTGGTGTTTTTTTCATAAGTCAGGTAGATTTAAATTAAGACTATTTTCATATCACCAACAGGTGCATTGGTGTGCGAACCCTTACACTGGGAATCGCATGGGTATAATTCCTCTGGACACTTTATGGGCAGAATATAATACCTGGTATCATAATTATCTTCGCAGCCCTATCTTCATAAAGTATAATTATTCTAGTGCCATACCTCTTCCAAGCTAAATTGTCAAATGCCTCAAGGAAGGCTTTTCTTTAAGCACATAAACGGTTTCGTTATGTTTTGTTTTATAACTCATTCAGCCCGACGGCCGTATTTCCCAAATTTTGGAGGCGTCATGTAATAACTATGCACCAGTTGCAGGAGATGCATCGACCATGATAATTCAAGGGCAGTGCCAGATTAGCTTGGCGCGACCTTTGAATTATCATGGTCGACCCATCTCCTGCTGTAGTGCGTCAGGATTGAATGGGTTAATGATAATACGAAACCTAAATGTTGCATTGGGCATATAAAATATTATGCTCTTGCTCTGTATGTGCAGACATATCGATTGATCAGTTTATACTTCACAACCCCGACTCTACTCCCCGACCATGTCAATTAGTCCCATGGATCTCCTGGATAAAGTTTTTTTGTAAACTATAAATCAAGATAAACTGTGTATGTTGACTTTAATGTCTTGCGCTCATTAACCTTTTGACTGTCGGTAGCGGATTTTGTCGCGATGATTCCTGTAGGAATCATCGCAACAAAAACCGCTACCGACAGCCAAAGAGTTTAAACATATATCTTACCTTCCCATACGGATACACTTCCTGACTGCTGGCTTCGTTCATGCGGTAACACCGGATTTTGTTGACGGTGTCTGTTCGGCTCCATGTCCACAAGTAGCGAACCTTCCTCCATACGTCGCGACCCGAGCACGGGCAGCTCGGCAGCTTAGCGAAGCCTGTGTTCCTGGCGGCCATATCTTCAGAGTACAAGTTTCTGGTGAACCATTGCAGACAAACGCCCCAAGGATTGGCAGGCACCTTACCCACTTTGTAGATCCAAAGACCTTTGCGACCTGAAACATTTCAACAAAATTAGTTATAACAGACATTTTTTAATCTTTCACTTCTGAAAAGTAAAATGGCGCAATTTGCGTGTGTCACAGCACGTGTGTTCCTCTTACTGCACCAATGTTTTATCCAAGTTGGTGGCAATGCTACAGGTTTAAGTTTCTCCTTGTTTGTGTTATTTCAATTTACGGTCCGTGGTGCAGCGGTAAAGCTACGTTTCCTAAGCACGAATTCAATCCACATCCGAAGTGGGTCCGATAAAGAGCAGTTGGTGCACGTAGTTTTAAAATGTTGTGCTTCCATTGGTCCAATGCGGATACGAATTGCGGATC
>BTPG01000001.1:294809302-294831802 GCA_036245525.1 Semisulcospira habei | reverse complement strand
AAGACAAAAATAATGTGTCAGATGCCTTCAGACATTTTCTATAGCACTGGCAGTCTATTTTCAGGCTTACATCATTACAACATGTCACAACCTGACTCGGTTATGCTGTGATTCCTTTGAGTGCCACATTTACTCCCAACCTGATTTTATGATGCTGTGATGCATTTAGGGGCCACAATGGCTGAATCTGCTGTCCTACCCCCATTTACTAATATGCAAAGGAACGCAAAACGATCATACAAATTGCTTACGTCATACTCCTCTATTTAGATATTTTTTGTTACCATTTTCTTAACAAACTATGTGTATTGTGCTTAACAAAAATGTGGAAAGTTGATCTTTTCACCAATTTCAACGTGACCCATCAATATAATTGTATTTCTTTTTAATTAAGAAAATAAAAAGGGGGAAAAGTCTGTAAACAAGGGCGCTAAAGCTTTTACCGTCTGGAGTGGCAGGCACGATGTACCGATGACTGAAAGACTTCCTCATCAACAGAATTGCACAATTGAAGTCGACGGCACATTGAGTAGTCTTGTCAAACTCAGGGAAGATGTATCTCAGGGAGGTGTCGTGTCTCCGTTTCTTTTAATGTCCATAAGAGATGTGGAAAGTTGGACTGTATTCTGATCAAAATTTGACTAATCAGTTTGTTTGTTGTTTCTTTAGTGGAGAAAAAAAAGCAAACGTGATAGACTGCATGAGTGAAACTGGTCGGTCGTTTAGGAGATATTTTATCTAGCGTAAGGATCTAGTAAGGCGTAAGTATGAATACGCATACTAAGGTTTCATGATTCTAACAGCCAAAACAATGTTACGAAATACTTAGTTTCCACATGTCCACCACGAGATCACCATTTCCACCCCAATTGTGTCTTCTTCTGCTTCTGCAACCTTCAATTCCTTGGTGGCCGTCTTCAAATCTAATAGTGTTCTGCTGTGAGCTGTCAAGAGCTTGGCAGCGGGTTCTCAGAGTGTGGTTAATGGGGCGTGTCTTCAGATCAGAACTGCCATGCCAGCGGACCGTTTCTCTGTATGGACAGGTCTAGAGAATGTGCCCAAGAGACTGATTTTCTACGGCCATATTTGCATAGAGCTGTTTCAGCAAGACCCAGTCTCACGAGTTGAGTCCACAGTGATTAGTGCGTAGATGGATGATGGTGGTCAGGCTCTCCCTGGTCAGCTTGTTGATGTCGTCTGCCATGGGCTACAGCCGCCGTTCTGCTGTTGCCAATCTGTTGCTTGCACGAGTAGTGTCTTGGTTTCTTTATAGGAGATTGTAATCTTGAGGCAGTCTGGCGCCTGCTTTGGCCAGGCTGTCAGCCTCCTCGTTCCCAGCTACTCCCAAATGAACTGGAATTCACTGCAGCACTATTTTGTGGCGGCTGGACAGGGCATCCAGTCTGTCTTGAAGCTTCCTGGTGATGAGATCAGTGGATCATATAGATTTGGAGAGCTGATAGCTGCCTTACCCTAGCTAGTGCTCTGCTGCTGTGGTGAGCGCCTGCAGATCTGTACCTTAGTTGGAGCTGCTGCCGCAAGCTGGTAAGGAGACGGAGGTAGTAGTTCGATCTGCACAACAGATGTACACGCCGCTTCCTCCGATCCGCACGGCGTTTTTTGTGGAGCCGCCTGTGTATATGTGAGCACAGCTGCTCTGAGGGTAGTGCTTGTGCATAATCTCCAGCGAGATGGCTTTGTGCAGTACCGCGACCTTTGGCAAAGAGTCCTGGAACACCATTCGTGTTGTCTAGAAGGCCCTTTCGAGATGTCCAGATATCTGAAAGGAGCTCTTCACACACCTTTAAGGGCTGGCTTAACTGGGCGAGACAAACCCGAACCATGTCTCGGCGAGACACCCGAGACAGTCAATGCGAGATAGCCGTTCCACCCGTTTATTAGGTTCGGCGAACTCTCCGAGACAAGATCAGACGTGCCGAACCTAATAAACGGGTGGAACGGGTATCTCGCATTGACTGTCTCGGGTGTCTCGCCGAGACATGGTTCGGGTTTGTCTCGCCCAGTTAAGCCAGCCCTTTAGGCTTGGTTTTAGGACGTCAGTTTTAGCCCCAGTGCAGGTCTTTCAGTTGGTGGTTCAGATTTGGGCATTTCTGACGGTTCTTGGTCTGCTCCTGTAGTAGTCATCAGTGCTGTCGGTGTTTAGTGAGTCTTTTGGTCTTGTGTGCAGTTCTTTGCGTTCCATTGGCTCCAATGTCATCCATTTCCTAAATTGGGGTGCTCCCAATGGCTCAAAGAGTGTCACTGCATCATAAGAATGACCCACGTTCTGCACCTTGTCAAGCCTGGCCTTGTTGTTTTTGGAGGAAGTGTTTTGTGTTGTCGAAGTATCTTGGTACCGCACAACTGGTCTGACCGAGCTGATGTTTACTCGCGCTAGGATGCTGGAATTTGCGCCAATGTGGTCCCCACTAGCTTCTTCATCAGAGACATTGTTTTCGCAGCTCTAGCTGCTGAGTGTGCCGTTTACTTCAGTCTCGCTGTTGTTTTGAAGAGGAAGTCTTTCAGCCATTGGTACATCGTGCCTTCCACTCCAGGCGGTAAATGCTTCAGCAGCAGCCCATGTTTACAGTTGTTTTCCCCTTTTATATGCCTTAACAAAAAATAATAACAATTAAATCGATGGGTCACATTGAAATCAATGAAAAGATCAACTTTCCACATTTTTTATGCACAATATGCATACTTTGTTAAGAACAGTGTTAACAAAGTTATCTAAATAGAGGAATATGACGTAAGTTAATTTTTTTCTTATTTTGCGTTCCTTTGCATATTTGTAAAATGCGGCTAGGGCAGCAGATTCAGCCACTGTGGCCCCAAAATGCATCAAAGCATCATAAAATCAGGTTGGGAGTAAATGTGGTACTCTATCCTAACCATTAAAACCTAAACAAGATAAAACAGTTGTATACAATATTTCTGAGGGCATCGGAAACAAGGTACGGTTCCCAATACGGGAATATTAAAGAGACAAAAAGCTATCATTCACCACGAACTTATCGTAAAGGATGGTGACTTTCCGCATTTTCTTACACTTTATGCTCACATTATTGAAACTTGATAGGTACAGACAGGTAAAAACGAAGGGGAGTTGCTGCAGTAATTTATTTCTAATTAATTTCCTGTATTTTTACAACTTGGCGGTAGGGATACCAAATCAACCACTGTGGCACTCACAGGGATCACAGCATCACCTAGTCAGGTTTACAATAATTGCGACTATGTTGTAATGATGTAAGCCTAAACATAGACTACCAGTGCTATATCAAATGTCTGAAGGCATCTGACACATTATTTTTGTCTTTTTTATAGCGATTTTGCGGAATTAGCCGTTTACTGGGTGCACACATACCTTCACTGTGAGCCCGAGATTCAATATGTGTTCATTCTGTTTGTTGCAGAGGACGCAAATGATGTGCCTTAACATCATAATGCCTAATTTGGCCTTCGGAATGAATTCTGATTTATTTAGAGGAAGATGTTTCTGAAGCTCATTTTAGCATCCGCAAAGAGCGTGAATGGGGGTACCCTTGCGCCATCGGCTATATCTCTGGTGTGTTCCCAATGATTTTAGGGGAACACGGCTTAAACATCGCAGGAGATACCACAAAGGTATACTTTGAAGCCCATCTTATAGAGTACGGGGGCGGCACGGTAGACCGGGCTAGCTCTTGGACTATATGGGTGCAGCAGTGTATAATTATCATGAGTTTATCATTTACCTTATCATTAGTTTGTTATTGTAATGCACGACTGTCCATCCGACAATTAAAATTAAAACGACCTAGTCCACGCACCTGCAGTGAAGGGTTAATAGTTTGCAATATAAGTAATTTTTTTTAATATTCTGTGTGTGTCTTACAATAATGCTGGACAAAAGGGCTAACATAACTCAAGAAGTTTGAATCTCGTAAAAGGAAAGACTTTTCTGTTCTTTTTTCCTTCGTACGCAGAAGATTTCCATTTAGTTACTCTCTCAAAAGGAAGGGATACGTGGGTCTGCTCACATGGATTGTGAAACAAAGAGTTGAAAAGTCTTAGCTGAGGCAAGACAACATTAATAACCATTGTATCGGCTAAACTTAGCAATTAAAACTTGCAATGAAGCAGATGCTTTCACAATACAGTAGCTAAACAAGAATGGCAAAGCCCTTAAGGCTCACGTGCATGAACGATTCAGTTCTAACGTAACAAAAGGGTTAATCTTTGTACCTGGAATATTTTCTCAAAACTTTTGCATTTTTTACACTTTTGTCAATTTCTCATGACCCTTGACCTTTGCGACTTGTGAACCAAAATAGTATGCATAGAAAGGTCTTATCAGCTACCTGTCTGCCAAATTTGGTTGAAAAGTGTTACAAACGTGCTGACAAAAGCTAAAATCCTATATTCTTCACATCATTTGCCGATCTTCTATGACCCTTGACTTTTCCGATGGGTCATTCAAATTAGTAAGCATACCATAAGTTCGGACCAAGTTTGGGTTTGAAGTTGTAAATAGTATTCGAGAGAAACCCATTTGTATAAAAAAAATAGCTCTTTGTGACCTATTTCTTGACCTCTTGTGATTCTTGGCCTTTCTGAGCCGTCATCCAAATTATAAGCATAGGAAGGTATCTCTGTAACACGTTTGGGTCTGAAGTTATAAATAGTATTTGATTAAAACATCTTTTGTCAAAATATGGCTATTTTTATACTATTTCCTGGTCACTTGTGATCCTTGACCATTCTGAGGGGTCATCCAAATTAGTATGCGTAGAAAGGTCTTACCATCCCATATCTTTGCACCAAGTTTGGCTTTGAGGTTGATAATAGTATTTGAGAAAATACAAATTTTGTCAAAATATGGCATTCTTTTAAAACTTATTTCCTGATCCCCTGTGACCTTGACCTTTGAGAGAGGTCAATGAAATTAGTATGTTTAGAAAGGACTTGCCACAAAGTATCCTTGGGCCAAGCGTGAAGACTGTGGCTAGAATGGTCTCCGAGAAAACGCCAACGTTAAAGCTTACCGCGGACAACGCCGGACGGACGACGGACGGCCACTGGCCCAGAATATATACTCACTTTCGCTTCGTACGTGTGCCGAAAAGCACCGTTAAAACAAACAAACAAACCCTTGACCTAATCTACACATTTCACAATGCTCACCATGTTAGGCAATATTTGTAACCAGAGCAACAGGCTAGGGAACTAGAGTACCAAGGTACATGAACAAAAAGAAGCATGACATTCATGCATATTATATATACATATATATATATATATATATATATATATATATATATATATAATATATATATATATATATATATATATATATATATATATATATATATATATATATATATATACTTTACTTTTAACAAAGGCGTCGCCCAAAGTCAAAAAATGCACTCAATCAGAATAGCTCAAGGGACGTAATGTTTCATTAAATTCTGAGAATGTTCTTGCTACGCTAATGCCATGGAAGACTGCATCGCCTACTAGTTCTAGAAAGGAGAGGGTTAGTGGGAGAGAAGGAATGACAGACCTATCATTTTAAGCCTTCCACTGAACACCTGCTACATAAAGTAGTAGGGACTACCCCCAGGCGCCCCGCAATCCGCTGGAGAATATACAGTCCTCCCCCCGAGAGGGGAGGCTAGTGCATAAATATTTCCAAACAGATCTTGGACCTGCTGGATAGATTTAAGTTGCCTAGGTGTTGCCTTTTCAAAATTAGTCTGTCTTCTTCCACTGCAACACCACATAACGTTTTCGGGATGCATTCCGCGCTGTACTGGCGGTGCTACCAGTCAAATTCTGGAGGCAGCTTCTAGTACATGCGTTGTGTTTGCAATTTCAGGTTACGCCGTATGCCTACCTGAAGAGCCGCCCCCCCCCCCCCCCCCCCTTGGGGCGAAACCGGTTGTAGGCGGCAAAAACTTAAATCTATCCAGCAGGTCCAAGATCTGTTTGGGAATATTCATGCACTAGCCTCCCCTCTCGGGGGGAGGACTGGATATTCTCCAGCGGATTGCGGGGCGCCTGGGGGTAGTCCCTACTACTTTATGTAGCAGGTGTTCAGTGGAAGGCTTAAAATGATAGGTCTGTCATTCCTTCTCTCCCACTAACCCTCTCCTTTCTAGAACTAGTAGGCGATGCAGTCACAAAAAGGGCAGCTGATGTCCTGATGACACAATGCAAGCTTACCAGCCTGGAATTCCATGGCATTAGCGTAGCAGGAGCATTCTCAGAATATATATATATGTGTGTGTGTGTGTGTGTGTGTGTGTGTGTGTGTGTGTGTGTGTGTGTGTGTGTGTGTGTGTGTGTTAATAGTCCGTGGTTCTAAACCTTAAGGCAAAAAGACAGTCAAAGACTAACACGCATATTCCAAAATATGTCAGTAACCTTTCTAACTGTTGTCATTTCCGCCGTGAGATAACCTTAGTAGTCTGTTAAACGAGAACTTTCCTAATGCAAACTGTCAGAAACAACAAGAATACTGATTTCAAGTTATAATAGATTGTTTGCTATAGCGAACAATCCATTTATATCTTTAGTTGAAATCAGCATTCTCATTGTTGACGTTTCTGACACAGGCTTTGTTGCTGCTACAGAAACAGTTTCGTGTTTCTTCTAAAAATGTTTATATACAGACCTCCAACGCTATCACTGTCGTCAATGTAGGCGCAGTAAGCACATACCACCCTGTTGTCCTCGGGCAAATTTGGCCACGAATACGGGTTTCCGATAGAGATGACACCATTCGCTCCAATCTGGAACAGTTAATGCCAATTAATGTTAAAACTCTCTGAGTACCGGTGTAACATAGTGACCCAACAGTGACCCAAACTACAACAGAATCAGTTTACGTTATGACCGGTTGTCTAGACAAGTCAAGTCAAAAAAACTTTATTTATCCCGCGAAGGGGCATTTTTAGTTTTGACGGGAGCGAATAAATATATCAAGTGAAGTAAAAAATTAAAAAATGGATAAGACGGACATACGCACACACATACACCCAGGCACACAGGCACACAGGCACGCAGAATTAAGAACTATACTAATACTGACAGCTATGCTAATACTGACAACTATGCTAATACTAACAACTATACTAATACAGACATCTATGCTAATATTGACATACATTACATGTATAAACAAGATGAGGATTTCATCCCAAAGTCTATCGTATTGTTTGGGGCTCAGGTGCATTTATCTTTAAGGAACATTCAGGGTGTTCATATTTTTAGGCTTATTATGCTGATCCATTTTCCTCCTCTCTAAGCCAACCTCTGATTAACACACACGTCGGCGCACACAAATAAAGACGGACACAAGGCGCTTCGCTCCACTGAGTAGTAGCTCGTGTAGCGACAGAAACCCATCTCCTTCTACTCTAACCCACCCTCTGATCCACACACACTGGTACACAAAAATGAAGACGGACACACGGCGATTCCCGCCATTCGTAAGCTGCTTGGTCTGGCGTAGCATAGCTATTCTGAAGAAGAAGCGCGAGAAGCGAAATGACGTCACTTCAAGCTTCACGTCATGGCCGCATCATTAGTCCCACGACGCTGTGTTCATAGTGACAACTCGTTGTTATACGTCACTCATCGGAGTACTAACATTTAACGTATCACTGAGAGAATCAACTTTGCAATTTTACTCTTGCTGATTTTCACACCTAGGGCTTCCAGCTTACAATTTGACCTAAACCTACCCCGGGGCCCGTGCTTGTGTACAAGCACCTCGAAAAATGGCCATTGGAATACACAGTTTGTGACCTTTAGGTCAAGAACTCAGTGATCCAAAGGACAAGCCTGTGTTCAAGAAAACAATCTGAAAGTTTAGTGGCCAGGATATGAGGCTGGATTGTCTGAAAAGCAGACGAAAAATCTGGAAAAAAAATTTTAGCATGAGCATTTTGGTTTTTCCAGGTGCTCGAATAGAGTATTTAGTGTGAACAGCTTCGCGTCCTCCACACCCCTTCTAGCTCTGTAGGCAAATTGCAGTGGGTCGAGACGAGGCTCAGCTACAGACAGAATAAAGGACGTGATGATTTTCTCTAGAGATTTCGTAACAAGGGAGGTAAGCGCTATCGGCCGAAAGTCACTGAGTTGTTTTGGCTTGTCTTTCTTGGGGATGTGTACAACAGTGGAGAATTTCCATAGACGGGGTATAGTACAGGAATCCAGTGAGAGCTGAATAAGGTGGTGGAATACGCCACTGAGCTGATCAGCACAAAACCGCAGGGTTCTGCCACAAATCCCATCGGGGCCAGGGCTTTTATTTATGTTGGTACGTTTCAGACATCTCGGGCCAACACGTCATCATGGTTAATAACAATTATTTCACCAGGACTGAGTGATTGCTTTAGACTTGAGATATAGGAGGAGAAATCATGTGTCTCAAACCTAGTGAAGAAAGGTAGGCTGGTTTAGGCCTGCCATATTTGTAAATGTAGGCTGATGGTCTGTGCTTTTGAATCTTACTGCCGTAAGCCAAATTGCAGTGGGTCGAGTAACAAATAACATACCAGCACACATGTCTTTCTTTTCAGTCGCCTTTCCAAGGGGCGGAAGTCTTTCTCAAGCGGTTTGCTTTAATTTCAAGCGTTAACATACTTTCACTCACAAAACATTCCTCTTAAACCACATAAGCAACTTATATATTGGAAAATATGTACATTTCCTTCATGACATATAGAGTCTTCTAAACGCCTAACATACCATTAGTTGTCAGTCGGTGGTTTAATCGCTTGACTGCTAAAAAAGGTAAATACGAACCAACTGCAAGAGACATAGATCTTCATGGATGAGCCCCCGCAGATCATGGGGATCTATGCCTCTTGCTGACACCAGTATGTATCCATGCGCTACGGATGGCTTGGGTTCTTTAACATGGAACTAACAAATATTTCAGAAAGATGATCATCGTCAGCTGGCGGTGAAGAGATTAAACAGTTATATTGATATAACTTATAAGTATTAATGGATCTGTATTTGTGTAAAGACTGCTGACAAAATGGGGAAAAAAGTAAAAACACAAAACAATGTACCAGCATGTTGAAAAAATATAAAATTATATTTCTAAAGAATGTTGTCACATTGTTCCTGCGCCCTTCAAGTAATATTCTGGCTGAGTAAACAAACCAGCTTACGTATATATCTCGATGTTTTTCGCTGCTAAAAGGAAATTCAGTATCGACAGTGACTTTTTGCATGGAGGACCCTGTTAGTTTCGCTCTCAAATCTCCTTGGCTGTATCCGAAAGGGAACAGATCTGTATAAAAAAAAAAAAAAGGTCAGTTTGAATCGTCTGCAACACAGCTGAAAGAAAATTAACATAGCAGAAGGAAGCATTGTTAATTCATGCACAAACAAAATTGTGTGTATGCACTTCATGAATACACTTTTCGGATATAACCTTTTGCGCACCACGAAAAGCAAATTTCTCTGGTTTGACACTTTTGTTGAAACACTGTGTTATGGAAGTATGGAAAAACAGAAAGTGTGAAAAATGTTGTCAGCGAAAAGTAAGTAACAACATACCTGATGTGCTGACCATCGCATCTGAAAACATAATGTGAAACAAATGTTAACATTCAAATAAAGAAACGTATAAATAAAATAAACCACATAACTAGAAACGCTGTACCTCGCATTCATACTGATACTATAATTATTGTAGAAGCGAATCTCAGATACCATAAACGAATTTTTGTTGTTGTTGTTGTTGTTAACTTATGAACCGTTCTACAAATGTACAATGAAAGTTACTGTGGAAAGGACTGTAATGATCCTACTTGCCTTTTTTGTCAATAGCCCTGTAGGAAGCCTGAAAACCTGTTGCCGTTTGAGCCATTGGGTAGAATGAATTCAAGACAACTGTGAGCGAGTTTCTCCTTGTTGCAATCTTTGGCACACCACCTGATCCGCACAACCTACAGATAAACAGGAAAACATATGACGAACAACGGAACACTTTAAATAGCTGATTTTCAAAAATATGCAATCAAGGACAATTAAGTTTGTTTTTTTTTTAATCTATAAACTTTTTCAGTTCCTAGAAAAACTCGCCCTTGAAGAATATTTACTGACGAGCAAAGAAAACGTTAGTGTTTCCGATGATTCCAAGAATGCCGCATTTCTTTTGCTCGTCAGTATACATGACGACAAAAACTGTAAGACTGTAAGATCAAATTGCACGATTAGCGTCACATTTTTTCATAGTAAATGAAATCCAGACCCCAACAGTGGCTGCCAAGCGTGGAAAATGCTGAAAAGAACCCAGTGTTGGGTTTTTCGCTGCAATAACTGAAGTAACGAAAAGGCAAATTCATGAAGTATCTTCTATAATTCCTACCTACCTGCGATTACAGGCTTAACTTGAAGGAAAAGAAAGAAAGAAAGTCACACAGGATAAACCTATTTTTTCCTTCGTGAAACAGTATTGCTTACGTGTCAATCACATTGGCAGCGTCCACAGTATAGCTGTCGTAAAGTCTGACGTAAGCATATGAACACTCGCGATTCCGTTGTCCCACAGAAAATGCGTTAAACGTCAGTTCGATGACGTAACCAGGATCTACAGTGACGGTCCAGATACAGTATGTGTTCCTCGGGAAGTAGGAAGGGAAACCAGGGGACGTGATATTTCCTTGAGGTTTGGTCATCGTCCGTGCTTCGCATTCTAAAACATAAAAACAAGCAGCTGATGCCATAAAAAAAAAGATTGTACGAAATCACTTGGTCTAGGAGTATCTCTTTAAAATAGTGTGTTTCTTTTGTTGTTGTTTTCTGGTCTAAAGCGTTAGTGAAGTAGATTTTCTAAAATCCAAGCTAATTAAGAACAAGACGGGATAAACCATAGCCCATGAAGTCTCTTCTATTTGAGAGCCATCCTCGCTATACCTGTTGTCTTTGACCTGAGTCTGATGTTGAAATAAATCCTATTGAAGTTTACTTCAAAAAGCTTAGCAGATTTGTCAGTGCGTCAGTGATCTCTATATGGGGCACAGTACATACGCGTCATTGGTTTTAAAAACGTCATACACCCGTGTCCATACACACATACGGCGCTTCCCGCTAATAGTACGTTCAGCAGTGAGATTAGCATAACTAGACATGAAGTAATTTGTATCTGGTTACTTTAGATGTCAGAATGTTAGATCTGGCCGCCTATGTCGTCATGGGCATGCATTTGAATTCGCTCCACCGCGACCCATCCTAAATGTTTCCTCTGTAAATAACAGAAACTAAAAGAGTGGATTCGACTTAAACTGATAGCACTGAGATGCACTGTGATTTCAAATCCAGGGAAAAGCTTAAGACACAATGCCTACCCTGCCCAAGCACTCCTTACATTCGTTATTACCGTTTAAAGTGCGTACGTATGCATTCGTGGTTTGTTTTGTTTTGTTTTTTGTTGTTTGTTTGTTTTTTTTGGTGGTTTTTTTTTTTTGTTTGTTTGTTTTTTTGTTGTTTTTTTTTTTTTTTTTTTGACAAAATAGTCTCTTTTGTAAGAGCGTTTTTGAAGGGTTACAAACAGCCACGGATTTGGAAAGATCAGCCAGTTCTGTACCGAAAGGTCAATCTGAGACTGACCCGCGCTCGCGGGTTTTGATTATACACCATCACACACAATGTATAGCCTCATGCGATTACATTTGTTCTTAGAAAATCTTTTACGGTAATTAGCACTGAAGAAAAAATAACATGTAGGGGGTCAAACGACATATTCTTTAGTATTGTCATCGTTCTGGTAATGCTTTGCACCAATAACTGAGCCACGAAGCTCTGTGTTTTCAGCTAGCCTGTTCTAAATGACTGTAGTAGGCATTCCTAATTTTGTAGACAGGCTCACATAATTCACTATAATATGTATCTTGACACCGTACTGGGATTATTTATACCACTATAATTCTTTAATTTGCATCGCCGTTTTATGAAACAATTGTAACATCAGTATGTGGATACACGCACGCGCTAGCTTTTTCACAAAGAATGTAAAGGCCCCGCCACACGTGCCGGTTGTGCCCCGGTTTTGAAGCCGATTCCGATCCGATTGCGATCGGATGACTTCATATATCCGATCCGATCGCAATCAGCTGGGAATCGGATGTTTAGAAACTGCTCTATTTTTCCGATCCGAATCGGCCCCGATTGTAAGCTTCAACCAATCAGAGCGCGTCTCGCAAAGCACGTCGTTTCAGTTTGCAAATGGCGGAAGATCAGTCAACCACCTTCGTTGTCGATGTTTCGCCCGCCTCAGTCTTCCCGAATATGATGTAAAACTGCTGATAATGCAAGCACATCATCATCACTGTCGAAACTAGCAGCTATTTCGCTGAACAGGTACGACCTTGATCTTCGATTCAAACCGGTCGGCTAAATAAAGTCGGAGAATGTGTGGCAGTGCACACGTTTTTGCAGTCCGGTCCGATCACACTCCGATTCGAAACTGCTCAAGAATCGGCCTCAAAATCGGGCATGTGTGGCGGGGCCTTAACAGCGAGCCAATTTAGCCAGCATAAGCCATCAGGAACCCGAAGTGATTGGATGTATATTTTGAAAAGGGTTTTCACCTTAAATGTTAATAAACTGTGATGTAATTTGTCTTTCCTAAGCGTGTTTCTTTCTTCGTTGGGATGTTCGTGTACAAAAAGGGCTTTAGTAAACAACAAGACAATAAAACGAATTAGTTTTCATTCGTTATTGAGAATTGTGTTTGTGAAGATCGAGTCATCGACGGCAAACGCTGAGGCAAGGTATCATTGTGACTGAATCCCATCAGCAGCAGAAGCGGTCCGGGAACCTGTATTCGCATGATCAAAGTCTACTTCTATGAAGATTTTAATTGGGTGCCGGACGTTACCGTTTTTTTAACAGTATCCGAAGTGCAGCAGACGACGCGATCTTCTTATTTCCTAGTTGATTCTTATCGCCCATTGGCACATAGTCACTGTTTACAGTACAGGTAGCTACATGCACAAGAGAGAACTTACTTTTTTCGATCGACTGATAAATGGCCTTGAATCCCAAACTGTTTGCAGCAAGGACACCGTCGCTGTGAAAACGGATCAACATGGAGTTCTGTGTTGATGACAATGAAGGCGGAAGTGACGTACCACAGTATTTTCCACCAATCACGTTAGAGTTTTCGGAACTCCCATCTCTTGCCTGTAAAAATGAAAATGATGCCGACTGATATGTCAAAAGTCAGTCCAGCTACTGACGAAGCCGACACTGCAGTTGATATGTGGCAGCTGTGTAAATGGCTTTTAAAAATTAAAAAAAAAAAAAAAAAAAAAAAAAGACATGAACCTTTCACGCTTCACATTTATTTTTCAGTCCTGTCAGGTAAAATACCTTCGATTGAGGTGCCAAATATGCAAATCAAACTGCTGATAATAGTTGTGGTTATGGTCCGGGGTTCGCGCGTAAATTCAACAATACAGTACTGCTGGTTTTTATTATTCCATTATTCAGACTCGTAAAACAAGCACAGGTATGTACGGCCAACATCACATCGTGTAACCTGCATGCTGTATTGCGCTGTTTCTGATATATACTGACAAGCAAAAGAAATGCGACAATTTTGGAATCATCGGAAACACTTTAGTGTTTCCAATGATTCCAAAATTGTCGCATTCTTTTTTTAAATTTATTTGTGATCATCAGCATAATTGCTTCCTCTTCACTTATCTTTGGTTTGCAATAAAACAAAATGAATAATTCAACTTATTCATTACACCGACTACTGAAATTATGCATAATAAGTATCTGCTTATATTTAGGACTATTCAGCTTTTCTAACCTGCAGCGTTTGTAATGTGTACTTGTAAGATTTTTCTGAGCTGTTGTCATTAAATACTGCTCCCTACCTCGATGTAGTCTTTGCACTGGCCGTTCACGGCAGGATCCAGCTGGAAGGAGGTGAAGTTAAGCTGGATGAAATACCCAGGATCCCGGCTGATGATGATGGTGCAGTCAAGGTCGGGTGGGTATGGTCCTGGGTGCTCAGGAGAAGTTATGATGTCGCTTGGGACCGTGAAACTTTGCCGACATTCTGAGAAGCATATGCAATACGCTAAGCATTAAACATGGCCAAAAATGAACCGACATCAGATGCAATGATACAAACCGCATGTCATGTTCACGTACGTGCAGTGTCACAGAAATACATTTGCGAGTACAGCGGTTTTCACAAATTTCACTGGCAGACGAATGTTTCGACGCCACGATGCAAGTATGAAATGTAACGGTCACTGCAAGATCTAAATATAATATCCCACTTTCATTTGCTAGTTTTCTGGTCATTGAAATGTACTGAATAAATGAGCTTTTTTCCTATCACAATACTCAAGGGGGGGGGGGAGGGGGGGGGCGGGTGAACGTATGCCTTTCTTTTACATTTGCTGTGCACAGTTGTTCATCATTACACACACACACACACACACACACACACACACACACACACACACACACACACACACACACACACACACACACAAATTTAAAGCTAAAACAACAACAACAATTTATTGTATACACTTACCAGTCGTCCACGAAGCATTGAATTTACCGCCAGACTGTCCTGAGGTCATAGGCGTGGAGATAAATCTCATGTACATCACGTGACCTCTTGATGTCACCGGGGTAGGTATGCCTGACCCACAAGGGTTTGCTAAAGTACTGCTATAGACGTAGTCCTGAATCTACAGAAGTTTTGAAATTCAAACCAAAATAAAACTTTAAAAAGCGTTTGCAGATAGAATAAACCAAAAGATTTAAAGTTTACTGCAATCAGTTATAGGCAAATAATATGTTGTGTTTGAATCGGAATATATTACCTACGGTACCCCACTCGGGCTGTCTCCATCGATTCGCTGCGCTGATCAGCACAGCGAATTGAGGGAGACAACTAGTGTGCGTGCGTCCAAGACCGGTCCAAGCAAGTGGGCGCGCAAAGACCTCGTATGGCTTCATTCATATCATATGAATGTACGGTGTATTTTACTCCAGTATGCGTATACAGCACAGTAAGCGTGCAGAGCAAAAATGAGAAGAAAAAAAATGATACATAATTTGTTTTTTAAACCGTCTACATACCAAGAGATAGGAATTACAGTTGTTTATGATGAAGTCCGAGAACGTCAGGATGAAGACTTTGTACGGCTTGGACGCAGTAATGTTCCAGATGTAATCTGTCTCGTTGTTGTACAAGCTGGGATAGCCAGGTGACTGGATTGTACCAAAATCCGATTTAAGCTGTGTTACTATTGGTTCTGAAATTTAAGTATAAATGCTAGTTTCAGATGATTTTAAAAATAATCGCTTTGTTACCACTAATCAAAGCAGTTCTGATTATTCCGAATACATTTCACCTGAATACTTGTGTATCTTGTATGAATATATTTATTATGTCCCAAATCAACATACACTGTTGGTTCAGTTTCCAGTGTGTGTGCGTGTCTGTTTCGACTTACCTGTTACCTCTACATGGTTACGTGAATAAAGAAATGCTCGTACATGTTGGAATGCTAACAAAAGTACAATTTATTGCCACAGACTTGGCCACAAAGTAGTATGTAAGGCGATTTATGGCGAGAATGATCACATGGCAACGTTATCTGTAGAACAATGTTCGTGATGAACAGAAATACAAAACATGACATTTATTTTACACGGAAAATTTAGACAGCTAAATGCGAAAGTCCAAGTTTTATTTATGAAGATTCCGATCGTTACCGGAAGCAAATGCATCCTTTAGGCTGCAATAAAAGCTATAAGCGCTAGCCTCATCTGTCTGGTTTGTGAGTATAATCGACTTGTTCAGTGACAACAAACGACAAACCAGAAAACTCTTTAATTCTGCCGATATGTGGCAAAAGCCAGTACATGTATATCCTTTTTCTATTGTTCAGCATACCCATTTGTTTTACAATGAAAATCTCAAGACCAAAAGGGTTGACTGCCAGTGTTTGTAATTTAGAAGAAACTATCAAGCGAGTAGGGAAAAAGCACTGTCAGGGGAGAGAATTGTACATTATCGAACAATGATCATAGATCTACGTTGGTCAAAGCACAAAGAAAAAAAAAGAAAAAAATAAATAAATAAATAAATAGGAAAGTAAGTGACTGGAAGCAAAGCATATGGAAGACACCCCCCCCCTCCCCCCACCCCTGAAAGGGAGCGGGGCGTATCACATATCCACTGGATTTACAGCCACTTAGTGATTGGAAATTTTTAATCTAGGTCCCCCAAGGGGGATCCAGACATTTAGCCGGTGTGCACAGCTGTTTCGGTCTAGGCGAACTCTTCAGCACACCATCGACAACACTGGAGGAAAAGAAGGAACTTCTGCCTACCTGCAAAGATACCACATTTTACTGCGGTTTCTCAGTGCAGAGGCATACATTCCATGTCTCCACCTAGAGCCAAATTTTCATGCACCCTAAGAGAAAACCTACGAAAAAGGGGGAAGGAGTTGCAGTCGAAATTGTAGTCAAAAACTAGACCAAAAGGGTTGACTGCTAGCACTTGTAATTTAGAAAAACTACCAAGTGAGTAAGAAAAAGCACTGTCAGGGGAGAGAATTGTGCATTATCGACCAATGATCATAGATCTACTTTGGTCAAAAGACAAAAAGAATAGATAGGAAAGAGGGGGCGCGCTAAATAAAAATCACACTTTTCTCATAATGAAAAAATACTGACTTGTGCCATATAACGGCACAGTTGCAAAATGAGTGAGGGCCGTTGTTACTGACACTCAAGGGTTATATCTTGATTGCAGCTGACTCGACTGGACGTTGATAGATTTAGATTTTGCTTTCCTGCACGCCACCTGCTCCTAAATTAACACATTCCAGCTTTGACGCATCCAGCTACGCGGCTTTAAGCCGCGTATCCGGATGCGGCACATCTCGAATGAGTTAATACAGCTAATTGGACTTTCGTTGCATTGACTTGTTTGTATCATTGTAAAAAAGCATGTTCCTAAATCAGCTTGTAATACCCACCTGGCTCTTGTCCAGTGTAGTATATATAATATCCTCGTGAAGTGCTGCTGGTGTAGCCATCAGAGTGAAATTTTATCATGACGACATTTTGTGTTGAATTCAGAACTGGAGGCATGGTGTTGCCGCAGTAAGGTCCTCCGAGTTTTGGGGCAAATTCACTGTTTCCGTCGTACACCTAAACGTGAAATAACAGTGTGTTCTTTCGTTTTGTGTTGCGTCTTTCGAGTTTACTTTCCGTAATCATGAGTTAGCTCTTTATCTTTGACCTTCTGTATAAACTTAACTTAAACAACATAAATGATGTAATTTACGTGGAAAAAATGGAGTAAGGACTCAGAAAAAGCACTGTCATATCTGTTATAGTTAATTTATGAAATTCATGAAAGATTCATTAAATACTGTTTCCCATTGGGGACTGATTTCATGAAATACTAAAAGTCCTTAAAAGAATCATGAAATTCCTGGTTTGAAGAGCTAGAAAATTAAGGATCTGAATAAAACATATTTTTCAAATGAAATCGATATATCTGATTAAGTCAAGCACATTTGTTCAAAAATAAAATAACCAAAAGGCATTGGAAGTGGCACATGATGCACTCTAGCGTACACTTTACAACGAATGAGAAATGAAATCCAGGGTCGGTCAAAGTTCTTTGTTTACAATCTGTAAACATTTCATTCTCATGAAATTCCTAGAATTATCTGGAAACTCATAACATCCCCGAATGAAACTGTATCTTTATGAGTGTACTGAAATTGCCAGGAAATTCACGAATTTCCTGGTTTTATACATTTACTATAATATATCCAACTTTTACTATGCAGTATGTATTCGACCTTGTGATGAGCGAATTTTATTTATGTGGTTGGTAAAATAACATTTTTAATACCATTTAAAATGCAATATATATAGTTTTAAACAAGCTTGCAACCTTACAACGATACACACTATAATATGACCAGAACAATAACACAGACCGTCAAAAAGTCCGAACAGGTGCCGTTATCCTTTTCGTCAAGGCCAAGCGCATAAAACTGTATCTTGACTCTGAACTCCGCACGTTGCTGGATAAAGTACGTGCAGTCCAGGTTTGGTGGGTAGACTCCAGAGTAGCCGGGCGAAGAAATTCCGTCGCTAGCATAGGTGAAATTTCTATCGCAGGGGACTGTAACTGATATCATAAAAATGTTTCGTGAGCAGAATTAACCTTTTGGCTGTCGGTAGCGGTCTTAGTCGCCATGATTCCTGCAGGAATCATAATAATAATAAATAATAATACCGTTATTATATAGGCGCTTTTCTCAATTTTGGGGAAATCGACTCAAAGCGCCGCGCCTGAAACCCAACACACACACACTCACGAAACAGACACAGATTTACGCCATTTAAGACAAACACAGTACAAGACAAACGAAGGGCCAGTCAGCTACTGAAGTTACAGAGAATTTTTGATCGCTTGTATTTGAAATTTGTGAAGTGGCCTGAGACCGGTACAAAAGTGGGGGGGGGGGGGGTGGAAGAACCGGAGTACCCGGAGAAAGAACCCCCGACGGTCCGCCCGAATTAACGGTGACACTTACCAGAGGAGAAAAGTCCAACGCCGGAACCCGGTATCGAACCGCGCACCTTTGGCATTGGTGGCAGGCGCTACCGACACCCAAAGGGTTAATAACTACCTAAAATAAACTTAAAACATTTCCATCCCCTTCATAAAACATTAAAAAAAACTTTGTATGTAATAATTTGTCAACTTTCAAAAAGGTTCAAGGTACAGGTTCAAGCCTCACAATGAGAGTTATAAAGAAAGTATAGAAAGTATAATCATCATTTCCGTACAAAATGAACTTATGAGAACAGCGAAAGGGACCACCATGTGTTGTGTTCGGGGAGGCAGTATGCCAAGCATTGCATGTCATCGTCATCGTTAGATACACTCAACCTTTACAGCTTATGATAGCAGATGACAGAGGCAGATTTGCAGCTTTTTACGCCTGCGAGAGGGGGACCAAAGTCAAGGTTGCTGGTCAGGCATCATTGTGAGAATTAGATGACAGCTAAGCTGTCTTATTTTTCATTTTTTTTGCATTTTGTTACCCCCCCCCCCCCACCCCCACCCCCCCAACCCACCACCCACCCCAACTGATCTTTTTGATGCTGTTTAAAGATATACATTTGCTTCTTTAGGCTGACCTGTTGTCACTAGTGGCCATTTGGAATTGGACGTCTGCAAAAGTACTCTGTGCAGTGCATTCTTTTGTGTATACAACACCAGTTACCGCGTCGTTTTACAAGTAGTACATATATTAACCAAGACTTCATGTTGACACTCACTATCCCAGGAGGCCATAAATTTGATTCCCGTGCTGTTTTTGGCTGTTGTCAGTCTGACGTACATCACATTGCCACTGGAAACAAGGCTTGGGATAGGGCTTCCTTGTGTAGATGTCATTATGTAGTAACCGTATGAATCAGTCACCTTAAAACAGAAAAGGGAAACGTGTTTAAGTCAGTCAAGTCAAGTCAAGTAAAAATCTTTATTTATCCCACGAAGGGGGAATACCAGTTTGGACGGGAGGGTATAAATATATCAAGTGAAGTAAACAAAAAATGGATAAGACGGACATACGCACTACACCCAGGTACCCAGGCGCCCATGCACGCAGAAATAAGAACTATACTAATACTGACAGCTATGCTAATACTGACAGCTATGCTAATACTGACAACTAAACTAATACTGAGAACTATACTAATACAGACATCTATGCTAATATTGACATACATTACATTTTTTTAAACTATTATCACATAAACCATACAAGAACAAAAGTGGCACTTTCCATCCCCCTCATGTTCGAGTACAGATGTCACAGATGAATACATTTAATAAAAGTCTATGCCACTTTGTTCAAAAGAACAATGGCGGTGGGAATAAAAGAGAACTTTCTTCTGTTTGTCTTAAAGCTGTGACATCTGTACCGGCGGGATGAGGGCAACAGCTCAAATTTTGTATTTAAAATATGATCTTTTGGGCTAATAATGGACATTGCCTTCTTCACTGTCTACTGGTCAAAAAAAGACTGCATAGTTCTCTCAGGCTCACCAATGATCTTAGAGCAGATTTTCACGGTCCGTTCAAGGCTGTTTTTGTTTTGGGCACTTAAAAAGAGCTGAACCAGCAGATAAAAGAAAAAGTCAAAACACTGTCCACAAATGATTTTTGTAAGAGAGCCTCAGAAATGTTCTGTCAACAGAAAAGAAATTTAGCTTCCTGAGGAAGTACAACCTTTGGTTACATTTTATCACCAATGCGTCTGTGTTTTCATCCCATCTCAGCTTTTCATCAAAGACTGTACCAAGGTATTTACACTGGATAACTATGTCAACCTCTTAGCCATGAATCACAGTGTTCACCAGGACAAGACTAATTCGTCTAAAGTCAACAGGCAACTCCCTCATCTTAGAAACATTTAGTTCAAGATATGATCTATCACACCAGTCAACAAACTCGTTTAACACAGGACCATGACTCTGCTCGGAGCCAAACAACAAACTAAGTATGGCAGTGGCATATAAAAACTTGACAAGGTGACGGTTCTCATGCAAACTTCTGCAGTCATCTGTGTACAAAATGTACAAAAGGGGAGATAATACACAACCCTGAGGGGAACCTGTGCTCGTGTACAAGCACCTCGACTGAAAAATGGCCATTGGAATACACAGTTTGTGACCTTTGAGTCAAGAACTCAGCTATCCAAAGGACAAGCCTGTTTTGAAGAAAAAACTTCTGAAATTAGTTTAGTGGCCAGGGTATGAGGCTTGATTGTCTATCTCGCCTCTCTTCTCCGGCTGTATACGCCCGCAAAACAGAATTTGCGCTCTGCTGCCGACTCTCGAGTCCTACGTATCCCTCTCGTCCAAATAAAGTCGTTCGGTGAGAGGTCATTAAGGTACCAGAGCCCAGTTGTTTGGAATGATCTTCCACGCGAACTGAGATATAGATAAGTGGATTCGAGAGAGACATTCAGGCAAGCCGTAAAAACTCATCTTTTTTTCTGTCTGCGACCAATGACTTTTGTCACAGACCTGTCATGTAGAAGTCATCTCTATCTCTATTAAACGTAGTGTGTGTGTGTGCGCGCGCGTGCGTGAGTGCGAGTATGAGTCCATAAGCGTAGCATTTTTGAATGGTGACTTTATTGATTGTTTATTTAGCGCGTTGTGTTTTGTTTTCTTAATACTTTTTTGTAAATTGCGTTTTGTAATTAGTTATTTTTGTACAATTAGTTTTTGTTAAGCGCCTAGAGCTCTAATCCGAGGTTAGGCGCTATACAAGTACTCATTATTATTATTATTATTATTATTATTATCATCATCATCCTCATCATCATCATTATTATTAAAAGCAGACGAAAATTCTGCAAAGAGAATTTTAGCATGAGCATTTGGTTTTTCTAGGTGCTCGTGCAGAGTATTTAGTATGAACAGCTTGACGTCCTCCACACCCTTTCCAGCTCTGTAGACAAATTGCAGTGGGTTGAGGCGAGGCTCAACTACAGACAGAATAAAGGACTTGATGATTTTCTCTACGGATTTAAAACAATGGGGGTAAGCGCTATCGGCCGAAAATCACTGAGTTGTTTTGGCTTGTCTTTCTTAGGGATGGGCACAACAGTGGAGAATTTCCGTAGACGGGGTATATTACAAGAATCCAGTGAGAGCTGAAAAACGTGGTGGAATACGCCACTGAGCTGATCAGCACAAAACCGCAGGGTTCTGCCACAAATCCCATCGGGGCCAGGGCTTTTATCTATGTTGGTACGCTTCAGACATCCCCACACGTCATAATAATAATAATTACGGTATTTGTAATGCGCTTATCTTATAATAATTATAACTCTAAGCGCGCACTCACAACTCGCGCACGCATGCGCACGCTTTAGACAATGACTCACGTACCACAAATAGTGAAATACATTACGGCGGTCAGCTTGCGGTGGGGAGTGTGGTGATATAGTGCTAAAACTGTTGAAAGAGGTGAGTTTTGAGGGCAGACTGGAAGGAGGAGAGAGAGTGTTTCTGACGGAGAGAGAGTGGGAGAGTGTTCCAGGTGGGTGGACCGTAGACGGAGAAGGAGCGGGGGCTGAAAGTGTTGAGTTTGGTGCGAGGGATGTAGAGGCGGAGAGGGTCGGAGGCAGAGCGGAGGGAGCGGGAAGGTGTGTAGGGGTGAAGTAAGTTGGAGAGATAGGCAGGAGCACAGTTGTTTAGGGATTTGTAGCAGAGAGACATAATTTTGTATTGGATGCGTTGGGGGATGGGGAGCCAGTGAAGGAGTTTGAGCAGGGGTGTGATCTGGTCGGATTTTTTCTTTCTGAGGACGAGGCGGGCAGCATTGTTCTGGACGCGTTGGAGAGTGAAAGTGGTGGAGTGAGGGAGGCCGGAAAGGAGAGAGTTGCA
>BTPG01000001.1:294756802-294804302 GCA_036245525.1 Semisulcospira habei | reverse complement strand
CCTTCACACACATGGGTTTTCCACGCCTTGCCATGTACAGCAAAGACAGACGTGACCTCATCCACCCGAGCTACAAGGGCATGACCCGACTGGCGGCCATTATCAGACGAACGTGGCTACCAGCCGACAACCAGTCACGTACCAGCCTCGCCACGCTTAACGCACTCCCGGCAGCAGGAGTGGCCGCTCGGATGAGGCAACTGCACACAGTGAGCCGCTCGGACACGTTACATGGCAACGACCCGAGCAGCAGATGCAGCAGACGAAGTTTATCGCCGACGGCGGTGTTGCGTCATCAATGCCATTAAACCCCTCGTTGCAGCAACCAGGGCTCTCCTGGCCAGTGGTGACGCAACACCCTCTTGGGCCTCAGGTGTTCACGTGGCCGGTGTACGGCTATAATCCTCAAGTGTTTGGACTGCCCCAGCATTATCATTCGTACTCTGGGGTGCCACCTGAATGTTTCTATCCCGTGCCATCGTACACCCAAGAGCACCACAGTCTTGCGAGCTCTGATTAAAACCGACATATTGGCCTCAATTACACTCCAGTTTATAAGTTTTGGCATTTTAAGTTTCACAATTTAGTGAATTATTTGACAGCTGAATTGATCGTTCTCATTAATATTTTGTCCTTCATCACATTCACTAACTCATTGTATTGCTACGATATATCTTGTGGTCTTTTAGTACACAAGTTCTGAAAGGCAGCCTAAACTTAGATGTGAAGCACTGTGGGTATGCTGTTGCTGACTGACTGTGACGTGTTTGCGATTACCGTCAGACACTATCTAGGTGGTGACCCTAAGGGACAAATTAATTTGAGGCACGACAGTACTGGAAGTCCTGACAGCATGATCATTGTGCTCAATATAGTTTCAATTGTACTCTACTTGCGTTTGTAATTTTCTCTCTTTTAACATGTCGAATAGCTCAACATTTCACAATTTACATTTGGGTCATTTAAATATGTATCACTTGTTGAACAAGATTCCCGATTTGTGTGTTCTCCTCTCTCAGCCCACCCCCTTTCATATTTTCGGAATTACAGAGTCACGTTTACGTTCCGACATAAGTGACGCATCTATTTTCGATACCGGGTTTTTAGTAATTCGGCGCGATCCTGTACGTCCTCAGCAAACAGGATTAGCTGTATATATACATGACTCTATTGCGCACTTTACACGCAGAAGAACAGACCTGGAATCAGACTCTGTTGAAAGTGTGTGGGTTGAGGTGAAGACAAACAGATCGGCCTCTCTGCTTGTTGGATTTGTATACAGAAACACGTCTGCGTCATTTGAGTGGTATGACGACTTTTTAAATATGGCGGATAAGGTTAACAAAAGCAGCACCTAAGTGTTATTATTTGGCGATTTTAACATTAATATGTTTGTCTCGAACCCTGCTTGGAAATCCACAATCACTATGGTATGTCTCAAGCAGATTATCACGTCTGCAGCTAGAGTTACAGAGTCGTCTGCCACTCTAATTGATCGTGTACACACCTCCAACAATTCAAGGGTTCTTAGTTCTTGTGCCCTTCAAGTGGCGATCAGTGACCACTACCCTGTGTGCTGCAGCTGGGCTTTGAGGGTGGACAAACAAAATCGGAAAAACCAGCATACCACTATCTATTATAGATCGTTTAAAAAGTTTAATAGGGATATGTTTCTAGCCGAACTAAATGAAACCTCTTTTCTTTCGGTTTACAATCATAAGAATCCTGGAGATGCGTTGGCCGATTGGTATAGATTGTTCCGTCGGGGTCTTGACAAGCATGCGCCGTTGCGTGAAAAGATGGTGAAACATGTGCATTTACCCCAATAGTTAAGCAATGACATTAAAAAGGCCATGGCTGTCAGAAATGAACTAAAGCGCAACAACGATTTTGGTGCTTTCCGCAAGCAGAGAAATCGTGTTAAATACATGGTATTAGAGTCACACACACCAAAAAAAAAACACTTTAAGCGATTGATGGACAACAAAACAGACACCTTCTCTGTCTGGCGCGCCCTTAATGCGTTCACAAAATCACGACAAACAGCACCATGTACATCTATATCTGCAGACACATTTAACAACCATTTCTTGTCTGCTCCTGATTCGTTGTTAAGCAGTACGACAACTCTCGTTGACACACCATCTATATCCGAAAGGCTTACAGATTTTTGTGAGGACAAACTCGCGCCAACGTATCCTTTAGTATTCCTTCACTTACTGTATTTGACGTTGGCAAATATATTAGTCAACTCAAAAATAAGCGCTCGCTTGGTCACGACGGGATAAATACTTACTTTTTAAAACTTGCTGTCCCGTATGTGGTCGAGTCTTTGACATGTATTTATAATCTCGTTTTACAACATGGTAGATTTCCAAACAGCTGGAAAGTAGAGAAAGTTATTCCTCTGCCTAAAAGTAAGAACCTCTCAGACCCTAATAAGTTTAGACCAATCTCGCTCTTGTCAGCTCTGTCAAAACCAATAGACAAACATGTACACAGGCATCGGAGCTATTTTCTTGAAAAACATAACTTGTTTTACCCACTACAGTCAGGTTTTAAACCTCGCCACTCATGCCACACAGCTCTAGCTCAACTGACCAATACTTGGCTCACGTCCATGAACAAAGCTGAAATGACCGGTGTTGTATTTCTAGATTTCTCTAAAGCATTTGATCTAGTAAATCATGATATGTTGATACTAAAGCTATCAGTGAAATGCGGCCAACTCTATGTTGGAGAGACGGAAAGAACCATCAACGACCGTTTTAAAGAACATCTTCAGTCGGTCAAGTACCATTACAATAGACCGGTCGGGCGACATTTCAACCAGGCCGATCACTCCGTCTCGGACATTCGTGTTAAAGGCCTCTGGCTTATGCAAGCCAGTAATGTCTGGGCCAGGAAAGACCGAGAAAATTTTTTGATTAATAAACTGGGCACTGTGGCGCCACTCGGGATGAATATGAAAGATTAACTTTTTGGACCTTACCTGTGTCTTCTGCTAACTGTCATTTACCTTACCGAGTCGCTTCTGTCTGACTACTCACTAACCAGATAGTTGCGGCTGGCGCTGATTGATATGTACTTTGTGCCTCCCATGGGGACTTTTTCAGCGCTGGCCATACGTTAAATTGGATCCCTTGCCCTTCCCTGTCGGGCGCCTGGTCGCCGGTCCTTGGATTTATGCGCGGGTGTGGGGGGCGATCATGTGCATTCCCTTGGGGATGTATGTGGTCGTCTTGTTCGCATGCCTGAGCGTTCGTCCGTGGGCTGGAGGGTGCCTGTTGGGTGGGGCTGGTGGCTCTGTTTGTTTGCCTTCCCCTCCCCCTCCCTTTTTGTTTTTTTTCTCTCTCTCTCTCTCTCTCTCTCTCTCTCTCTCTCTCTCTCTCTCTCTCTCTCTCTCTCTCTCTCTCTCTCTCTCTCTCTCTCTCTCTCTCTCTTTCTCTCTTCCCCCTTTCTCTCTCTCTTCCCTTTCCCCCTCCCCTTCACCCGCCCCTTTTGTCTTTCTCTCCCCCCCACACCAGGGTTTTTTTTTTTTTTTTTTTTTTTTTTTTTTTTTTTTTTTTTGAGTTACCCTTGAAGATGGTTTCACAACTACCTACTCTCCTCTTATACCATTATTCTCTTACTGAATTTGATTATTTGCTTTGTTTCATCGATATTCCTTGTTGTGTACCATGCTAAATGCTGGGTTTTTTTTCCCGGGGTCCTCCCGTTTTTCCCCGAGGTAGTCCTCAACTCGATGGTGATAATATAAGGTTTGCCTTCGGGTTGGTGTTTAGCTGGCTTTGTGTATTAGACACTCAGCCTACTTCGTGCCCAAGGGTACTCCCCGTTCGTTCTCTCTCTCTCTCTCTCTCTCTCTCTCTCTCTCTCTCTCTCTCTCTCTCTCTCTCTCTCTCTCTCTCTCTCTTCTCTCTCTCTCTCTCTCTCTCATCTCTCTCTCTTTCTCTCTCTCTCTCTCTCTCTCTCTCTCTCTCTCTCTCTCTCTCTCTCCTCTCTCTCTCTCTCTCTCTCTCTCTCTCTCTCTCTTTCTCTCTCTCTCTCTCTCTCTCTCGCTGTCTCTCTTCTCTCTCTCTCTCCCCGGCCTCACACACGCGCATTTACTTTTGCTCGCTCCTGCGCGCGCTTACACACACTCTTGTCTCTCGTGTTTAGTTTCTCTCGGAGTCTTTCTCTTACGATTTTTTTCTTTGACGTCATTTTTACTTTTGTTCTTCCTTTCCTTTTCTTTTCTTTTTCTTTTTACGTCACCTTCAGTTGCCACATTCCTTCTGCATCTGAAGATAAGTAGCAAATAATGTCTCTGTTTGTTTGTCTATTTTGACAAAGGGTATTTACCCGAAATATTAATAAATTGTGTTGTACCGTTTTTTCTAAGCGTGTTTCTTTCTCCGTTGGGTACTTCTTTGCATTTCACACGCTTGGCAGTCACCTTTTTGGTCTGGATTGATTAAAGCTATCAGTGTATCACTTTTTCAAATCCTACCTGCACGGAAGACGTCAGTATGTGTTTGTTAAAGGAAAACGTTCCGCTGAAGGCATAATAAAGCATGGCGTGCCTCAGGTCTCAATATTAGGGCCCCTCTTATTTTCCATTCACATCAATGATATGCCATTACATATTTCAGATCTAAACGGTCGCTGTAACCTGTTCAGTTCCTGATGATGCTACTCTCGACGTGTCGTCAGCGAAAATATCCACACTCAATTCCTCAGTTCAACAGGGCTTAACTGATGTTTCAAAATGGTGTCACACTAACTATATGGTGCCAAATCCGTCTAAAACTGGAATGCATGCTAATAACTACACGACAAAAGCAGCAGGTACATCCACCCCCGATTAGCCTTTCTCTCAACTCTGAGCCGATTAGACAAGTTAGAGAGCAACGCTTGTTAGGCGTCGTTATTGACGACCAACTCACATGGCACGCGCATGTCAGCAGCGTGTGTCGAACAGTGTCCAGGAATTTATATCTTCTTTCAAAACTGCGTTATTTTACAGATACACTGACAAGGAAAATATTTTATAACGCACATATTCAATCCCATATAGATTATGCTTCCACAGCTTGGGATGGATGTAGCGATGCGTGCATAAAAAGGCTTAATGCTCTTCACCGTAGGGCAGCCAAATTAATCCACCCGGATAGTAAAGAAAGCACCGACGACCGACTCAAAGCCCTCGACATGCTGCCTCTGCGTAAGTTTCTCGTGTACAATAAAGGCGTACTTATGTTTAAAATCTACCACTCTAAAACGCCTAGTTATCTTACAGATCTATTTAGCCCTGCTCATACGCCATATAAAACGACGAGGAACAACGATCTATCCATAACAAGGCCGCGCCTCGATATATTCAAAACTAGTTTGTCTTGCTCAGGAGCCAAACTGTGGAATTTGTTGCCTATCGACATTACTGGGGCTCCCTCTTTGTCCACATTAAGGGCCCGCTTATTTCGGCAGCTGAAAGAAACTTAAGCCCATAGTTGTGTAGTTGTGTCGGCGTTACTCGAGCGGATTGAGTTGTATTGTTGAGTTTGCTGTTGCTTTTACTGTTCAAACTAAGATTTTAACGTTCATGTTTAATCAGGTTCTTAGTGTGTGTGCCACCACCCGGGTCTGCTCGGGGGGACTTGGGTGGGGTTAACTACTTTTTAGTTCCCAGGGTCACCCTGGTCAGCCCCACAGGGTGGGTTTTCTTTTCTATTCTGAGGCATGTGTTTCTGTCTACCCTTGGTCCATTCACCTGTATTTTCCTTTTTTAAACTCTTCCTACTGTCTGCGCTGACTGTAGCTCTTGATATTGGATGCGTGTAGATAAAAGGTCTTGGCTTTATTTAAGCCCCATGTTGTAGGTTTATTTAACGTATTGGACCGGCTGGCGACATACATTAATATTCTGTTTAGGTTTTTTCTTTTCACAAGCAGTGCAGGCACGTCCTGAGAAAGTCTTGTTGCTGTCGGGACGTTAAGAAATGGTGTGTGTGTGTGTGTGTGTGTGTGTGACTGATATATATATATATATATATATATATAATATATATATATATATATATATATATATATATATTATATATATATATATATATATATATATCCAGTCCTCCCCCCCCCCCCCCCCCGACGGGGGAATATAGAAAATATTCCCAAACAGATTTTGGACCTGCTGAGTAGATTTAAAGTTTTTGCCGCCTACAACCGGTATCTCCCCAAGGGGGGGGGGGGGGGGGGCTCTTCAGGTAGGCATACGTACATGCGTTGTGTTTGCAATTTCAGGTTACGCCGTATGCCTACCTGAAGAGCCCCCCCTCCCCCCGCCCCCTTGGGGCGAAACCGGTTGTAGGCGGCAAAAACTTTAAATCTATTCAGCAGGTCCAAAATCTGTTTGGATATATATATATATATATATATATATATATATATATATATATATATATATATATAATATATATATATATATATATATATATATATATATAATATATATATATATATATATATATATATATATATATATATATATATATAATTTTTCATTAAATTCTGAGAATGCTGTGCTAATGCCATGGGATTCCAGGCTGGTAAGCTTGCTTTGTGTGTCATCAGGACATCAGCTGCCCTTTTGTGACTGCATCGCTTATTAGATCTTTTGAGCCTTCTACCGAACACCTACTACATAAAGCAATAGGGACTACCCCCAGGCGCCCCGCCATCCGCTGGAGAATATCCAGTCCTCCCCCCGAGGGGGGAAGATAGAAAATACTCCCAAACAGATATTGGACCTGCTCAGTAGATTTAAAGTTTTTGCCGCCTACAACCGGTTTCGCCCCAAGGAGGGGGGGGGGGGGGGCTCTTCAGGTAGGCATACGGCGTAACCTGAAATTGCAAGCACAACGCATGTACTAGAAGCCGCCTCCAGAATTTACTGGTAGCACCACTAGTACAACGTAGATTGCATCCCTAAAGCTTTATGAGCATATCTCTCTCTCTCTCTCTCTCTCTCTCTCTCTCTCTCTCTCTCTCTCTCTCTCTCTCTCTCTCTCTCTCTCTCTCTCTCTCTCTCTCTCTCTCTCTCTCTCTCTCTCTCTCTCTCTCTCTCAAACATGCGCGCATCTTCAGGTCGAATAGGACATGTTTGGAGCGCGTACACGCACTAACACGTACACACATCGACGCGCTTTCAGAAGAGCATGCAGGTGACCCGTGTACTTAGTATATCATGTAGCTAGGTAAAGTCAACCTGCTTTCACACAAATTATAGCAAAACTGAAATTGTACCGTGAAGTTCTAGTTTTGTCACCATTTTCTCAAGCATATGAAGCGAAAGTGAAACTCATATCACGTACAATATAACATTACGTAAAAACTAAAACTTAGTCATGACAACCGTTTGACAAATCAATGACGCGTATGTCCTGCGCCCTTTATAGAACTCACTGACGCATTGGCAGATCTGCGAGATTTTTTTCAATAGGAGATAATTCAACATCAGAATCAGGTCAAAGACAAAAGATAGAGACCATTGACAGCGAGGACAGCTTTCATATAGAAGGGACTTTGTGGGTTATGGTTCATCCCATCTTGCGCGGAAACATAGCGAATTTTACCCCTTCAGAGCCACTGATAGTGGCACTGTGTGTACTACACAAACTAGACTAAATCACGTCACCACAAGACTCCTTAGCGTCACAATCTAGGGCTCGCATAGTCTGGAGTTCACGTCAGACTTTTCTGAAATGTTTCAAAGAAGGTGTCGTGACGTAAAGTTTGCATACACATAGGCTGAAAGGAACTTTACCGCCCAACACCAAATGTATGCTTCAAACATACAGAACCCAGCAAATCAGGCACTGCTGAACATGTTACATCGCGCAAATTCCCTTTCGCACGCCCCCGATGTTGGGGAAAACAGGCGGATAAGCTGCCTTAGGTGCCACCACAGACATTAATAACTATGTGTATTTATGAACCTGTGTGTGACACTTCCGATGTGTGTTTGTGTCTGTCCAAATGCTGACCTGTTGAGTGCCCCTTATTGGACTGTCGACTGACTCAGCGCGAAGATTTCGCTTGACAGTGTATACATTAGTGCTTTTTTATAATCGTGCGTGTTGATGAGTAAAGTAGTTAGAACACGGATAATGACGCAAAATGCCAGCAGGTTTGTGTATTTAGTCCTTTTCTAAGGTTGTCACTATCACTAGCGGTTAGTTATTTGGGTTTAACGCCGAGCAGGCGACTAAGGCCATCTCACGGCGGCTATCACTAGCGGACATCAGTGTCGTCTGTCTCAATAATGTGGCGATTCGATTCGTGTGCTTGCCTCTGTCTATTTTCCGTTTATGTGTGTGTATGGAAAAGAAATTTCGAGGCGTACGTACACACTAGAAAGTATTTCATTTCTAGTGAGCATAAGGAGCTTGCTAATGTGACAGTATGAGCATAATTTGGCATTTTTGCATTGCGGAGAGATGCAAGCATCAAGATTGAATATTTTTGGTCTGCAAGGGATTATGGGAAGGAAAGCATATCGAGCAAGTTCGTGAATATTAATTTACTTGTAATACAATTATCAGTACATGTGTCAAGGAAGGGAAATTTTATGGAGTGGGTATATATATACATATACTTTATTTTTAAATAAAGGCGTCGCCCAAAGCCCAAAATGCACTCAATCAGATTAGTTTCAAGGGACGTAATTTTTATTTCAATTCTGAGAATGCTCTGCTGTGCTAATGCCATGGTATTCCAGGCTGCTAAGCTTACATTTTGGTCTTACGACAATGCCAGAATTATCGCACGATCAGTCGTATATGCCACCCAAGCAAAGTCATGTTAAAGATCCTACTGAACAGACTGAAGCCACAGGCAGAGGAAATCATAGCTGAGGAACAGGCAGGATTCAGACCAAGGCGCAGCACAACTGAGCAGATCTTCAACCTGAGAGTTCTATGTGAGAGGTACCTCCAGCACCAGCAAGACCTCTATCATGTCTTTGTGGATTTTAAGAAAGCGTTTGACAGGGTGTGGAATGCAGCCTTTTGGTTCACCATGAAGCTATACGACATCAATGCCAACCTGATCAAAGTCATAGAAAACCTGTACAACCAGCCACTAGCGCAGTCTGCTTCAACGGCAAAATAGGAAATTGGTTTAGGACAACAGTCGGAGTCAGACAAGGCTGCTTGCTCTCGCCTACTCTTTTTAACATCTTCCTGGGAAAAAAAATCATAACAGACGCTCTAAAAGATCATGAAGGAACTATCAGTATTGGAGGTAGAACAATCACGAACTTGCGCTTTCCGGACGACATTGATGGCCTTGCGGGAAGAGAGAAGGAGCTAGCCTATCTGGTGGAAAAGCTGGACAGAACAGCCATTGCGTTTGGGATGGAAATCAGTGCAGAGAAGACCAAAGTGATGGCCAACAACACCAGAGGCATTGGCACGGATATCATGATTGGAGGCCAAAAACTGGAAACAGTTAATAAATTCAGATACTTAAGAGCCATTGTGACAGATGAGGGATCAAAACCAAAAATACTGTCCAGGACTGCGCAGACGACAATAGCATTGACAAGATTGAAGACCATAATTATGGAAATAACAGAAACAGCACACTCTGCTCCAAGATCAGACTGATGCGCTCCTTAGTCATCTCAGTGTTCTTATATGCCTGTGTGTCATGGACCCTCACAGGAGACCTTGAAAAGAGGATACAAGCCACTGAAATGAGATGTTTTCGAAGGTTGCTTGGCATTTTATACAAAGATCACATCACGAACGAGGAAGTGGGAAGCAGAATCAGGCAAGCTATCGGGCCCTATGAAGACCTATTAGCCATTGTGAAAAAACGCAAACTGAAGTAGTATGGGCATTTCACGCGTTCAGCAGGGCTTGCCAAAACAATCCTGCAAGGCACTGTGCAAAGAGGACGAAGGAGAGGAAGACAGAGGAAAAGATGGGAGGACAATATCTCAGAGTAGACAGGACTGAAGCTGTGCGATACACTAAGAATGGCAAAGAACAGAGAGGAATGGAGGGAGCTGGTTGCCATGTCATCAGTGGCGCCCCAATGGTCGGCAAGACTACGGGATATAGATAGATAGAAGCTTACATTGTGCCATCAGGACATCAGATGCCCTTTTTGTCACTGCATCGCTCACTAGATCTAGAAAGAGAGGGTAGTGGGAGAGAAGGAATGACAGATCTATCATTTTGAGCCTTCCATTGAACATCTACTACATAAAGCAATAGGGACTACCCCCAGGCGTCCCGCAATCCGCTGGAGAATATCCAGTCTCCCCACCCACCCACCCACCCCCCCCCCACCCCTTTCGGAGGGGGGATGCTAGTAAATATTCCCAAACGTATATTGGAGCTGCTCAGTAGATTTAGGCTTTTGCCGCCTACTACCGGTTTCGCCCCAAGGAGGGGGGAGGGGCGAGGGGGGGGCGAGGGGCAGGGGGGTGCTCGTCATGTAGGCAATTGCAAACACAACGCGTGTACTAGAAGCCGCCTCCAGAATTTACTGGTAGCACCACTAGTACAGCGTGGATTGCATCCCTAAAGCTTTATGCGGTGTTGCAGTGGCAGAAGACAGACTCATTTTGAAAAGCAATTTTGTGGTGTAATTATTCTTTACTTTTAGACAAAGGCGTCGCCCAAAGCCAAAAATGCACTCGATCAGATTAGTTCCAAGGGACTAATACTTATGTATATATACTTCTTCTTTTTTTCCACACCTTTTTATCTTTCACTACGTCTTTGAACCTTTTTTTCTTTTAACTGCTTATACTTGTAGACACTCACATAAAGGTAGTTAGAAGCTCGTGCAAGTTCGTCAATTCCGATGACGGTAACAGAGAGGCGAACCCGGTAGGGTTGTGTAACTGTGATACTCCACACGCACTCTGTGTCTTGGCCAAACGTCGTGCCAGCAGGATAGACAGGAGACTGGAAGGTGCCCGAGCTGCCGTTAAGAATGCCGCCACAACCTTGAGGAACTGTTTGGGAAGAAAAACAATGATGCTCAAGATTGTTTATATTTGATTTGATTTACTTTTGATTTGAATGTTGTGTCGGTTTGACTTGTGTACTCCAGTTTGGCAGACACAGTAAGAGTCCATTTTCGAAAAAAAAAGCGAGATTTTCATCTGAACACAAACAATATTGCTTTTCACAAATATGGGCTTATTCTTTTTCGGCAATCTAGAGTAATTGTGGTCATATCTAGCTCGTGCTAAAATAGTGGTGATATTTCTGACCCGTTTGCACAGTATCGATCACTATGATAGAATGCCATGCGAGCATGCAAGGGCAATGCAACGTGGGAAATGCAAGCAGTAGGTGCAGATTATGAAGCTGAGAGTCTATGTTATGAAAGAGGCGCTCTCTTCCGTCTGTCCGCTGAATCTCCATCCTATCTGGACACCCCCTAACACGGGGACAGAGGTCATGGCGTACATGTTATTTTGCGTCTTCTAGTCCTGACAAACGTGCATAACGTATCGTTACTTACTCTGTTCACTTGTATGTGCATTTGCATTGTGCATTATAGCCTGCATTAGGTAAATTGATTCAAATTATAAAAAATATATTATACATTAATTCTGAATTTTAAAAAAGTAATAAAAACCTGGAAAACACTTCAAGGTGGCGTCTTGCTCATGATCGCACCCGCTTCCCACACCGTTGTACGGACAGGCAAGCAGATTATTTTCGTCTCCTTTGCATTGTACATAATATCTGTGTATAGCACCAGACAGCAGAATGCCAAAACGCGATGGTGTTTCATATGCAGGAAAGTAGGAGCCGCCGTATCTGTTAGGACAAAAAGACATCCAGCTATATTTATATGTCGCCTGCACTGGCCTATCTGAAATAAACACCCGTCAGTGCAAAGTACTACAACTTCTAAAACTGAAAGCATTTGTTATGGAAGGACCGCACGGACGCCTCTTACGAGATAAACTTGAATGCATCTCACTACCAAGTCATACCAAGTCATTTTCAACTTGTTTTCTTTTTTCATTATGATTTGGTAAAACACATTTCGACAAAGCATTTACTGAATTTATCCTTGCAGAAAAATTAGAAAACAATGTTTGGACTGGGTGACTAGAAAAACACAATTTACTCTCTTGATCAAAGCCACGAAAACCTGCATTTATAATCTGCAGGGTGTCATTCTCTGTTAAAATAAATGTTGACTTAATTTATATGACACTCACTTCCCGTAAGATATCAGTAATAGGATAGAGTCTATATAGCGAGATAGGAAATGGCCTCTTTGCGATACCAAACATATGTGCGACGGGCCCTCTAGTTACGTTTAGGCCACATCGCCTAATCACATATACTAATGGTCAAAACTTAAGGGCCACTTTTTCTCGCAGACGCACCGACAACACCACACAAATAATGTAACAATACTTGGAGTCAGTACTTTGCTCATTTATTCAGTAACAATTCCATTTAAGTTTTGAGTAAATCGAGCAATTGTAACAACAGCAGTACGTTAGAATGTTCACCCACCCCTCATTTGAAAAGTCACACAAGACTGGTCCAGTGAGTAGCGAGTGTACCCACCGTTTGCAGCCAAGCATTCAATGCAGCGTTGACGCATGGAGTTCACCACTCTTGATGCAGGAACTGAATCAACTGGGGGACGCCTTGAGGTGGGGGGTGTTTGCTGACTACACTTTGCCCCAGCACGTCCCAGAGGTGCTGGATGGGAGCCGGATCAGGTGAACGAGCTGGCCACTCCATCCTCATGATGCCCCGTTGCTCGAGGTACTCATCCACCAAACGGGCGCAATGAGGTCGAGCGTTGTCGTTCTGCAGAACAGCATTGTCGCTTATGGTTTGGAGAGCTGGCTGGATGAGGGGCTGCACAATCTCGTCCCGATAGCGCAGTCTAGTCAGGGTGCCTCGGATGACGCAGAGGGGGGTCCTGCCTTCCCTGCTGAAGCCTGCCCAGACCATGTCTGAGCCTCCTCCGTAGCGATCCACCTCTTGGACGCATCCATCCGTGAATCCCTCGCCCTGACGTTTCCAGACCCTCACCCTGAAGGGCACAGTGAACCGTGACTCATCAGTAAACAGAACCCGAGTCCACTGGAGTCTGTTCCGCCTCACATGTTGACGACACCAGGCAACCCGGGCCCTGCGATGAGCTGGAGTGAGAGGTATTCTCACTGCTGCTCTGCACGAAGCCAGGCCAATTTCGCACAGACCTCAACAGACTGTGCTTCTGCTGACGTTAACGTTTGCAGCTTGCATCAGTTGACGTCGCAGAGTGGTTGACGTGACAGTTCGGTCGTGCAGAGCCGCCACACAGAGGTATCTCCCTTGATGCTACGCGGGCGTCCTGAGCAAGGTCGTCGTTCTGCCCTTCCAGTTTCTTGGAATCGTGCCAGCAGCCTCTGGATAACTGAATGGAACACCCCAAAACGTCTCTCAACTTTTCTTCCGGAAATTCCATCCTGCAGCCATGCTAGCGCCCGGCCTTGATCTACTGGCGTTAGGCTTCGTCGTGGTGGCATGGTTAGAAAAGTGACAATTATGCCCCTACTGTACCGGTATTTGTAGCGAAACAGAGGTATTCAGTGTTCACGACTGACCCCTTTAGCACGTGCATCACGACTTTACCGAGTTTTTCCACCTGCCTGCCATTGGTACGCTTTCCAAAATCGCACAGCTTTTCACAAAAACTGACGATGTTCCACGTGCATTTGACAGGTTCGTGAAAATCGATGAATTGTTGTCTGTACAGTGGACTGTCTAAGGTCAACTTTTAACCCATTTCGATTTTTTAGCGTACTTGCGACGATAAACAATGACACAAAAAGTGGGTGGCCCTTAAGTTTTAACCATTAGTATAGTTACGCATCCGCGAGTAGCGAACAAACCAGTTTGCGAGGTGTGCTCATGCTCCAAAGGACGCATCCGATTTCGTTTACATTAGCAACGCTATTAGCATGTAGAAAGATCGGTGTCTGTTTTAGTATCGGCCTCCCGAATCCGAGGTTGTGGCTTGATTCTAATAATTAACAGCGTAGTATATATTTTATGTCCTTTCACGTTTCTTTTCTCGTGGCATTTGTAGCTTAGTATCAAACTGGATCACTACCTCAGGGCAGTCTACTATGCCGCACAGACGGGGCGGTCCGTGGCGCAGTGGTTAAGGCGCCTGCCACCAATGCCAAAGGTGCGCGATTCGATACCGGGTTCCGGCGTTGGACTTTTCTCCTCTGGTAAGTGTCACCATTAATTCGGGCGGACCGTCGGGGGTTCTTTCTCCGGGTACTCCGGTTCTTCCACCCCCCCCCCCCCCCCCCCACTTTGGTACCGGTCTCGGGCCACTTTACAAATTTCAAATACAAGCGATCAAAAATCTCTGTAACTTCAGTAGCTGACTGGCCCTTCGTTTGTCTTGTACTGTGTTTGTCTTAAATGGCGTAAATCCGTGTCTGTTTCGTGAGTGTGTGTGTTGGGTTTCAGGCGCGGCGCTTTGAGTCGATTTCCCCAAAATTGAGAAAAAGCGCCTATATAATAACGGTATTATTATTATTATTTATATAAAATCTGCTCCGCTGCAACTTTTCATCTGTAGACGCTAACCAAAAGAATAAGTGTCATGAACCAATCTGCCCCTGAGGCCAATCAAGAACTAATAAGGCTAGGTGTGAAGAGACATTACCATAATGTTTTAAAATGAATGCAACCCTGAATCAAGATGTAAACTCAGAAGACAGAGCTACTTAATATGTCAAATCATTTTATTATTAGTCTTAGATTATCAGCGTGGACGAATAAGAAGTATGCGACTGTCTAAAAAAACATGCCGACAAATTTTAAAAGCAAGTCAAAAATAATAATATTGAGAACACAAAAGTTCAGGCTATTTTGATCTGACCATTTCATTTATTATCACGAGCTATATGAAATGTGTAATATATATTAAGATGAAACAGTTTTTCAGCGCGTTTTACAACATCATGTCTGGCGCGTTAGAGTTAAACACTCGAAGTCCGATATGAGAACAAGACGTTTTTTCTCCTACTTTAAACGCTAATAACACACAAACGGTTAGTCTCAAAACCCGGTATACTTTATGTTACAGATCTGCACTAGGAAACGGAAATCAATACATAAAACATGTAATATACGCAAAGATTCTTTTTAAAATTATGTCTCGCTCGTTAGAGTTGAACACGCTAAGTTCGATAGGAGAAAAATCTATTATTTTGGTCCAAATTTACACGCTAATAACAAAACAAGATGAGGATTTCATCCCAAAGTCTACCGTATTGTTTGGAGCTCAGATGCGTTTATCTTTTAGGAACATTCAGACTTGTTCATATTTTTAGGCTTATAATGCTGTTCCATTTCCCTCCTCTCTAAGCCAACCTCTGATCAACACACACGTCGCGCACACTGTTAAAGACGGACACACTGCGCTTCCCGCCATTAGTACGCTCTGTGGGTTCGTGTAGCGACAGGAATCCATCTCCTTCTATTCTAACCCATCCTCTGATCCACACACACTGGCACACATAAATAAAGACGTACACACGGCGATTCCCGCCATTCGTAAGCTCTGTGGACTGGCGTAGCATAGCTATTCTGAAGAAGAATAATAGCACGACGGCAGCGAAATGACGTCACTTCAAGCTTCACGTCAGGGCATCATTAGTCCCACGACGCCGTGTTCATAGTGACGATTCGATGTTATACGTAACTCGTCGCAGTACTAACATTTGACGTATCAGAGAATCAACTTTGGAATTTTCTTGCTGATTTTCACGCCTAGAGCTTACAGGTCACAATTTGACCTAATCCAACCTCAGGACTGGGACAAATAGCAGGTCTAAGCAAACACTGTTTATGAAAAATCATGCGGGTATTAATGAGAAGATAGGGTTTTTTTTCGTAAAAGAAAAATTAAAGTTATGTTAGCTGTTTTACAAACAACTCCGAAAAAGTGGTGCAGAAAATTTTCTGACTTTCACACCTAGGGCATTTCACCTAATCGTACCCGACAGCCGAGACAAACAGGTTTATGTAAATACCATATATGAAAAATCATGCGATTACTAATGAGAATATTGGGATTTTGGGGTAAAAAAAAGATTCAATTGTTTTAAGATTAACCCATATAATTTGTTAAATTAATCACGAAAACGTGAACATTTATGTTTCTATAAAATATTTAATTAAAACTCAAAATGTTCTAGAGGTACTATGCTGGTTAACGAACTCATTCAATATCTCCCTTTTATCTTGCTATGTAATGCAAAATATCTAGTAAAAGTAAGAAAAATTACTGACTCCAGTGTTGGTCAAACGGTTTTCGTGAAACGGCCATTTTCTCGCGAATGGGCATCTTAATCAAAAAATAGGGAAAAAAAAGGTCTCGAGATAATTATTTTAGGGACAATATCCAAAATTTTTAAGCTTGTCCGTCCTCAAACGCTGGCTCTAGTCGTTGTCACATTCAACACACACACACACACACACACACACACACACACACACACACACACACACACACACACAACACACAACACACAACACACAACACACACACACACACACACACACACACACATATATATATACACACATACACACACACACACACACACACACACACACACACACACACACACACATACATACGGCGCTTGGCGCCAAAACGACGTTCTCTAGCAACTCAGACCAGTTAGGTGAGGCTAGCGCTGGCAGAATTGTATGCATACCAAGGGGAACGACTCAGCGCTGGACAGACAAACAGTTAGATCCCCTGCCCCCACCTATCAGGCACCCAATCGCCAGCCCATATAGAAATACGCAGGTATAAGACGCGACGATCATCTACATCATTTTTAAGGGATGTAGATGATCGTCGCGTCTTATACCTGCGATCATCTACATCATTTTTAAGGGATGTAGATGATCGTCGCGTCTTATACCTGCGATCATCTACATCATTTTTAAGGGATGTAGATGATCGTCGCGTCTTATATCTGCGTATTTCTCTGTGGGCTGGCGATTGGTTCTCTAGCAAGGTTTGCGCAGCTAGACGTGACGTCATTTTTATCTGCAAGTTACTTCTTTGCCAGAATTCGGGGCCCGCACGCCCAGCACATCGTGTGCATTCTCAGGAATGCGCTCCGACCAACCCGATTTCAATGTTCAATACAGTAGACAAAAATTACGGACTTCAATATGGATCAACCGTTATTGGTGAAACGGGCCATTTTCTCGCCAATGTGCATCATCATACGAAAATATTTTTTTAAAACTTACTTGAGATTATTCTTTTAGGGACAATATCGTACAATTTCAAGCTTGTCCGTCCTCAAACGCGGGCTCTAGTCGCTGTCACACACACACACAAACACACACACACACACAAACACACACACACACACACACACACACACACACACACACACACACACACACACACACGCGCGCGCGGCGCTTGGCGCCAAAAGTACGTTCTCCAGCAAGGTTTGCGCAGCTAGACGTGACACCATGTTCATCTTGTTACTTCTTTGTCAGAATTTCGGCCCCGCACGCCCAAAACGTCGTATGCATGCTCCGGAACGCGCTCCGACGAGCCCCATTTCAAATTTATTCCTATTTTGAAATAGGAACAACAAAAACGGATCGTGTCACAGATTTCGTGTACACCTTACGGTAAAGATACGTACTAGTGGAAGGAAATGAATAGATGAAATGCGTAATATTCATAAAGATAAAATGATTTTTCTTAAACAAAATCGTGTCAGGCGCGTTAAAGTGACTCACGCTTAGTCCGATAGGAGAAAAACATTGTTTTACTTCAACTTGAGTTGTTTTACTCAAACTTCACAACACATTAACATTAAAATGGATCGTCTCACAAACTTCCTGTATACCGTATGGTATCGAGCCCGACTAGCATGGAGAGAAAAAATCCGGCGCGGTAGAGTGAAGTTCGATGTGAGGAACAGTGCGTAATGATCAAATAATTAACATACAATAGACCAGGTTTATCTCATTCAGCCCGACGCTCGCATTTTCCAAATTTTGAAAGCGTCATCTAACGACTGTGCACCTGTTGCAGGACTGACTGACTGACTGACTGACTGAAACTTTATTTATCAAGGATTCAGATATTAGGCGCACAGGCCTTTCTTTCAATCTGTCCTTGCTACATCTACTGACATATAATAACAGGCAAAGCTACATTACACTCACAAACAACATTGAAAGTAATGCGAAATTACAACAACACTACAAACAGCAACAATGATTTAACAAAAACACACAGGTACCCATACGAAGATGTTTGCACGTGTCATAATATCCGTTTGCGGAAGCCCTCCCCAGACACTCCCACCCGGGGGGCATGCCACAAGTATACTTTCACTCGAACGACATGCTAAGCACATCGTTTGAATAAACTGTGCACCGGCACTGCATCCCCTGACTAGGTCTTTACGGGAAGCACCCCCACAAACGGTACGTGATCGCAAATGGTATGATAACAAATAATAGTTGCATTTAAAAAATGTTTAGACAACACGAGATAATTAAATTTACGTTGCCTTGGATAAGTGTTTGTACAGATTTGCTTTAAAGGCAGCTAGGGAATTAACTTGTTGTAGATGCGGAGGAAGAGAATTCCACAGGAAAACACCTGAGTATGACAAACTGGATTTATACAAATCAATGCGGGGCCGTTTTATGTTCATGTTGCTCCGAGAGGTGCTGTATCTCTTCTCAATAAGAGTAAAGAGTTCCGATAAGTAGCCCGGGGACTTGCCGTTAAGAGCTTTGTGCACTAGTACGACACTTGTTAAATACTAAGTGTTTGTCAAGAGGAAGGAGTCCAGCTGCCTCGAGCCTCGCCTCAGTGGGGAGGGATGAGCTAGGAATGATTAGTTTGGCTGCTCTTCTGTATAGCGAATATATTTTCTTGAACTGGACCTCGCTGCAGCCATCCCAAACTGTCGAGGCATAATCAATGTGGGGCTTGATGTATCCATTGAAAAATAGTTTACGCGTGTTCAGATTAACGACCACTTTCAGTTTAGACAGTAAAAATAATTTCTTCGAAATTGTCTTTCCTATGTGTACGAGATGAGGCTTCCAACTGAGTTGGTTATCTAAAATTACCCCTAGTAAACGGTGCTGCTGTACTTGCTCATGGGGACAGCTTCAAATGAGAGGTTAAGAGGCGCGGGTTGCAGCTGATGTTTCTGACGTGTTGTGACTAGCATGCTTTTTGTTTTATTTGGATTGACTATCATTCTATTTCTACTGCACCATTCAGAGACTTCTTGTGGGCTCTGCTGGAGGCTGTTGGTTATGTCAGCTACAGTTTTACCGGATGCATGTAGCGTCGAATCGTCAGCAAACATGTCACACTCAGCACTAGCACATGTGATGTGTAGTGGTAAATCATTAATAAAGATACAGAATAACAATGGGCCCAGAACCGAACCCTGAGGAACACCAAGCTCCAGCTTACCCTCTGTGGAATAGTTGCCATTTACATAGACAGCTTGTGTTCTCACAGAAAGATACGAGTTAACGAATGAAAGGGCTGACGGGCAGTTGTTGTTGAAATAAACATTAAGTTTCCTCAGCAAGATTTCATGATTTATCAGATCGAACGCTTTTTTCAGGTCCAAGAATACCGTGCCAGACATTTTGTTAATTGTTGATGTTATCTAGCCATGAATTAACCATACGTACTAATGCTGAGTGGCATGAGTGTTTAGGTCTAAACTCAGATTGGAACTTATTTAACAAGGACCGTTCTTCGAGGTACTGGAGGAGATGCTTTTGAATATGCTTCTCAAGTGGCCTTGATAAAACAGACAGAAGAGGAATGGGACGAATGTTATTTACATCAGTAGTATCTTTGGTCTTGGGTATAGGAACAACTTTTGCTCTTTAAACGCCACAGGAAAAGTATTGTACTGTATGCATAAGTTAAAAATGTAAGTGAGGGGTTCAACAATATAAGGCAGTGGTATGTGGAGTATATAACCATTTATACCGTCCACACCAGCAGATGTCTTGTTCTTAAGGCACGTTATATAACGCCCGACTTCGTGAACAGCGATAAAAAGAATACCAAACGTATCATCGGACGATAATCGTTCCTGGCAAAACATGGACAGTTGATCCGATATTACATACGCTGACGGATCAGGGCTGTTGGAAGTAAGTAGTTGTTCCGGAGCTGAGAGAAAGCAATTGTTAATGCTTTCCGCAGAGAATTCGTGTGGAATGATATGAGTCTGTCTGCGCTTTTTGCTTGTTAGAGTATTCAAAGCAGTTCAAACAGAAGCAGGATATTTTTCGTTCTCAATTGTCTTTTCAACAAATGACTTTTGATCTTCTCGAAATAAGTACTCAACTTTGTTACGCAAACGTTTAAACTCAGGGAAGTTCTTTTCTCGTTTAGCGGTGTTTCGTGCCTCCATAGTTTGCTTGATTTCCTCCGTTATCCAGGAGGGAGGCTCGCGGCGTCGGACTCGCTTCCTTCTTAGCGGCGCGTGTTTATTCAGCACCCCGAGGAACAGATTATGCCATATAGTGAGCGCATTATCAGGGTCAGTGCAGTTATACACTTGATCAAATCCTGCGTAGCTTAGATCATGTAAGAAAGCATTCGTATTAAGCTTTTTAAACGATCTGTACGTTATGTACGAGTGTTGGTCCCGACCTTGTTTTGCGGGCAGATTGCACGACCATGTACAGGCGATGGGAAAGTGATCACTGACGGCTAATGAAGAAACATTAGTTTCCGCTACTGCTGTTGGGTTATTAGTGTAAATGTGGTCGATGATGGTGGCAGCAGAGCGTGATACTCGCGTTGGAGATTTAGATGGATCAACCATGATAATTCAAGGGTAGTGCCAGATTAGACTGGCGCCGACAGGCGCCAAGCTAATCTGGCACTACCCTTGAATTATCATGGTCGACCCATCTCCTGCTGTAGTGCGTCAGGGCTGAATGGTTTATACAACTTGGACACACTGAATGAAAACCATATGCTATTGTTCATCCCTTTTGATCGAAAACAGTCTTCAAGGAATGTAAAACATTGTAGAACACAGCGCCTCAAAACGCAACAGCAGCAGACAGATTTGAATCTAGTGACGTATCGCCTCGGCGGCACACATATCGCGTGATTTCGCCTCGCTTCCTATTCTGTTATAAAGAATACCTGCTAACAGCTGAAGATGTATAAATACCATATAACCATTGTGGTATTTCATCAATTTTACTCTATTCTCGTCAAGTTAATTATAAGAATCTATCTATTTATATTGCGCCTAATACATGTCCTGACATTTTAAACTGCTCGTGAAACAAACAGCACACAGACAGACAGACAGACCAACAAAATAAAGGAACAAACAAACAAAAAAGTATTAGCTGTGTCTGTTCACAAACCCTTGTCCAAACAGTTCTCGGCATGCCACGTGCGCGTTGATATAGCGACTAATGTAGTAATCACCTTCGCTGCGACACACAGTTCCCCAAATTCCGTTATAGAATATCTCCAAGCGACCTTCATATTGGTTGGTACCGCCTCGAAGTCGAACAGTCTTGGAAACTGTAATGTCTGAAATAAAAAAATTGCTTTAGACAAGACACTGCATGATGTGAATTTTCTTATTTTGACAGCGATCTCGATGTTCATGCTAAAATTGCTAATCTAGCACTGCCTTTGAACTAGTATGGCCGATTCATCTCTTTCAGCTGATAAACGCTCGATATAAATGTCTTCAAAAATTAGGAAAATCATATGTTGTAAAGAGATTAGCTACAATTTAGTGTTACGTCGTTGCGAAACTCGTCACAATAATTATTAGAGGTCTCTTGTGCAAGCAGCCACCAAACCCTTGCAAGACGGTGACCTGACGTACTGGTATCACAGCTAACTCCAAGTGTGTAGAAAGGATCACAGTTGACGTCCTGGTTTGTAAAGGAACACCCGGACAGTGAGGCTTCGTTCCCAGAACAGTAGATGTTCCCTCGGTAAATCTCGCCAGGGGCTGTTCCGTACGACGGTCCATAGAACATCATGGCTCTTACACTGTGCAATTGCAAACAGAAAACGAAGTTGCCTTATATTTGTTTGTTTGTTGTTTGTTTGTTGTTTTGTTGTTGTTTTGTTTGTTTGTTGTTGTTGGGTTGTTTTGGGTTTGGTTGTTTGTTTGTTTGTTTGTTTGTTTGTTTGTTTGTTTGTTTGTTTGTTTGTTTGTTTGTTTGTTTGTTTGTTTGTTTGTTTGTTTGTTTGTTTGTTTGTTTGTTTGTTTGTTTGTTTGTTTTTTGGGTTTGTTTTTTGGGTTCTTTTTTTTTTTTTTTTGGGGGGGAGGGTTCTCAACTGCTAAGGAAAAGCAGAGCAGAGAAAACCTGCAAAACATAATTATTAGACCAATTGTGTCTGCCCGTTCTATTATTAATATGGCTGGTCGCGATAGACAATTTAGACTTTTCTTGATGGGTCTTCAAAATTCACGAATTCACACAGATTTGCAGATTAACTTCCCGGTGTGAAATACACGGTTGTTTTTTTATGTTCGTACTCACACTGGGTATCCGAGCTGTCGACAGATGACCATAGGCACCTCGTTGTCAACGTACGATCTGCAGAGACTGAGCCAGACGCCATTGTTGAAGTACTCCACTCGTCCTTCGTAAGGGTTCGGACCGTTCACCAAGCGCACGTCACCTGATTAAAGTTGCATTGAACAGAAACGTTGTGAGTGCTAACATTTGCCAATAGAACGGGTTCTGATGTTGTCTTGACTTAACCGAGGCTGACCTTTTTATCACAAGTCATGTGAATAGACAAGTAACAGAGGTTTCAGTGATGACCTTTCAATGGGCGGATCAGTTACCTCTTTGATGGGGAGATGTTCCAACTTTTTGTTTGAGCCCTTCAACCTGACACAAAAGATCTCCCCGACGTTAATAGTCTAGCAGCTGCCCTTCATAGACGATAAGCCGTTTACGAGATAGTGATTTTCTAGAGAGTAACAAAGGTTTGGGTATATCAAAATGAAGTCTAGTATGAATAAAAGCAGTGCGTACTCGTTTTAAACCGCCGGAGGATGGAGACATTTTTCTGTAGCACATTTTGTTTCCAGTATGGCTGCAGACGAAACCAGGACCGTCGCGGCCATGTTTACAGAGGATCAGTAGTTTACACGGGTCTCATTGTTCCTGTATTCAGTGGTAGTATGCACTATATGTCACTTAAAAGGATTTCATTTTTTAAAGTAATATTTTCACACTTAGATATATTAAGAGAAGAAACAATTACGAAAACGCTTGCCTTGAACTCAAAATTAATATCGTTACTCAACAATATGGTATCCCAAAATCACGTGATCAAAACATCACGTGATGCCTCGACCTCCGCGGACGTGAATTTCGGTGTGCCGACGGGTTCTTTTTGATTTGTTCTACATAAGCTTGTTTGTTTAAAAAAAAAAGCAAACGTGTAAAGTTGCTGTGTGCATTTTTACGGCTTGATAAAGGTTTGTCACGTTTATTTCCATTCACTTTACCATCGCTTTGCCCGTTTCATTTCGACAACACAGCACCAAAACAAAACGCAACCCACAACACAAACGCTATCTTCAAAACCTATGCTGCATTCTGTAAAAGAAAAAGAGTGCCACACCACTTGGTTTTAACTGTCATGGCTGAGCAAAGTTTCGGAACTTGATTAATTATTTTATGCAGCAGTAACATTTATTTTAATCAGTTGCACTGACAAGCTATGTTGTGATGTGCGATCACTGCCAGTGCCAATTATGCAGTCTCAGTGATCACTGATGGTACAGTACACTTCACACTGAAAAAAAAATACACAGCACAACGTGAACACGCGTGGAAGTTCATGCAATGCGTTGTTTAAAATTGAACCCTATCTTGCTAGCAGTAGCCTACTGCACAAAAGAGGAACTTATTTTGCTGCTGTGTTATTTGCAGTTTGTCTGCATATAGACATTTGCAGTTCGCTGCAAGGATTCTTAGCAGCTGACATTAGCACTGACATATATATTGGGATTAAAACGAGAAAGAAAACGGAGAAAGGTGACACAGAGATGATTTAATAAATCAGTCAAGTGATCAAATGAATGAGATATCTATGTTTTATGATAAACAGCTAGTTATGGGGGGCGGGGGGGGGGGGAGGAGGCACATACTTTATAATGTACACGTACTATTTCTTTCAGTGTTTCCATCACCCACTCATAACACCATTAGACTCGATGAGTTGTCATGTTTTGAGTGGTTTACAAAATACATGTACTTGTTGCTGTTACATTATCTTCTTACTGGTTTTGACATTTCGCTGTAAGATTTACAGTCCCATACTTTAAGCGTGTTCCCCCTAACGCACACAGAGGTTGACTGTATCATTGATATGTGTGTGTAGGTAGCGTTTGGTTTTTTTTTGAGGTGGCAGTTTTGGCCTCACCTTTAAGTTTGGTGCCGCTGTGCATGTGGCCACCAGTACTATTTACAGAACTGATGACTGCATATGCAGGCTAGTTCACGGTATCAAAATGTGAACTGGGCAGCCTATTTTTTGAAGTGATCAGTGGTAGCAACATCCATGATGCATGTGTGCATTTGGCCACTGGTACTGTTTACAAAGGTGCTGTTTACAGAACTAGTGGCTGAGTATGCATATTATTATTAGTACTGTTATTGTTATCAGGTGTGGCCTTATCTCTAAGTTTTGGCGCCCCTGTGCATGAGGCCAACAGTACTTTTCACAGAACTGATGGCTGCATGTGCAGTGTGGTTAACTGTACACATGAAATTTGTAGGTGGGCAGCTAAAATACAGGCAGTCAATACAAGCCACTTGCTTAACCTGAAGTCTCTATATATAGATTTTACAGTCCACTAATGCCCATCAGTATACAGAAAAAACTACCAAGTGAGTAGGAAAAGCACTGTCAAGGGAGAGAAGTGTGCATGATAGACCAATGATCATAGATCTACTTTGGTCCAAGCACACATGATCATTGGTCTATCATGCACACTTCTCTCCCTTGACAGTGCTTTTCCTACTCACTTGGTAGTTTTTTCTAAATTACAAGCACTGGCAGTCAACCCTTTCGGTCTAGTTTTTTATTACAATTTCGACTGCAACTCCTTCCCCCTTTTTAGTAGGTTCTCTCTTAGGGTGCATGGAAATTTGGCTCTAGGTGGAGGCATGGAATGTATGCCCCTGCAGAAACCACAGTAAAATGTGGTCTTCTTTGCAGGTAAGCAGAAGTTCCTTCTCTTCCTCCAGTATTGCCGATGGTGTGCTGATGAGGTCGCCAAGACCGAAATAGCTGTCCACACCGGCTCAATATCTGGACCCCCACTTGGGGGACCTATATTTAAATTTTCATGCACCTAGGGGCTGGAACAGTGGGATATGTGATACGCCCCCCTTCGGGGGGGGGGGGGGGCTTCCATATGCATTGCTCTCAGTCTCTTACTTAGCGCCCCCTCTTTCCTATCTTTTTTTTGTGTGTGCTTGGACCAAAGTAGATCTATGATCATTGGTCTATCATGCACACTTCTCTCCCTTGACAGTGCTTTTCCTACTCACTTGGTAGTTTTTTCTAAATTACAAGCACTGGCAGTCAACCCTTTCGGTCTAGTTTTTTCATCAGTATACAATTGTGCATGTCTTTTGTGGGTGTTCTGTGGTTTTGTATGTGGGGCGGTATGGCACCTATTACCGTGTATGTACAAAACCTACATTACAAACAAACATAAATTAATAATTTTAATAAATAGTTATTTGGGTTTAACGCCGCGCGGTAGACTACGGCCATCTCACGGCAGTTAAATAAATAAGATAAAGTAAGTCAAAGATACCTGGGACATAAGAATGCTAAGTAAACTATAGATTATGATCATGCACAGATGTACATTGGTGGATGTTCTGCGGTTTTGTGTGTGTAACTGGATTGGGGTTGGGAGCGAGCGATACTGCACCTATTACCATGTACGTGTATAAGACATAAGACATTTATTCACCAAGTAAAACGTTACAAGGACTTTTGTGTGGCATGGCGACAGTAAAATATGTCCTCACTTGTAGGGCATTCATCATGTCATACACTTAGTTGGCGATCATCCTATATACAGCACTAAAAGATAGATAAACACAATATTAAACACAAATCAGTCATATGTCACAAATCATGGAATCACGTTGTTCCGTGCATGGTGATGTATTGAGGACAGCTTCTGGAAAAAAAATTGCATCTGAATCGAGAGGTTCTGGCTTTAAAAGCACGAAACCGCCGGGCAGAAGCTCGAAGAGATGATTGGCTGGGTGTGACAGATCTGACAGAATAGTACTGGTGGCCACATGCACAGGGGCACCATGGTGTATGTTCTTGAGCTGTATGCTGATGTGTATGTACAAAACCTGCATTACAAACAAACAAAATAAATAAATAATTTAAATAAATAAGATAAAGTAAGTCTAAGGTACCTGGGACATATGCATGCTAGGTAAAGGATAGATTAAAAATTATGAACATACACAGATGTGCATGTCCTTCCTTTGGTAGGTGTTCTGCGGTTTTATGTGTGTATTTAGGTAAGGGTTGGGAGCAGGCAGTATGGCACCTATTACCATCTATATATGTGTATATTTTCTTGTTTGCTGATGTGTGTGTATGTACAAAACCTTCATTACAAGCAAACAAAATAAATAAATAATTTAAATATTTGGGTTTAATGTCGAGCAGGCGACCAATGCCATCTCATGGCGGTTAAATAAAAAAGATAAAGTAAGTCAAGATACCTGGGACATATGTATGCTCAGTAAAGGATAGATTATGAACATGCACAGATGTAAGTGTCGTTTGGTGGGTTTTCTCTGGTTGTGGAGTGGGGTTGGGAGTGGGCAGTATTACCATATATGTGTATGTGAACATCAGCATATGTACAAAACCTACTTTTCAAACAAATAAAAATAAATAATAAATTTAAATAACTAGGACATATGAATACCAAGTAAAGGATATATTATGAACATGCACAGATGTGCATGTCCTTTAATGGGTGTTCTGTGGTTTTGTATGTGGGATGGGGAGCGGTTGGTATGCACCTATTACCATATATGTGTACATGTTATGTTCACATCATATATGTGTATATGTATGTTCTCATCTTGTATGCTGATGTCCCCCACCCAGGTCTACCCTGGGGGACTTGGGTGGGGTTAACTACTTTTTAGTTCCCAGGGTGACCCTGGTCAGCCCCACAGGGTGGGTTTTCCCCTCTATTCTGGGGCGTGTGTTTCTGTCTACCCTTGGTACATTCACCTGTATTTACCTTTTTTAAACTCTTCCTACTGTCTGCACTGCTTTTAGCTTTTGATATTGGATGTGTGTTGCTAAAGGGTCTAGTTAGGTTTATTTAGTGTATTAGACCAGCTGGCGACATACATTCAATATTCTGTTTAGTTTGGGTTTTTTCACAAGCAGTGCAGGCACGTCCTGAGAAAGTCTTGTTGCTGTCGGGACGTTAAACAATGTACAATCAATCATTTTATGCTGATGTGTATGTGCAAACATACATCACAAACAAACAAACAAAATAATATATTAATAAAATAAGTTGGGGATACCTGGGACCTATGAATATGCATGTTAAGTAAAGGATAGATTATGAACATGCACAGATGTATGCATATTGAAAACAAATTTCCTCTCCTTGGTGACCACTACCATACCACTATAGTGATCATGTGCATCAAGGAATTCCTTCCATCCATAATTAAAAGGATAACTAATAAATAAATATGTAAGTGAATACATACATGAATCAATAATAAATAAATAAATAAAACATGTAATATAATAGAGAGGGCTATTATCTGTATTGTGTCAAATGCAGTCCTGATAAAGCTTAATCATAAGAGTCCTTGTGAGTACTTGAGTGCGGATTGGTTGAATTGGTTGCAAAAACTAAAATTTTATATTTAGATGTTTAGCTGAACATGGTGATTTTGATGGAAACGGTTCGGAGATGGATTTCACTCTGCCTGGCTTGTGCTTAAGACCAGTCGGATACGAGTGTGCTTGACCAGTTAAAAATCCCATCTCCACTAATAAAATTTAAAAAAGAGCAGACCTGCACTTAGAGCCGTTAGGCTGAAAAACAGACGAACAACATGCATGTTGTATCCGGCCAAAAAGTCTTCAGAATGTTGAAGATGGTCGGCAGACACATTGCACAACATGCACAAAGGTAGTTTACTTTCGATATGCTTTCCTCCCACAAAAGACCGAGTTCTATGGAAAAGGCTGTTTTCAAGACCAGGAAAAATAACGTATTTTACGTTGATAAGATGTTCAAATCGAAAATAATCTCTGTTTCAATTCAGGAGCAAAGTAAAGCTTCATCAACCGTGCGCGTCTGATTGACTTCTTTAGAAGGCTTCTCGCTGACCGCCATTTTGAAACTAGCGACGTGACCATGCTTACCGCATTAAAAATAATACTTTTAAACTTATTTTATCGTATATATGTATGCATGTTTACTTGCTGATGATTTTAATTTACTCACTGGAATAAACTTGTAACTTGTATGCTTGAAATTTTCAATGTTATCCACAAAAAAATGTCTTGCACCTTATCCGGGCGGCCCGAGGACTGGTTCCCTCACATCGAAAAATAGCTTTCGAAAAACACTTCTACAAAAATGTCTCCATCCTAAGGACAAATATTGTTGCCATGCATAAACTATATGGCATTAGTACTTTCGTTTCGTACCTGCAAACCATTGTTACTCTTTTGACGAACTACTTACCTCTGCAGAAATTGCGAAAAGCTGCTGGACTATAAATCTTGCTTGCAACGGCCGAAAAAGCAAAGAACGGGAATGGCGGGAGGGTGGGAGTGGTGGTGGTGGGGGGGGGGGGGTCCAAACTATCACCAAAAGGGACTTTGTTATAGCATTTTACAAAATTTTCGGTCGGGGGGAGGAGAGGGGAATACTGGAACCTCCCCCCCCCCCAATCCACCTCTGCCTTTACACACAGCAGTGACCCCTCTCATATGGCATATAGGTTAACCCATTCAGCCCTGACGCACTACAGCAGGAGATGGGTCGACCATGATAATTCAAGCGTAGTGCCAGAATAGCTTCACGCCTGACAGGCGCCAAGTTAACCTGGCAATACCCTTGAATTATCATGGTCGATCCATCTCCTGCAAGTGGTACATAGTCGTTAGATGACGCCTTCAAAATCTGGGAGAGACGTGCGTTGGGCTGAATGAGTTAATGGCAGGATTCCAGATTCAAGGAAAACAGATCAACTGAAAATTTGGCATCAAGTTGTTTTCAAAACTTGTCTATCTCTCCGTTCGTAACGAAGTGATGCACAGTAGGAACAATACACTCCCCGTTAAATTTTTTTTTTTGGAGAAAAAACTAACAAACAAACAAGTGGTTGCTGAGTTATCGGCGTTTTACAATGTGGCGAACATGTAGATTTACAGCAGACCTTTTTTACTTCGACAACATTTATTTATTTTGATCTTTAATAAACTTATTCTCTGTCCCTCTGCGTGTTCAAAATTTAGATCAAATCCGATAGCGATGGTGTTAAACTAAAAGAATTTGAAGCTATGGTTCCAAAATATCTTGTAGTTTAGGATTTGATGGTGATTATTACGGAGACAAACTCTGCCATATGTTTTGGAACCCCCTCAGAACACACCTATTTATCAGATTGTGTTGCAAATTATTGTCAAATTGTAAAAGTGAAAGATCAATTTTTTTATCTACAGTTGAAAAATCAAACAACATTTGTCGATTTTACGAGTTCTGATGGGCATTTTAGGCGTAATGAATCTTTTGTTCGCCGATTTCGATACGTTTTTGCAGCCGTTACAGTAAATTGTGCCCAAAAGATCTGTCTTTTGTTGACATTCCTACTTTATGATTTAAAAAAAAGCTAATCCTTTCGTGTAACATTATAGTAAGATATTTATGGTGACCTTCAGATCAGTAAAATACTGAATCCAGACAAAAAGGTGACTGCCAAGCGGGTAAAATGCAGAGAATAAATTACCCAACGAAGAAGGAAATACGCTTAGAAAGAGAGTTACAACACGATTAACATTATATACTGAGGATGAAATAATATAAGTTATTGGTCGGAGGGGTTCGCTACACGGACCTTTGTAGGCCTTCGGGAGGTCAAAGGAAATCATTGTACCCCGAAGGCCGAAGGCCTGAGGGGTACAATGATTCCTTTGACCTCCCGAAGGCCTACAAAGGTCCGTGTAGCGAACCCCTCCGACCAATAACGTATTTGTTTTCCTTCCTCCGTTTATTGTTTAGAAAAAATCCGGTTTATGAAGACGGCCGCTTCTGTGGCGGATAGGTGACACCATTGAATATACATGTTCTGCCGGGAATTCCCAGACTGTGACGTAGCATGATTCCGTGTCAAAAGCGCAAGTCTTGTTTTCGCGAGTAAAAAGCTAATCTTGGCTTGTGTACAGAATGATTCAATCTGCAATGTCTACAAAAGGTCGTTAAAGTATTACAGTAACAGTGCTTCTTGACTGCTGTGTGATTCAGAAAAATTAAGAACTTTTTGATGAAGCGATCGGCATTTGTCCACTGATGTGACAGCTTGTGCAAGTTAGCATGGTGCCTCGTGCTTTTAGATTCAAGATGACAGAAGGGGATGGCTTCGAGTGTGCAGCAGATTGTCGTTGTTATATCCTAAAGTGTCATGTGTGTTGGGATATCTGGAAAAAGGAATACCAAAACAAAACGCTCGTTGTTAACAGCAGGACTAGTGCTGAGACTGATGGATTTTAAGGTAAGTCAGTAAGATTTTATTTTACAGCGTAGACATGATGTCAGATAGTCTTCGAAAATTCGGGAGATGTTTTTCTTCAGATAGTCCCGCATTGAGTGACGTGAAATTTGGCAATAGCGTGCTTTGTGTATAGTGTTGCTGGGTGTGTATTTTCGTTTTAGTTCTTGAATTTGTTGCTCTGTGCTTTGGTGAAATTGTGGCATGTTGCCTGTTGGTGTTTGAGCAGACGACAGTGCCTGGCTTGCCGGTTTGCAAGGATTGTGTCTCTGATTGGTTAAAAAAAAAACAACTCGGAACTATTTTTGTTCCGTAGTTTCCCGAACTTTGAAAATGTCTCGGTGGAAGGCTTTTGCTGTTTGCGCTATGTAATTAGTGGTGAAATATTGTTTAGTTGGCTCCTCATGTCGTACAAAATAAGGCAGATGATGTGTATTACGTCAAATAGGACTACTTTAGTGCGTTTTTTTTCTGCTATTTTGTGGAACCGAGTTGCTATCAAGACTCGAAAACGAGGTCGTAACGCGTCATCGAGAGGGCTATAAAAACGTCCGCCATTTTTCGCTACAGTGGTTTTTATATCACGGTCACATGGTACAGCTTGCGCTAAATTGACTGGTCGTGTGACGTAGGGAGGAAAACAATCAGTTTTGTAGATGTCCTAAGAGGTCTACATCACAGTTCTGGAGACAGATCTATCATGATAGTTCACGGGTGATGTCAGAATAGCTTGGCGCCTGTAAGCGCCAAGCTATTCTGACAACACTCTTGAACTACCATGGTCGACCCACGTCCTGTCGTAGCGTGTCATGGCTTTATGGGTTAACGGATTAATCTATTTTTGCCTGGTGTAGGTCGCTTGATACAATAATCAGTCAGGAAAGCACGTCCTCCCCACTGGCTGTCCTATAAAAAACCCCCCCCCCCCCCCCCCCCCATCTCCCCCATCCCTCTAGAGCTAACTGATCTTCCTCTGCTCTGAGCTAACTGATCTTCCTCTGCATAAGCCGCGTATCCGGAGGCGGCACGTCCCGAATGAGTTAAGCGATCTGCGATGGTTTCGAAAACGCGTTTTCAAGCCACCGGCATAAAGAGGTCGAAATGTTTAGGTTTTAACCCCTTTATAGCTAGAGGCTTATCTTTTGTTGTTGTTGTTTTACCTTGCGCGGCACCGGCTCGCGTCACGAAAAGCACTGCACATACTGCAAACAGACACAGTGACCTACTCACTGAAACAGAAAACAAACAGACTTTTATGTAACACTTGTAAAGGACCTTCCAAAAAAGTGCAAGACAGTATTAGTTGTTTTGCGAGTTAGACTTTGCCAGTGGTTCTTGTCGCCTCTCGGGTCCGGTCGAGAGCTTTAGTCGATGCTCTTACCTTTGACATTTAACCCCCACTCCCCACCCCCACCCCATCGCCCCTGATCAAACCTGAGAGAGACAAGAAGCACTGGCAAAGCCTAACTCGTAATACAAAGATTGTATTTTCAACTGTAAAAAGTATAAGCGTGAAGTATACCCTTGAAAGGATCCTAAGCATACGTGTGAAGTAGAGATTCAGCGGACATAAATCCTCAATATTTCCGACTATCAGTCAGCAACCTCGTGCGAACGGCATTCCCCTTGCATTGCTCTCTAAGATATTTTTTAGTTGAACAGGTGTTCATTCACGTGCATGAAATTGGAAATTTAAGCCGAACACAACGCTTGCATATAGTTATTTTGTTGACCCCCCCCCCCCCCCTCAATTTTTATTTATCTAGTTTTATAGAAGTGAATATTTTAGGATGGGTCGCGGTGGAGCGAATTCATCAGAATGTCCATGATGTCAAAGGTGGGCTGGCCTAAGGCTCTTAACTCATTCTACCCCAACACCGAAATCACAAAATTTTGCCGTTGTCGTCTGAAGACTGCATTGCAGTGCAGGACACAGATCGACCATGATAGTTCAAGGGTGATGCCAGAATAGCTTGGCGCCCATAGGCGCCAAGCTATTCTGGCATCACCCTTGAACTATCATGGTCAAGGATCTTGCTGTGGTGTGTCTGGGGTAGAATGAGTTAACGGAAGTAAAAAGATAAAATTTACGTCACTCTAGTTACCCAACCTCGCTGCTGAAACGCAGTTTTGGCGCGAAGCGCCGTATATGCGTATACATGTGTGCGTGCGTGTGTGTGTGTGTGTGCGTGCGTGCGTGCGTGCGTGTGTGTGTGTGTGTGTGTGTGTGTGTGTGTGTGTGTGTGTGTGTGTGTGTGTGTGTGTGTGTGTGTGTGTGTGTAAGTAAGTAAGTAAGTAAGTAAGTAAGTAAGTAAGTAAGAAAAAACGAGCTTCACAATAACGGGAGGAAAAAACACAAGAAAACGGAAGGGCAGTGTGTCGAACCACGCCAGTAGTGGTTTTAAAAAATGACATCTTGGATCTCGTGCCTTACCGACGACGCTAAATTGTTGAAGGTCAAGCTTATTATAATTATATACCAAATCACATTGTGTTACGCCGGCTGACCTCCGCCGATCTCTCCGACAATATTTCACTTCCCAATCCTTTTCAGCCCTTCTTAGTAAATCTCAAACGCTGTAACGTTGTATTCGGTCATAGGATGCAACGATCTCTCTTTTCTTTGCTGATGTTCTCGAATTTTGATGAAGCGGATGATTGAAAACCGCAACCATGCAGCGTCAATTCAGTTTTTAAAGTGTTTTAGCGCGTTTAGAATAGATCCGAGCACTTCTAAAGTTACAAGCGAAAATCGTCGATAAAACAGTTTTATCAGTGTTCATGTAATTAGTCATTTTCTGTTCTTCTGTGTAATTGTACATGTGGCGTCTTGATTATCAGTGTTCATGTAATTAGTCATTTTCTGTTTTCTGTGTAATTGTACATGTGGCTTTGTCACGTTTTGTGTAATATTTTCCTTGTTCATATGTACGGTGCCTAGAGCATCTTACCATGAATAGGCGCCTTATAAATCTTCCTTATTATTATTATTATTATTATTATTATTATTAACATTTCCGTGCACTGCATCTAAGTGCGCTAAACACGATTTTTTAAAACGATTTTAAATTTTCACTTTTAAAACTGTTTTAAGAGTTAGAAGCCTGTCGTGCACCACAGCTAAGTGCGAAAAACACGATTTTTACAAAACGATTGTAAATTTTCACTTTTTTAACTATTTTAGAGTTTGAAGGCTGTTGTGCACCCGGCACTGGAGAAAATCAGACAGTGACGCTGACGTATAAATGTTCTTTCAACAAGATAATAAATAGGGGACCGGTAAGTACACTTCAGCTGACCTAGTAAACGTGATAATATATCTCGCCAGACAAGCATACGTACTTTAACTCATTTAAGTGACCCCGCATAAATAGCTGCGAAAGTGTCGTATTGCGTTGCCGGCGGCACAGAAAAAACGCAGCTATTAATGCAGAGCGCCTTCAATGAGTTAACTGTTATGCACGGTCTCATAGTTTTCGCAAACACCTTGTGCAAATTTTATCTGCGAGATTGTGCAGGGGCGGCAAGACAAACATTTCTCATTCACACTGCGGGGACGTCTGTAATACGAACTGTCTGTAATACCATGTTCAAACAAAGGAAGCGTATGTTCCGTGCCCAAAGTTCCGAACCCAAAGCCCACCACATACACGTAATACATAATACATGAAGTGCACTTTGCCCACGTATTCATGGTTCTTCCCTCTTGGTGTCTATGCGGTGTTTGTTTGTTTAGTTTTTATATTAAAGGAAAATAGAAATAAAAGAGGTTGAAAACCCTTTAAATTAGATACAGGGAACACCACAATTCGGATCAAAGATCCTTCTTCCGGGTGACATGGAAACAAACGTAGAACAGAAAAGAACACACGATAGACAAAATGTAGGATGACGTAAAAAAAAAATCGCTGTCCACCGATCATTCACATCAGTCATCAGATATTGTCTAAGTCGTCTCATGTTCTCACTGCCCAAAGATATTGTATGTGGGGGAGACATACCGTACACTCCCCGAACGCTGCGAGGAGCATGTTCGTTCGATTCACCTCGGATACAACAACCAGGTTGGACGTCATCTCAACGAACCTCCTCATAGCCTCATACATTTCAGCATACGCATCCTTTGGCAAAATGCATCCAACTTCATCCGCCGAAAAATGGCAGAATCCTTTTTCGCGGACAGGTTTGGCACTTACCATCCTCGCGGCTTGAACATTTGCCCCTAGGGATGTATGCTCGGGCCGATGGGTGGTTGGTGCCAGACTTGACCTCACTGTTGATACTGGATGCTACCGTTGATATTGATGCTACCGTTGCACTGATTAGGGTGTGTGTGGGTGTGTGTGTGTGTGTGTGTGTGTGTGTGTGTGTGTGTGTGTGTGTGTGTGTGTGTGTGTGTGTGTGTGTGTGTGTGTGTGTGTGTGTGTGTGTGTGTGTGTGTGTGCGCGTGGGATGTATGCTCGGGCCGATGGGTGGTTGGTGCCAGACTTGACCTCACTGTTGATACTGGATGCTACCGTTGATATTGATGCTACCGTTGCACTGATTAGGGTGTGTGTGTGTGTGTGTGTGTGTGTGTGTGTGTGTGTGTGTGTGTGTGTGTGTGTGTGTGTGTGTGTGTGTGTGTGTGTGTGTGTGTGTGCGCGTGTGTGTGTGTCGATGTGTATGCATGTACATGAGCGGTAGCAGGCACGAGTGAATGCGAATGTATGCAGTGACGTGTATGTATGTAGACATGCGTTTTGTGCTCCGTGTTTTGTGCCTGTGTATTTGCGTCATTATGGTTTTTGTTTGTTTGTTGTTGGGTTTTGTTTTTTTACGTCATTCTACATTTTCTCTATACAGGATGACGTCTTTTCTTTCTATCGTGTTCTTCTCTGTTCTACGTGTGTTTCCATGTCACCCGGAAGAAGGATCCTTGATCCGAAACGTCGTGTTCCTTGTATCTAATTTAAAGGGTTTTCAACTTCTTTTTTCTGTTTTCCTTTCACATGAAACCCTAGCGGCAACAGTTTTACTACATATAGTTTTATATTATTATATTATAATTATATTATTATTATTATTATTATTATTATTATTATTATTATTATTATTATATTTATTAATTTATTTAGTGTGTGTGTGTGTGTGTGTGTGTGTGTGTGTGTGTGTGTGTGTGTGTGTGTGTGTGTGTGTGTGTGTGTGTATGTGTGTGTGTTGCTGGTTGTTTTTTAAGGAAATTCCTTGGCAGGACTGATCATAGTGTGAGAGGGAGAAAAATTACTTACTCCATTTAAACTAACTATGCGTTTGCGGTAACCGTACAAACCATTTACATTTACATTGATTTCCGGGCAGAACTGAATGTTTCGCTCACGGACAGATTAACTCATTCGCGGCAAGCTGCATCCGGATGCGGCTGGCCGCGAATGAGTTAACGAAGACACCTGACTGTGATGTAGCCCTATACAGTGCGTTATATCAGATCGCCAGCTACTGTTTTGCTAGATGGACTAGAGCTTGGAGCTATACATTACTTGTATCTCGGCACGACGCTTAGTGGAGTTGAGCGGCGCTTACACTTCAGAGGTAAAACGAACACAAAGTGATTTAATTACACAGTTATAAACGACATAACAACCGTAGCCATTCGTAATAACACATTTTACATCTATATCAGCTGTTTATATTCGTCAATCAGTTTTATAGGCCGTTTGACATCGGCGCACAACGCTTTTCCCCAATATCTCCGGAAAAAAACACACCTTTTTTGTACCACTTTAAGAAAAATATCATTTAGTACCTTCTTCTTCTTCTTCTTCTTTAGCGTTTCCGATTTAGTACCAATTGACCTAATATGAAATATATTTATTAAACTCCTAAGATTGTCGATTTTGCTGCACAGTCGTAAAAAAAAAAATTGGTCGGAAACGACAAATACAAGCCATTTTGAATACCATTATAGAGCCCCGGCACATTTTAATATCGAGGTCAAGCATGCAGATTTCATGTATGCCTGCACCGTTTCAGGTTTGAAAACTTGGCAAACTCACGAGAAATTTGATCTTTTGGGGGGCTTAATGTGTCTGGGGAGCATTTAGGGATGTAAATCAGTCATTTCGTGATTTAACTCATTCTACCCCAGACACACCACAGCAAGATAAGGAGCGACCATGATAGTTCAAGGGTGATGCCAGAATAGCTTGGCGCCTATGGGCGCCAAGCAATTCTGGCATCACCCTTGAACTATCATGGTCAATCTGTGTCCTGCACTGCAATGCAGTCTTCAGAGGACAGCGGCAAAATTTTGGGATTTCGGTGTTGGGGTAGAATGAGTTATAAAAATCGAACTTTTACGACTGTTTCAGCAACATTGACACGTTGTTCGAGTTCCTAAAGGTCAATCATATTAGGTCAACTGGCACTCAACGATATTTATTCTAAGAATGATATAGAAAAGTGGTTCTTTGCGGAGTTATTTGCGAAAAACGTTGTGCACTCCGTTGTCAAACGACATTATGCAATGTTGAGAATGCACCGGGAGCTCTTCGGGCCTTTAAAAGATTTTAGCGATGTCCAGTATTTTCCTCTTTCGATTATTGTACAAGTCTTGTAAGTAAAAATTCAGTATTATTATGTGCCTTGCATTTGAAGCAGCAGCAGACGAGAGATCTTTACGCTGCCGAACGTATATATATATGTGATTTAGTAAGAGGCCGCAACATGATATGCCTGACCGTATATCACGTTTCAGTTTTTTTTTTTTTTTGTGTGTTGGTTTTTTTTTGTTTGTTTTTGTTTTTTTTTTGGTCGCTGTTTGTGGACAAATGTTCAGGGAAATAATACCAGAGTGGACGAAATTTTAAAAACTACGCAAAGAAAATTCGCAATGTGCCTCTCATCATATGGACGTCGTTTAGGGTGCAATTTTCGGTAGGTCCAGACATGCTAGAGATGTGCTACAGCTTTAACTCATTCAGCCCTGACGCACGTATTTCCCAAATTTTGGAGGCGTCATCTAACGACTGTGCACCTGTTGCAGGAGATGGATCGACCATGATAATTCAAGGGTAGTGCCAGATTAGCTTGGCGCCGATAGGCGCCAAGCTAATCTGGCACTACCCTTGAATTATCATGGTCGACCCATATCCTGCTGTAGTGCGTCAGGGTTAAACCAATTATACAGATACGGCACGTCTTGAACAATTTAAAATGTGCGCAAAGCACCTCTGGTACTGACTGCAACAGTTGTCGAAACGAGCAAATAGTCCGCGTCTCGGGCTCAACACCGGATTTGTTTAGGGTTTTCAATATGTACAATAAACGAAATCAGAATTTAACCTGTTAGTGTCGAGGAAATTCGAACACCACCCAACAGCAAGTGGTATAGATCCTCATGAGCCCCCGCAGTTACAGGGGCTCGTGGAGATCTATGCCTCTTACTAACATCATTTTGAATCGATGTTTCTGGAACAGCTAAGGTTGTTTAATGTTGAATTGACAAAGATTGAAGAAACACTGTCCTCGTGAACTCACAATGAACGGGTAAACTCAAAGTTCACAGAATACTTACATTTGCACTTTAAAAATACGTATTTACAAAAGTGATAAAACAACGCGATAAATTAAAACAGTAAATGCATTTAACTGAAAATCAATCAAAGCAAACTAATTCAATCGAGTTCATTGTCTCAACTTCTAATAGTTATCGCTTAACTTCATCCAGCTTTGTGAATCGGGTATGCTTTCCATAATTTATACTACTCTCTATTAGTACGTACCTTGGAGCAGTGCCATTCTTTCACACATGGAGCAACACAATCTCTAGCGATCCACCCGCTTTTGTACGGGTAGGGTGTACATCACATACAAATCAAACACCTGCATTTATACCAAGGCATTTTTAACTGACACATTCAATGTATCTTCCGGGTCGGAATCTATATATTTCAGCCAATGCCAACACAGATAGAACATAACTTATTTTAGCTCATGTTCTACTGGTAATTTATTTTCTTAAGTTGTCCCAGCAGAAGGTGCCAATACAAACCATTATATCCCTCACGACCTCTCTTTTGTTACACTATAAAGGCATGCGTAGCTTATTCGCATCAAACAAAGCCCCTAAAACATATAAAGCTTTAACCCATTTTGCCCCGAGTCCCTACAGCAGGAGGTGTATTGACCATGATAATTCAAAGGTAGTGCCAGATTTGCCTTTAGGCGCCAGGTTAATCTGGCACTACCCTTGAATTATCATGGTCAATCCACCTCCTGCAATTTGTACATAGTCGTTCAGTAACACTTCCAGAATGTAAGGGTTAAGATAGCTCTAATCTTAGATTCGTCTGTTGAAAGCGCGATGCCTTCAAGATCATGATAGCTCGAGAGTACTGCTTGGGTGGAGGCGTATAGCTAAAAGGAGTCTTTTTAAAATCAAAACCAGATCGAGAGCTAATGAGATTTTACGTCTCCTGTTGGCAGAAATCGATCGGCTCATGCAATCATGCAAGTGTGTGTGTGTGTGTGTGTGTGTGTGTGTGTGTGTGTGTGTGTGTGTGTGTGTGTGTGTGTGTGTGTGTGTGTGTGTGTGTGTGAGTGTGTGTGTGTGTGTGTGTGTGTGTGTGTGTGTGTGTGTGTGTGTGTGTGTGTGTGTGTGTGTGTGTGTGTGTGTGTGTGTGTGTGTGTGTGTGTGACTTTTATCGGCTTTTACCTTACTTATGCCCACTGTGCTATGTCTTACTTATCTTTGTCTTTGAGGGGTTTTTTTTAGAGAACACAAAACGTCCCCCTCCCCCCCCCCCCACCTCCACCCCCCTCAGCGCTTGAAGTCATTGCGGCAGAGGTTCAACACATTCTGCTCCAGGACCGAAATCCGCAAATTTTGAAGTTGCCCCCTGAAAACTGTATTACACTTCTGGAAACAGATCGAGCGTGATAGTTCAAGGGTTGTGCCAGAATAGCTTGGCGCCTACGGGCGCCAAGCTATTTTGGCACAACCCTTGAACTTTCACGCTCGATCCATGTCTTGCCGTGGCGTATCGGAGTTGAATGAGTTAAGCGAGTGAAAGCTAAAGTAATCAGAAAGCACACTGCGACAGGGTGTGGCACGCACCGTGAACCTTTTTCATTGCAAGCGTACGCAGATTGTGCCATTAAATTATTTTTTTTAATACACTGAACTTCAAAGGCCTCCAGTCGTCAAAGTAACATCGATTCAACGTTGTTTCAGCAAGAGGCATAGATCCTCATGATCCTTCGCATATGCGGGGGGCTCGTAAGGATCTGTACATCATGCAGCTGCGTAGGGTTCATTTTTTTTTCTCGTCAGTGCACGATTAAATGTATAAATGATCTTTTGACCCGTAATGTCATCTGAGCGTTATCCAGGATTAAGACGGAAAATCACATGCCCAGTACACATTTACTCTTACGAAACCATAACCGGATGTAGACGGACAATGTTAACTAGTTGAACGATAGTGGCAGCTAGATCTGACACTACCTCTTGATGTATCATGGCAACTCCATCTCCCGTTCTGTTGTGGTAAGGGTTTTTCATCTCAGCTAAACATTCAAGAAGTAGTCAGTTTTTAACCACATAACTGCTGGGACAAAACAAACTACGCCCTGCTGCAAGAGACGTATGTACTCATGAGCCCCCGCAGTCGGGCGGAGGGGAGCGGGGCTCAAGAGAATCATGTTAGTCACGTGTTCTTTGTGTCTATTTCTGGTCCCATTCAGATCTGAGTTTTTCACGTGAATGTCGGTCAGTGCACACAATTTCCGACGCGCAATTGTGATCACTGATAGTAAAGGGGCTAAAGCCACTGAGCGAATCTGGCACTACCTCTGCACTGTCGACCCATCTCCCGCTGTGGCTATTCTAAAGTGAATAATTTAAAAATTCAAATAAAACAGCGAGAGATCTGTCATTAGTTTCAGACCGGAAAATGTGCAGATAATGCCTGAAAAAGAATCTTTCCCAGGGTCTCTATTCATAAAGTTAACAGCGGAAGAAGGGTGGGGTTGTAATTTGATGCTGTGTTTGTACTTTAAACTGGCCTCAAAAAGGCTGGGGGGGGGTGGGGGAGGGGTGGAGGGGCGGAGGGACGCTCACGGGCTCAAGAGGAATAATTTTGCGATCCACATATCATGGATTTAAGAAAAATATGAAAATCACGTTTCACGACTAAGTTTAATCGGTGCTGTCGGCCACCAACATAATGAGAACAATGCTAACGCGCTCACTAATACTGAACTGAACATACACGCTCTAAACCTACACTATGCACGTAGAAATCATGTAGACAACTTATACCACATAAATTATACCACACAGCAAAACCTCTTCACTTAACTAACCCGTTTAAAGATACATGTTTGCAATAGGCAAAGATCCTCATGAGCCCCCGCAAATGCGGGGGCTCATGTGGATCAATGCTTATTGTTGGTCTCATTTTCATCTATAGTTCTCTAATATAGGCTTCAGAGGCGTATTTCGTTGTTCTTTAAAAGCCAGTTGACCGTGCAAATCTTTCTGGTTCTGGTCCAATGATCTCATAAGTTCGGTCCAGTCCCTTACCAAACGTTCAGACTCGTGATGTACTTAGCCCCCTTCCGGATCTATACCGGGAGACTTGGGTGGGGCTTTTTAACATTAATTTGCACCCGTGTCCTTTTGGGCCTGGGACGTTATTCATCTGGGCACGAACAGGTCAGATACCAGTGCGCCGGGGACATTTGCACTTTGGATATTAACACCCAGGATAGGTCGAGGTATATTGACCATTCATTTTTGTGTGTCGGTAGCGGTTTTTGTCGCGATCGTCATCGCGACAAAAAACGCTACCGACACACAAAGGGTTAACTGCTCTGTGGCACTCTCGTGCAAGAGGCTCAAAAATCATTTTGCGATGGTCTTACAAGCTTAAGCGTGTACATATAATGGCACATTTGGGATAGATCGAGGTATACTGACCCCTACAGGAATCATCGCGACAAAAAACGCTACCGACACTCAAAGGGTTAACTACTCTGTGGCACTCTCGTGCAAGAGACTCTTGAATCATTCTGCGACAGTCTTGTAATCTGAAACGTGTACACTTAACGGCACATTTTGGGTCATTTGCACCCAGGATGTGACAAGGTACAGCAACTCCGCGGCACTGTCTTACACAAGGCGTTGAGAATCTTGCAATCCACATTCCTTCTGCATCTGAAGATAAGTAGCGACTAATGTCTCTGTTTGTTTGTCTATTTTGACAAAGGGTATTTACCCGAAATATTAATAAATTGTGTTGTACCGTTTTTTCTAAGCGTGTTTCTTTCTCCGTTGGGTACTTCGTTGAGAATCTTGCAGTAGTCTAAAAACCTTTTACACGTGGCTTCATTAGTGTTTTAGCACATTCACACAGAATTTAAGTGCGTTTCTCTGTAGGACAAACCGCATTCAACGAGCATATAGATTTGCATGAACGAGGTTAACCCTTTCACTGCCCGGGACAAGGCGAACGCTACCCAGCTGCAAGAGAATAAACCCTCATGAGCCCCCGCAGTCGCGGGGGCTCTTGAGGGTTTATGCCTCTTGTCACCTGAACTACGTTATTTTGTACCCACGTTGTTTTTTCATATACATCTGTGTTCTTGGAGCTGTCATTTGCAGTCGCGGGGGCTCTTGAGGGTTTATGCCTCTTGTCACCTGAACTACGTTATTTTGTACCCACGTTGTTTTTTCATATACATCTGTGTTCTTGGAGCTGTCATTTGCAGTCGCGGGGGCTCTTGATGGTTTATGCCTCTTGTCACCTGAACTACGTTATTTTGTACCCACGTTGTTTTTTATGTACATCTGTGTTCTTGGAGCTGTCATTTGCAGTCGCGGGGGCTCATGGGGATTTATGTCTCTTGTCACCTGAACTACGTTATTTTGTACCCACTTGTGTTTTTCATGTACATCTGTGTTCCTGGAGCTGTCATTTGCAGTCGTTTCAGACGAGAAATTCGTTATCACTCGCAGCGGGGGGTTAATACCGGGTTGTCAATGACCACACGCTTGAAACAATAATACCGGGTTGTCAATGACCACACGCTTGAAACAATAATACCAGGTTGTCAATGACCACACGCTTGAAACAATAATACCGGGTTGTCAATGACCACACGCTTGAAACAAACGGGAGAGGGACGGACCGTCAAGACTCTTTTCAACGAGCCACTCTCCTGCAAGGCACAAGAAGTTTCAGAGTCGTGTCGAGCGTCTAACTTGCACATGTGGGTATTTAAAAGCCTTTCTAAAGAGGAAAGCTGAACAAGGACTATCTGCAAGAGACATAGATCCTCATGAGCCGCCGCAGTTGCGGCGGCTCATGAGGATCTATGTCTCGTGCTGACACCATTTTGTATCCGTGTTCAGTGTACTGCTGCGGCTCTTAGTTGGTGGAGTAACTTGATCTGCGATCGCTGGCATTCAAGAGGTTATACGAGAGAAACTTGACAGGCCTGACCTCCAAGAGCACCTTTCAATGCGTCATCTTTTATAGTCGTGTCTTTTTGGGCGCGGTTTATGGGTAATGCTCGGTGAAGATTTTATTGATATACGGATTAAACAAATAGATCAGGGACTTGGCTGTACAGGGCCTTCAGAATTCAACTAAGACTCAGTCCATTTCGATATTTGTTAGACTGATTTATAATTCCCTATGACTTCAGCCCTTATAATATGTTGTCTGCTTTAAGGAAGCGTTGGTCTTGATCTAGAAACATATCTACGTATAAATGTCGTCAATAAAGGTTGTCATAACATTAATTAACAAATCTGCACTTTGATTTCTGCTATTGATTACATCAACGTTTCACATTTAACATATTTGTAGTTTGCAATTCAAATACCCACTGTAGCTGTACGTTCCCCGCAAAGTCAACTCTTTTAACGTCGAACATAATTTCAACAACCTTAAAAAATGCACGTGTTGCCCGCTGGGTTTATCCCGCGCTATAAACCACGCGTGTCTGCTGAAGTGTTTGTGATGATCAAGCTATTCAGATCGTATAACTCCTTTAATGCCACAACACGGTCACTTCACACCAAAATGCAAGAGGCATAGATCCTCATGAGCCCCCGCAACTGCGGGGGTTTATTTGGATCTATGCCTCTTGCTGACCCTACTTCGTATTCCTTCCGTGTTCCTTTCACGGCTACGTTTATTTAGCGTTGACAATAATAAAGATTCAGAAACACACTCTGCCTCCAGATGCAGGGAACGAGCCGAAATGTGCAGTAGAGAGGAGGTGGGAAAAAAGAAATACAAAAAACACAATGTACACCTCACCCAAGAACACAATCAACCAATCAGTATCTTGCTGCTTCTTTATTTTGTGAAAACACAAATGTACCGCTGGCTGCATGCGCAAGGGGGTTACAAGTGTAAAGTGTAAAGGTCAGTTTGGGACCAGGGGCCAGTTGCATGAGCGACATAGTCCTGCGCCAGCCACTAAGCAAGGTGCGCCGCTATAGCGGCGCACCTTGCGTAGTGGTTGAGGCAGGACTAAGCTCTCTCATGACACTGGCCCCTGGCACTAACCGGTATCGATTTAGAATTGCAAATTGAAAGCTCCGGAGGCTCCAGCTTCGAAACTTGCACCACCTGGACCGCTACGCCAGGTGACCTGTCCGTTGCCCAGCGTGAAACCTCTACCGAACCCCACCGCTTGCAAGGCCTGGCGTTTCTGCAGGACCTACTCAGCACTGCGACGGCCAAGAAGACCTCCCAGAAGACCGCCGCTAGCAACTGCATTGGCGCCATCGGTCGCGCTGCCAGTAAGACCGCCAAGAGTGCCAGTAAGACCGCCAGTTGCATCGGCGTTCGCGCCTCCGATCAGACCGCCCAAGAGACTGCCGCCGCCCAGAACATCGCCCAAAAGACCGCCGCTTTGGCCGCCCAGAACGCCGCCCAAAACACCCTAAAGAGTCCCTGGGTCAGACTACCCAGCAGACCCTGCAGGAGACTTCCTGTCATGCCGCTGAGCAAGTTCCAGAGCATACTGTTGAGCAGACCACTGATGGTGTCGTAAGGATCCCATCAGACAGAACACCGATCACAGTTCGGAGGAGACCTTGCAGCACGGGTCCGGCCGTCTGCAGCACTCTCTGGGCAGTTTCATAACCATCTGGAGAATCTCCATTGAAAAACAAATCAGCGCATGACCATGTACAGTGTTCGCTGTGAAGATGAACAGAAGTGTGTCTCTGCGCAACATCTGGGTACATTATTTAATTATTGAGAACGACCCGACTGCAAGAGGCGTAGATCCTCATGAGCCCTCGCAGATGCACACATTGTATCCATTTTTTTAATACCGTATAAACAATTTAAAAAATACGATAGACTTTGAAATGGGGCTGTCTAGAGCGCATTCCGGAGCATGCACATGACGCTTTTGGCGTGCGGCGCAGAAATTCTGGCAAAGAAGTAACAAGATAAAAGTGACATCACGTCTAGCTAGGCAAACCTTGCTAGAGGACGTCTTTTGGGCGCCAAAGCGCCGCGCGCGTGTCTGTGTGCGTGCGCGCGTGCGTGCGTGCGTGCGTGTGTGTGGGTGTGTGTATGTGCGTGCGTGTGTGTGTGTGTGTGTGCGTGTGTGCGTGTGTGCATGTGTGCGCGTGTGTGCGTGTGTGCGTGTGTGTGTGTGTGTGTGTGTGTGTGTGTGTGTGTGTGTGTGTGAGAGAGAGAGAGAGAGAGAGAGAGAGCGACTATAGACCGCGTTTGAGGACGGACAAGTTTGAAATTTTAGGTTATTGTCCCTAAAAGAATTATCTCTGGACCTTTTTTTAAAAAAAAATTGATTAAGATGCTCATTGGCCAGAGAAAATGGCCGTTTCACAAAAACTGGTTGATCCACACTGGAGTCCGTAATTTTTCATATTTTTACTCTAGATATTTTGCGTATAGCTAGATAAAAGGGAGATACTGAATGCGATCGTTAACCAGCATTGTACTTCTAGAGGCCTAGAGGTACAATGTTTCAAGGCCTTGCTGCTGCGGACACAGCTCGTGTGGGCGCGGCAATTCTCCGGGATGGAGGACCATCGCCTGCCCAAGATCACCCTCTAAGGCGAGCTCGTCACTGGACACCGAGACAGAGGGGCACCAAAAAAGAGATACAAAGACCGTCTCAAGAAGTCACTCAGTGCCTGCCACATCGACCACCGCCAGTGGTCTTCCCTTGCTGAGGACCGCGACACCTGGCGCTCCACCATTCACAAGGCAGCCGTCTCCTTTGAGGACTCTCGAAGAGCTAGCCTTAACTCATTCAACCCCAAGACCGAAATCATTAAATGTTGCCGTTGTCCTCTGAAGACTGCATTGCAGTGCAGCACACAGATCGACCATGATAGTTCAAGGGTGATGCAAGAATAGCTTGACGCCCATAGGCGCCAAGCTATTCTGGCATCACCCTTGAACTATCATGGTCGATCTTTATCTTCCTGTGGTGTGTCTGGGGTAGAAAGAGTTAAGAACAAGCGGCTCAGGAGAAAAAGCAGAGGTGCCGCAACTCGGAACCCTGACCAGACCTATCCCTGCAGCCACTGCGGTCGAACCTGCCTGTCCTGGATTGGCCTCCGCAGCCACGAGCGTGCCTGCAGACGACGTGGACAACCCTTGTAGAATCTTCGTTCGCGAAGTCAAGCCAAGAAGAGGAGAAGACCTCTAGAACATTTTGAGTGATAATTAAATATTTTTAGAAAAAATTTTTTTTTCACGTTCTGGGGATTAATTTCACGAATTATATGGGTTAATCTTAAAAACAATAGAATCTTTCTTAACGAAAAAAAAACGAACTTCTCATTAATACCCGCATGATTTTTCATAAACAGTGTTTGCATAAGTCTGCTATATGTCCCGGCCCTGGCGTAGGATTAACGTCAATTGTTAGTACTGCGATGAGTGACGTATAACATCGAGTTGTCACTATAAACACAGCGTCGTGGGACTCATCATGATGCCATGACGTGAAGCTTGAAGTGACGTCATTTCGCTGCTCGTGCTATTATTCTTCTTCTGAATAGCTATGCTGCGCCAGACCAAGGAGCTTTCGAATGGCGGGAATCGCCGTGTGTCCGTCTTTATTTATCTGTTCCAGTATGTGTGGATCAGAGGGTGGGTTAGAGTAAAAGGAGATGGATTCCTGTTGCTACACGAGCACACAGAGCGTACTAATGACGGGAAGCGCCGTGTGTCCGTCTTTGTTTGTGTGCGCCGACTTGTGTGTTGATCGGGGTTTGGTTTATAGAAGAGGGACATGGATCAGCATAATAAGCCTAAAAATATGAACAACTCTAAATGTTCCAAATCTTAGCTCCAAACAATACGGTAGACTTTGGGATAAAATCCTCATCTTGTTTAAATACGGTAGAAAAACATTTTCGATATTAAATTAACCGATTCACGTCCGAGATATAGTGAACGCGATCCAACTGCAAGAAGCACAGATCCTCTTGAGCCCCCGCGACTGCGGGGGCTCATGAGGATCTATGCCTTTTGCTGAGACCAACTTGTATCCATGATCCTTTCACGGTTGTAGCAAAATCAATGTTGACTGCTTGCGCACCG
>BTPG01000001.1:294692813-294756302 GCA_036245525.1 Semisulcospira habei | reverse complement strand
AATCTGTGTAGCTACATTTATAGCAAGCAATAAAACTTACTTACTTACTTACTTACTTACTTACTTACTTACTTACTTACTAACTTACTTAATTTTCGTATTTTGGTCCTGTAACATAGAATGCTCTCCGTTTTTAAGTTTCTATTTATAGAAGGGACTTTTTGGCACGGGTCACGGTAGGGAGAATTTAATAGCATGTCCGTGATGTCAAAGACGGGCAGGCCTAATCCTCTGACAACTTTAGTAACAAAATAAAAATTACGTCATGGCTAGTCACGCCAACCTCGCTGTTGAACGTACATTTGGCGCGAAACGCCGTTTGTGTCCGCGTGTGTGTGTGTGTGTGTGTGTGTGTGTGTGTGTGTGTGTGTGTGTGTGTGTGTGTGTGTGTGCGTGCGTGCGTGCGTGCGTGCGTGCGTGCGTGTGTGTGTGTGTGTGTGCGTGTGTGCGTATGTATATAGACAAGAGAGTCTCAGATATTGCCATAAGCACAAGCTTGAAATTTGGCGAAATACTTTATTAAAGGGTGGCTAAAGAGCCTCCGAGCATGTTGTAACTGGATGTCTCATTGAACACATAAAAGACCGTTTATAGAAAGTCGTTTGACCCAGATTATTTTTCGTAATTTTTGTCATATAAGTTGACTGTAGGTTTCATGGCGGACACTAGAATCGGAGCGGATCCGTTGCTTGGGGTAAGTTGTATTGTCGTCGTTAGACCGGAAGAATTCTCCAATTTTGAACACGTGATGCTTGTATCTCCGCCGCAGAGTTGTCTTGGTAAAAGAATATTAGCTTGTGGTGCAGCACGACAATATTTTTCTTTTTCTTCCCGTAAAGAGCCTCCCAAGGAGTACAGTGTTTTCAAATGTACTGGAAGATTGAGGCGTCAAAGGAATTGTGAACATGAATATGACGTCATCTTGCTGTCGAGTGACGTATATGTTTTCTTGTTACCATCATATATGCTAATGACGTAGACTTTATTTATCTGCCCAAATTCTTGAATTTCTTGTGGACAAAATTGCAGGAGGTCTGAAATCTTTCACGTCGCCGTAGCTGACAGTGGCGTGCATTTAATAAAACCTTCTACATGAGTTTATGGTGACATAGGATCTCCAGGTAGGTTGCTTCTCTGGTTTCTTCTTTTATTTTTTTTTTTTATATATTTCTGTTGTTTAGCGGCGCACCACGACTCCTGCACGTTTTTAAACATACGACAAAGACTCCAAACGCTGTTCCTTGGTATGTGCTTTGTCTTCGAGCTACTGCCACAGTAGGCACAATAGGCCATTACGCACATGTACACACACGTACTATGGTAAACAACAGACATTCGGACATATTTAAAACGCATTATCTTTATTGTCGTCTGCTCTTTCGATTCCGTCCGCATGCACGAGGTGATTTCCATTCGCATTCGCGTTACTATTTTTAGACTGGGGATCACATGACCAGTCTCATGATTTTACCTGAAGTGATTTCCACCGCAAATTTACAAAACCAAAATGGCGTCCGGTCCCGAGTGGGTCGATGCGAAAACAAGCGTCAAACGGTGACGCTTTGCATCAAACGTACTTTCAGGTAGCAGAACTTTGGGCAAAGTATAGCATTAATATAAGGCCTTATTTTCTTCCTCCTTTGTCAGGTATTTGTGCCCCACCACTCCTTCACGCTTTTAACAGAGATTCAGTGAACTCCGCTGTTCCTTGGTATGCGCTTGGTCTACGAAACATCAATTTCGTCACTGTGTACACGGCGTCGTGAGACTAGCGATGCCATGACGTCAAGTTTACAGTGACGTCATTTTGCTGCTCATGCTATTTTTCTTAAGAATTCCTGTCGCTACTTTAGCCCACAGAGCGTACTAATAACGGGAAGCACCGTGTATACTTCTTTACTTGTGTGTGCTTTGTGTTGGCTTAGAGAGGAGGGACACCCACCCGGGTCTGCCCTGGGGGACTTGGATGGGGTTAACTACATTTTAGTTCCCAGGGTCACCCTGGTCAGCCCCACAGGGTGGGTTTTCCCCTCTATTCTGGGGCATGTGTTTCACCCTTGTTCCATTCACCTGTATCTTCCTTTTTTAAACTCTCCCTACTGTCTGCGCTGCCTGTAGCTCTTGATATTGGATGTGTGTTGCTAAATGGTCTTTAGCTTTATTTAGGCCCCATGTCGTAGGTTTAGTTAACGTATTGGACCGGCTGGCGACATACATTCAATATTCTGTTTAGTTTTGGTTTTTTTTCACAAGCAGTGCAGGCACGTCCTGAGAAAGTCGTGTTGCTGTCGGGACGTTAAGCAATGTACAGTCATTAGAGAGGAGGAAAATGGATCAGAAGGATAAGCTTGAAAATATGAACAGCTGTGAATGTTCTTAAACGAAACACGCATGTGAGCTCCAAACAATACCGTAGACTTTGGGATGAAATCCTCCTCATGTTCAACAGGAGATATTTCAACATCAGAATCAGGTCAAAGACAAAAGGTGGAGACCCTTGACAGCGACGACAGCTCTCATATAGAAGGGGCTTTGTGGGTTATGGTTCATCCCATCTTGTTGTTCCATTATTGTGATTGTAAAGCTCCTAGTGATTTGGCGTTCCAGAAATTGACTTCATGTTATTATTATCATTATCATTATCATTATTATTATTATTATTATTACTGATATTATTATTATTAATTACATTTATTATAACAAATTCATAAACACACAAAGAAAGAAATAATTGAATTTATAATAAAACAAAAAAAATGCATAACAATCAAACAAACATAAAAAGAAATAAAATAACTTTGAAAAAAAAAGTGCTGCGGTCTGTGATTTAGGACCTAATAACATTGATGTGGATGGTTAGAGATCAGAGGCCCGCACGCCCAAAAATCACTCCCAATGCCCAAAAGGCCATCGGGCCGACGCCGGCCGCAATCAGCCTACGCACAACCGTTCGCGAGCCGACGGCAACCGATATCGGCCCGATAGCCTTTGCGCACTAGGTCTGTGATTCAAATAGCACAGTGCTTACTTCAAGAAGTCTGACTTTGGCTTTCTCAGGTTGTAATGCGGTCTTCAGTTCTTTGTCAGTTTTTCCCTGCTCAATGATTTGTCTATGAAAATTTGTGACGTTTGACGTCAGGGACGCATCCACTTCCTTCTGTTTAGCCAGTTCTCCATTCAGATAGATGATGTCAGAACTCTATTTGACGTCAACTTTCTTCTGTTCAACAAATTGCTGCTGAAGATCACCAATTCGTGGACGCGTAGTTGTAGCAACGGCAGGTACGAAATATGGCATATTCACTGACTGGGTTAATATCTTCACCGTTGTAAAATAAAGATTCATTGATTCATTGATTCATTGATTATCTCTCTGTCTCTCTGTCTCTCTCTCTCTCTGTCTCTCTGTCTCTGTCTCTCTCTCTCTCTCTCTCTCTCTCTCTCTCTCTCTCTCTCTCTCTCTCTCTCTCTCTCTCTCTCTCTCTCTCTCTCTCTCTCTGGGCGCGTGTGTATGTGTGTGCGTGCATGTGTGCGGAACAGTGTGTTTTGTGCATGTTTGTTTAAATTGGTGTACGTGTGTGTGCGTGCGTGTGTGTGCGCGCGCGTGCGTGTGTATGTGTGTGTGTGTATGTATGTATGTGTGTTCTTGCGTGCATGTATGTGTGTGTTTGGTTAGTCAGGAGGAAATAAAACGTCTAGATAATCTTGACGTTTATGCTTACAGGTTTGCGGTCAATGTACCAGATGTAGTCTGAACAGTGTGCAATGTATATGTATGTGTTTATTATGTAGTTGTATTTCATGCAGGAGAAAAAACAGAGATGCCGCAACTCAGAACTCTGGCCATACCTTCCCCTGCAGCCACTGCGGTCGAACCTGCCTGTCCCGGATTGGCCTCCGCAGCCACGAACAAGCCTGCAGACGTCGTGGGCAACTCCTATAAAATCTTCGTTCGCGAAGTCCAGCCAAGAGAGAGATTTCATGCAGGCGGTTCAGGATATTGGTCGCCTGATGTTGACCTGGGGATGACAACGTCACTCGGCACAGCCTTCTCTAGGGACAGCACTGCTTGCTCCACACGGAGAGGGGCCTAGAAAAGGTGGCCTAACCAAAGCTCGTCCCCTCGCAACCCCATTTGGCTAGCCGCGGTCAACGGGCATCTTCTCCTGCTGTCAGAAAACAAGAAAAAACAACGGATCCACTCTCATGACGACCACGACCGGACTCAACGTAGCATGCTGGAACATTCGAACCATGCTTGACACAGCAGACAGCGGACGCCCTGAACGTCGATCCGCCCTCATTGCCCATGAATTGCGGAGGTTAAACATCGACATCGCCGCGCTCAGCGAAGTACGCCTCCCGGACGAAGGTAGCCTCCAAGAACATGGCGCTGGATACACCGTCTACTGGTCAGGCAGGCCTGCATCAGAAAGACGGCTCTCAGGCGTGGGCTTCATGGTCAAGACCTCCATTGCGACTAAGCTGGAAAACCTACCAACGGGTCATTCTGACCGCATCATGTCCATGCGCCTCCCACTGAGACACCAGCAATACGTCACCCTTCTCAGTGTGTATTCCCCAAGCCTCCTGGCAGAGCCTGCAGAAAAAGACAAGTTCTACACTGACCTGCGCAGCCTCCTACAGAGCACCCCTGCAGACGACAAAGTCATCATCCTTGGCGACTTCAATGCCAGAGTGGGCCAGGACTCTGAAGCCTGGAAAGGAGTCCTCGGCAAGCATGGTTTTGGGAACTGCAATGACAATGGCCGCCTACTGTTGGAGTTCTGTGCAGAGCAGCAACTTGTCATCACCAACACTACTTTCCAACAAAAGGACAGTCAAAAGACCACCTAGATGCATCCTCGCTCCAAGCACTGGCACCTTATCGACTATGTCCTAGTGCGTCAGAGGGATCGCAGTGACGTCCTCCTCACCAGAGTGATGCCAAGCGCAGAGTGCCACACTGACCACCGCCTTGTCCGCTGCAAACTCAGGCTCCGCCTCAAGCTGAAATCCAAGAAGGGCTCCCCCTTCCCGCCCCCCCCCCCGCCCCCCCCCCCACCGCCCCCCTACCCCCCCCCCCCTCAAGAAAAAGCTTGATGTTGCCAGCCTTCAGCGTGACGACGTAAAAGCTGCCTTTCAGACAGATTTGCAGCGCATGCTCAAAGACACAGCTGATCCAGCAGACTCCTCCCCTGAAATACTCTGGGAACAACTGAAAACTGTTATTGCAAAATCCTCTGCGGAAGTCTTGGGCTTTGCTAGAAAGAGTAACAAAGACTGGTTTGACGAAAACGACGTAGAGATCCAGGAACTTCTAGCAGAAAAAGAGCCGCCCACCAGGCCCACCTTGCCCAGCCTTCCTGCCCTGTGAAGAAATCTGCCTTCCGCCTCAGCAGTCTCCAAAGCAAACTTAGAGAGCGCCAGAACGAGTGGTGGTTCAGACTGGCACAGAGGGCCCAGCTTTGCGCTGACAATGGTGACTACAGGGGCTTCTACGAAGCACTGAAAGCAGTGTATGGCCCCAGGCACCTGGTTCAAAGTCCCCTGCGAAGCGCTGATGGACAGGCACTCCTCACAGATAGTACGTCTATCTTGAACCGCTGGTCGGAATACTTTCAGGACCTCTTCAGCGCTGAGCGCACTGTTCAAGAAGCAGTCATTTTCCAAACCCCACACCTCCCAATAAAGGTTAAATTGGATGAACCGCCCACCACTGAAGAGACCCTCAAGGCCATCCACCAGCTCAAGAGTGGCACAGCAGCAGGCATTGACGGAATCCGCCAGAGATCTGGAAACGTGGAGGCCCAGCACTGCACAACAAGCTCCACGACCTCTTTCTCTGCTGCTGGGAGAAAGGAACACTACCAAAGGATCTCCGTGATGCAGTCATCATCACCCTTTACAAGAACAGAGGAGAGAAGTCTGCCTGCTCTAACTATCGTGGAATTACCCTGCTGTCCATTGCTGCAAAAATTCTTGCAAGGCTGCTCCTGAATCGGCTGGTACCTGCCATCGCTGAAGACCACCTCCCAGAGGGCCAGTGTGGCCTCAGAGCCAACAGGAGCACCACCGACATGGTCTTTGTGCTGAGACAGCTTCAGGAGAAGTGCCGCGAGCAGAACAAAGGGCTGTAAAACGTTTGTCGACCTAACAAAAGCGTTTGACACTGTGAGCAGGCAAGTGTGGCAGATCCTGGAGCAACTTGGCTGTCCCCCAAAGTTCCTCAGCATGATCGTCCAGCTCCACGAGGACCAGCAAGGCCAGGTCAGACTCATCAGTGACCTCTCAGAACCATTCCCCATTCTCAACGGCGTGAAGCAGGGCTGCGTGCTGGCACCGACCCTCTTTACCATCTTCTTTAGCATGATGTTGAAGCAGGCCACAGTGGACCTCGACGATGACGACGCAGTGTTCATAAGGTATCGTCTCGATGGCAGCCTGTTCAACCTCAGACGATTGCAGGCCCACACCAAAACCCTAGACCGACTGATTCGTGAGCTGCTCTTTGCTGATGACGCTGCCCTTGTTGCACACACAGAGAGAGCCTTGCAGCGCATCACCTCCTGCTGTGAATTTCGGTGCGCCGACGAGTTCTTTTTGATTTGTTCTACATAAGCTTGTTTGTTTCCCCCCCCCCCACCCCCCCCCCCTCCCCCCCCCCCCCCCAAAAAAAAAAAAAAGCAAACTTGTACAGTTGCTGTTTGCATTTTTACGTCTTGATAAAGGTTTGTCACGTTTATTTCCATTCACTTTACCATCGCTTTGCCCGTTTCATTTCGACACCACAACACCAAAACAAAAAGCAACCCACAACACAAACTCTATCTTCGAAACCTATGTCCGAAGTGCAACATGCTGCATGCTGTAAAAGAGAAAGAGTGCCACACCACTTGGTTTTAACCGTCATGGCTGAGCAAAGTTTCGGAACTTGATTCATTATTTTATGCAGTAACATTTATTTTAATCAGTTGCACTGACAAGCTATGTTGTGATGTGCGATCACTGCTAGTGCCAATTATGCAGTCTCAGTGATCACTGATGGTACAGTACACTTCACACTGAAAAAAATAAACAGCACAATGTGAACACGCTTGGAAGTTCATGCAATACTTTGTTTAAAATTAAACCCTATCTTGTTAGCAGTAGCCTACTGCACAAAAGAGGAACTTATTTTGCTGCTGTGTTATTTGCAGTTTGTCTGCATATAGACATTTGCAGTTCGCTGCAAGGATTCTTAGGAGCTGACATTAGCACTGACATATATATTGGGATTAAAACGAGAAAAAATTAAACGGAGAAAGGTGAAACAGAGATGATTTAATAAATCAGTCAGTCAAGTGATCAAATGAATGAGATAGATATGTTTTCTGATGACTGAACAGCTAGTTAAGGCGAGGGGGGGGGGGGGAGGAGGCACATACTTTATAATGTACACGTACTATTTCTTTCAATGTTTCCATCACCCACTATAACACCATTGGGCTCGATGAGTTCTCATGTTTTATTTGAGTGGTTTACAAAATACATGTACTTGCTGCTGTTACATTATCTTATTACTGGTTTTGACATTTCGCTGTAAGATTTACAGTCCCATACTTTAAGCCCTGTTACGCCTAACGCACATGGAGGTTGACTGTATCATTGATATATGTGTGCAGGTAGCGTTTTGTTTGAGGTGGCAGTTTTGGCCTCACCTTTAAGTTTGATGCTCCTGTGCATGTGGTCACCAGTATTATTTACAGAACTGATATCTGCATGTGCAGACTAGTTCACCGAGTTCTATGGGAAAGGCTGTTTTCAACAATAGGAAAAATAACCTATTTGACGTTGATAAGATGTACTTCAAAGTTGAAATAAAAATAATCTCTGTTTCACTTCAGGAACAAAGTAAAGTTGTATTTTATCGTAAATATGTATGCATGTTTACTTGCAACGCCTGTGTATTCGCTGGTAGGCATGCAGAAATAGCCGAATATTAAATATAGACTAGAAGTAGTTATTAGAGGTCAGCCAGCTACCGACCCGTTAACATTTTACCGGCAAAAGGTGTTTACGGGCCCGTTTTCCTTCCATACAGTACAGACGTCAGACGAAACCCACAAATGAGTCACTGTGGAGGGATGGATCTGGGAAGGGGGGGGAGGGGGTGTGGGGGGTCTGGACACCATCACCTGACCCACATTCTTTAAAATGCTATAACAAAGTCCCCAGGCCCCGTTACTTAATAGTCAGTTCGGCGAATGGCGTGGCTCTTGACACACGCTCACACATGTACATCCCCCCACCCCCTCACCCCCCTGTTGTTTGATATTTGGGTTAGCGGTGACAGTTCTGACACACGTCCTTACACACCCCCCCCCCCCACCTCCCCTCGTTTCCCCTCCGCCTCGTTGCTTGATTTTCAGCTACTGGAAGGAAGGTCTGGGGTCGGGAGTCTTTTTGTGTTAGGTTATAGGTCTCAAACAAAATGTCGGATCCCCCTCACTTCACACCCTCACCCGTGTCTGCCCTGGGGACTTGGGTGGGTTTAACTACTTTTCAGTTCCCAAGGTCACCCTGGTCAGCCCCACAGGGTGGGTTTTCCCTTCTATTCTGGGGCATGTGTGTCTGTCTGCCCTTGGTCCATTCACCTGTGTTTTCCTTGTTTAAACTCTCCCTACTGTCTGCACTGCCTGTAGATGATATTGGATGTGTGTTGCTAAATGGTCTTAGCTTTATTTAGGCCCCATGTAGTAGGTTTATTTAACGTATTGGACCGGCTGGCGACATACATTCAATATTCTGTTTAAGTTTTTTTCACAAGCAGTGCAGGCACGTCCTGAGAAAGTCTTGTTGCTGTCGGGACGTTAAGCAATGTACAATCAATCAATTAAACCCTCACTTCACCCCCACCCCTGCCTCGAGGTAAACGATCCGCCCCTGCTGTGTTAACCTCCGCCTGTGAGATACAGCCCAGCTATACCAACTAGTGATCCTACCCCAGTAATTCCATCATTCTACACGAAAGGAACACGGTAAACAAGATAAATGTATACAGTTTAAAGAAAAATACAATGAAAAAAGAAGCACGCTTATGAAAAACAGTTACAAATTTCTCCACGCACTGTTGATATAATTAGCGAAGTGTATTTTTGTTTGTTTGTCTGTTTTGAAAAATATCTATTTGAAAAATATTAATAAATTGTGTTGTAACTGTCTTTTCAAAGAGTGCTTCTTTCTTCCTTATGTTTTCCTCTGCATTTTACGCGTTTTGCAGTCACCTTTTTGGTCTGATTTTTATACAGTTTGTATAACCTACCAACAACTAACGTTGATGCCGCTGATCACAGCTAACCTTTGTACATGACCACGTTAAAATTGACCAGTACTTGTAGATGCAGGAATCACGATATTTCGAGACCGTAACGTCAAAAAGACAAAACGTACGAAATATCTGAATACACAGCCAGTTTTAAGTAGACAAATAAAAACATGCAAATTCTTTGAAAATGGAGTATTCTCCTGTTGCCTTTGCTGTTTATACTGAAAATGTTTGTTATAAGTGTAACCGCAACTGTTTGTAACAGTTTCTTGTTACCAAACGTGTAAAGGTTTAGTTAACTAGAAAGTGCAAAATAAGGGAAGCAACCGCTGAAAGTGTTTGGGTGATTCAATTTTTTATTATTTCCCTTTGTCATATGATTCAGTTTTTATTCACCATTTAGCCGGAGAGCGATCCAGTCTAAAATATAATACAAGTTTAGTCTCTTATTTGTGAAAAGTTAAAGATATAAGTAATGTCAAGCATATTAAGAATAAAAAGATGTTTTGGTGTATAATTATGTATCCTTCCACTGGCACTCTGTGGAGTTCTGGGAACTTGATTCCCATACCCTGGTGTGCCTGCAAGATTTAGTTCCTCTGTATGTGGTTAATTGTTAATTTGATTGGAGCGCACATACATTATTTTTTCAGGTTTCCTTTATTTTTAGTTAGTATAAACGGAATGTGATCAGTTAAGGTTGCAGTCAGTCAAGAAATTTAGTTGGCATCTAGTTGCAGCTTAGTACCCTATAGTCCCCCTGATTCCCCAGAAGTTAGATAAGTTCCTGCTGGTCTGCACTGAAGTCGGCTGTGCTTTTCCGTTCCTCCGGTGTGGTTGTTTCAACCAGGTTGAAATCTTAAACCAGGTAGGAAACCTGTTGCATTTAATTGATTTTGTTATTACTAATGTAATTTCTTTGTAAACATGCATTGTTGTGTCCTCTTGAACTAAAATGTACTTGTTTAAAAATACTTTTAGACTTTGTCTGAAGGTGTTAAAGTACGCTTGAATGAGCAAGAAAAAAACCAATTTTTTCATTTACTTTTGCATTTATTGGTTTTGGAAATAAGCTTGTGACCCATGCAGTTTTAATGCAGATTTTATTCGCCTATGTGTTAATGCTGTGTAGAGGAAGTTTCTTTGTTCCCCTGGGGAAAATAATAATTGTTGGTTGGAACCGGCCGGCAGCAAGACTCCTTTGTGTGAAGTCTTAGAATGAGGTCGAGGTCGGGGTCGGCATTCCAGAGCGTGGCGGCCCAGCGGGCTGCCGAGTCAGACAGCGTTTTTTAGCCTAGGCGACGCCGCAGGCGCAAAATATGCTAATGAGGGTTTCCTCAAGTGGTATACTGACGTCATCACCAAAAAGGGTTTCCCTGGAAACTCATTTTCCGGTATAAACAAACCGAGGAATTAGACCTATGAGAATGATTCTAGGATTGTATGTTTATGTGGAATCGTTTGTATCTGTAGTTGTTTTTATGTATGAGTAATAAGGTACTTTGAACTATATAAGTGACTCACGATTGAGGTCTAAGGCGGAGTTGCGATTTTAAGTTTTGATCTGTTACTGGTGAGGACAGTTATACTTAGAAAAGCTTACGAGGGAAGTGTGTTGTGAAAACACGAATAGCCGGCAGTGTACACTGTTATTAGTGTTAACGCTATGTAAAAAACAATTCATTTGTAATTGTTGGCATTTATACTAGATGTGGGGATTTCTGTACAATTTCCCAGTGCACACATTTGGTGTAAATTATATCGCCCGATCGGAAGATAGTCATGGAGTGCAGATGACTACAATAATTGTGTAGTATGTAATAGGTCTCCAGGGTGGGGGCGACAAGTGTGTTACTGGAACCAAACCCACCATCAAGCTGCCCACGCAAGGAATAACTATCGGAACTTGGAACGTTCGCACACTCTACCAGTGCGGCAAAGTGAAGGAACTCACCCACGAGTTGAAGCGCTATCGCTGGGACATTGTAGGACTTGCAGAAGTTCGATGGACAGGCTTCGGAGAAACAACAACAGATGAAGGCCATAAAATCTGGTTCGGCGGAAAAGAAACCAAGCACGAACATGGCGTAGCTTTTATCGTAAGGAAAGAGGTGGCTGGAACTGTCATCAGCTGCACCCCCGTGTCAAGCAGACTAATCTCCATCCGCATCTCCGCCCGACCGCACAACATCACTATCATTCAAGTATACGCTCCAACAGCAGATCATGATGATGAAGAATTAGAAGAATTTTACGAACAACTGGACAACATCATCAAGAAAACACCTAAGAAAGACATTCTGACTGTCCTCGGTGACTGGAATGCAAAGATCGGCCCTGACGCCTACCAACAATGGGCAGGAACAGCTGGCAAGTTTGGCCTTGGAGAAACAAACGACAGAGGCCTGCGACTTTTAGAGTTCGCACAGAGTCACCGTCTCACCGTTGCTAATACCCTCCATCCACACAAGAAGTCAAGAACAGTGACATGGCAATCGCCTGGAGGCCTGGTCCATAACCAGATTGACTTCATCTTGCTGCCTCGACGATTCAAATCCAGCGTTAACAAAGCACAAACGAGGTCCTTTCCTGGCGCTGATATTGGCCAGCGACCACAACCTCGTCCTTACTAGCCTCAAGTTGAAGCTGGCATTGAAACGAGATAGCAAGAGCCCTCGCATCAGATTCGACCTCCAGAAGCTAAAAGACCCGGAAGTAGAAGAGCTCTTCCAAGCCCAGGTGGGAGGCAGATTTGCAGCCTTGGCTACTTTGGACTGCGACGTAGACACCCTTGCTGGAAATATAGAAGAGGTGTTACTTTCTACAGCAGAAGAAGTGCTGGGGAAGCAGAGGAAGCGCAAACAGCCCTGGGTCACCGATGACATCCTCGATCTCTGTGATGAGAGGAGAGCCTGGAAGAAAAAGAGAGGCCAAGACCTCACATCAGCAAACAAGTACAGACTTGTCAACAAGAAGATCAGGAAGAGGATGAAAGAAGCCAAAGAAGATTGGATTGAAGACCAGTGTTGTAGCGTGGAAGAGGGCATGGCAAACGGCAACAGCAAGAAGGCTTATGAAACGCTAAGGACCCTCACCAAGACTCAACAGCGAACAGCCACAGTCATCGAAGACAGCAGCGGCCAACTCCTTACGGAAAAACACTGCTGTACTAAACAGATGGACTGAGTACTGCCGAGACTTGTATAACTACAAGGCTGAGCCAGACACCAGCATCCTCCAAAACAACCAGGCTGGGGCCAGGAAGGCTGAAGACCTGCCAGTGTTAGCTGAAGAGGTGGAAGCAGCCGTACGCGGCCTGAAGGGAGGAAAGTCTCCAGGTGTAGACAACATACCTGCTGAACTGTTGAAACATGGAGGGAGAGGTAACAACGAAGGTCCTCACTACACTCTGTCAAAAGATCTGGGAGCAAAAGAAATGGCCAGTAGAATGGACACAGTCTCTAGTGATCCCGCTCCCCAAGAAAGGAAACCTGAAACAGTGCCAGAACTACAGAACTATCAGTCTGATAAGTCACCCTAGCAAAGTAATGCTTAGAATCATTCTCAACCGCCTCAAAACTTTCGCCGAGGAACTGCTGGCAGAAGAACAGGCTGGCTTCAGAGTTGGAAGAAGCACTGTAGAGCAGATTTTCAACTGCCGCGTCCTGATCGAGAAACATCTGCAGCATCAGCGCGAACTCCACCACAACTTCATTGATTTCAGGAAAGCATTTGATCGCGTCTGGCACGACGGACTCTGGCAAGTCATGAGATCGTTCAACATAGAGGAGGGACTGATCCAAATGATAGAAGCGCTTTACAAGAACGCCTGCAGCGCGGTTCTACTTAACAATCAGTCAGGCGAGTTCTTCAGGACGACGATCGGTGTCCGTCAAGGATGCCTGCTCTCTCCTGTCCTTTTCAACATATTCCTGGAGAAGATCATGCAGGAAACCCTCCACGACCACCATACTTCAATCTCTATTGGTGGCAGATCCCTGTGCAATCTTCGATTCGCAGACGACATTTGACCTCATGGCAGGCAGCAGTAGTGAGCTCCAAAACCTGACAGACAAACTTTCAAGTAGCGCAGGGTCTTATGGCATGGAGATCAGTACGAATAAAAGCAAAGTGATGATCAACACCACAAGCGACAGCAGCAGCAACATTCACATGAACGGCCAGAAGCTAGAAGAGGTCAATAGCTTCAAGTACTTGGGAGCCACCCTGTCCAAAGACGGTAGTTGCATAGCAGAGATCCGTATCAGGATAGGTACAGCAACATCCGCAATGGCCAGGCTGGACAGGATATGGCGAAGTAACTCCATCAGCTTCACCATCAAGTACAGGCTTTACAAGTCCCTCGTAGTGTCTGTTCTACTCTACGGCTGTGAGACTTGGACACTGCTTGCAGACTCAGAAAAGAAAATCCAGGCCTTTGAGAACAAGTGCCTGAGGAAGTTGCTCCGCATCTCGTACCGCGAGCACAAGACCAACGAATATGTACGGAGCATCGTCACTTCCCTGGTGGGCCCACATGAACCCCTTCTGGCAACCGTGAAACGGCGCAAGCTTGCTTGGTTTGGCCACGTGACCCGACACAACACCTTGTCCAAGACTATCCTCCAAGGCACTCTCGAAGGAAGTCGTCGGCGAGGTCGTCAGAGAAAGAGTTGGGTCGCAAACATAAAAGAATGGACCGAACTCGAGATGCCAGACTTGCTTGCCACCGCCCAAAATAGAACTCAGTGGAGAGCACTGTCTGTTGCTGCTGCCTTTCAGTCCCCCCAACGCCCAGTTCGGGCAAGGGACTGATGATGATGATGATGATGATGTAATAAATTGACTATTACATACATAGATTCTCAGTGAGCATTGATTACATTCTATAGTTCTAAGTATCCGTTCCTGATAACCATGGGACAAACTATGTGTTCATTAGTTGTCAGTGTGTTTGTGATTGTGTGTTTGTTATGATGTGACTATATTAGTATTAAAATTGCAGTTGTGTGTAATGTTTTTAAAGATGAGAATTGAAATGTGATTACTTTTGTTGTATTATTGTAAAATTAGGTCAATGGTAGATAAAGCATTTATTTTTCTTTTCTTCAGGGTTTCTTGGACCAGATTGACTCACACTAAATACCAAAACTTAGCTCTGCCATCTGAGAACACTGACTTCACATTTTCCTGTTGACAACCTGAACCTCACTTAGTTACCCCTCTGGTATTTGTTGTAATATTTTTTCTTTGATTGAGTTACTGAGTGATCATGTTATTGGTTCTGGTTTAATGTAGTAAAGTTTAGTTGGCAGTTCAGTGATTAGTAATAATAAAAGATAAGTGTTGGCAACTGCAACTGAGGACTTCCGTGTTTTATTTTTTCCATATTTATTCTTTCTTCTGGTATTTGTTTTCTCGTCTTTCCCTACTTCAATCCGCCCAGTACCTGTTGTGGCCCGTCCATGTGTACACATTGTACTGCATGTGGATCGTGGGGGTTACATAAGCGAAGTCGGCAGCGCCGTGGGCACTGGAAAAAAATTGTTATATCCAAATTTTTGCTATATCCGAACTTGTTTTAAGCGGATTACGTTTACAAAGACATATAACACACTTGGCCCGGACTTCCAGCTTTGTTATATCCGACTTTTGTTATATCCGACCTTGTTATAAGCGCAGTTGACGATATTTACATTTTTGAAAATAAAGAAATAAATTATAGGGAGATATATAACTAAACCGATTAAGAAGCAAATAGGTAAATAAATACATGACTAAGTAAGTGAATACATAACATGGACACAAAATGTCTAATTAAAAAAGAAGTAACTAATAATAAATACAAACTGAATAAATACTTTCGTACTTTTGTACTTTCCAGACGTTCCAGCCTGGTGAGCAGACTTGCAAAATCAGAGGTAAGTTTTTCTTGCAGACCGGTGAGATAAGAGGCGAGTATGGCTTGCAGGCTAGTGAGATTAGATGTGATGAGTGTATCCTTGTTTTCCTGGTGATTCAGTCTCTCTTGCAGTCTGGTCAGATTAGAGGTGAGTCTAGTGTCAGTGTCTTCTTGTTTATCTCTTTTCCTCTGCATACTATTGAGATTCGATGCGAGGTTGGTGTCAGCGTATTCTTGGTTATTTAGTCTCACTTGCAGTGTAATCAGATAGGAACTAAGTTGGTCGTCGGTGTGTTCTTGCAGCTCTATTCTCTCGTGCAGGCTGGTGACGTTAATGACGAGTATGCCATCAGTGTTTTCCTTGAGATCCAGCCTCTCCTTCAAACTGCCGACAGCTAAAGTGAGGTTGTTTCTGACATCCGCCGTCCTGGACGCAAACTCTTCTCGCAAGTCATCGATATCTGAAGTGATATTTTTGTTAGCTCTGGTCAGCTTCTCCAGCTCTGTTTCAATGTGGCTGATGTTTGCACTGTGTTGATCATCCATCTGCTCCTGCAGAAGGGATAAATTAGTTGCTAGTTTTTTACAATTGCTTTCTTCATTCTCTAGTTTCTCTCCCAGACGAATGACTTCAGACGTGCGATTTTCATACTCGATCACGTGAAGTTCCAGGCCGTCTTGCAGGCTCGTTATACTTGACGTGAGTTCGTCACGTAGGCGGCCGATAGCTCCTTCCAATTTGGTGAGGTCATTTCTCAAGATGTTACTAACGTCACTTTGTTCAACGTCAGCCCTCTCCCGCTCACAAATCTGCTCGCTGACTGCATTAACCAGTGACGTGAGTCTTTCCATTTTGTTATTGTATTCGTTGTTTTCGCCTGCCTGCCGTTTAAGGCGAGATTCTTTGGATTCTTTTTCGCGATGCAGACTATGGGTGTCATCATTGTTGACGACAGTGAATGGTTCTGCTTGCAAGTATGTCAATGGACGATCCGCCATTAGCACGGCTGCATCTAGAGGACATGAAAGGTAAACTGTAAATTTCTGCTGCCATTGATATTAACCCATTCAGCCCTGACGCACTACAGCCGGAGATGGGTCGACCATGATAATTCATGGGTAGTGCCATATCAGCTTGGCGCCTGTCGGCGCCAAGTAATCTGGCACTGCCCTTGAATTATCATGGTCGATCCCCCTCCTGCAACTGGTGCATAGTCATTTGGGAAATACGGCCGTCGGGCTGAATGAGTTAATCTGCACTTAAACCTACATGTTTTCCTATATGTCATGTTCATGCAACAGAATCGAGTGGTGTTGGAATGCAATAATTTTGGCGCAGTTTTGGACATTGTTCATATTGATATCTCTGCGAAACTTCTAAACATGATTGTTTAATCCCATCAATGATATCAGTTATTTTTTAACATGCATTTTTCCCTTTTCAATAGCTGTCGTTGATATCTGCTCAGTATTTAATGAGCATTGATCCGTAATAACTGGTCGCCCCCAAAAGTCCCATTTACCGAACAACATATTCGTGCTCAGTAATTAATAAATGTCACGCCCAAAGTCCCATTTACCGGAGAACAAATAATTATGTTCTCCGGTAAATGGGACTTTTGGGGGTGTCCATGCAGTTTTTACTGATCCGTACTCTGTGCACACACGGCTCTTGCTTCACTCATACACTGATAGAGTCCCTCTACAATGAATACAACCAGCGGTTGTAACGTGTCTTCGAAAACGATCGGTAGCATTTAACCTCGTCTGTTAGAGGCACACGGACATGAATAGATGGGCCCGCAAGAGGCGAAAATCCTCATGCGGCCCCACGTCTTGGCGGAGGAAATGAGGCTTGTTGAATCTGGGCGCTGTACAGGGTTTACATGTGTCGCAAATAGACCGACCCACATTTTATTTGGCTCCGCCCCATTAGTCGGGGTCCGGCAAGAATGCTACGCGTGCTTCACGGAAAGAGTGCGAGTGTAGTCTGCTATCATAGTAAAGCGGGCTGTTCGACGTTGATTTATTTTACCATTTTTAGGATGGCATATCTTCTAAAGTATACCATTATGGGAGCTGTAAAATAATCAGTACAATCTAGGTATTGGGTTTAATCAGTACAGCAAGTGGGGATATTGTCAGCCAAGAGATTATGAAGTAATGCGACCCTGAACTTAGCATTTTATGATGCGCAAATCGTCTGGTTTTAGACAAATCAATAGGTAGAGCTTTGAATTTTTTGCCGACCATACATTTTTATGCGCTCTTTCCGCTGGTAATGTCAGTTTTTATGTATTTACATTATGAAATTATTGGTGATCCTATACCTGCATATGGGCATATCCCACTACTGAGTCTCTATTAGAAATCTCGCACAGGCAATCATCAGTAAACTTTTCTGAAGTCTGCCAAAAACGTCTCTTTTTCCGCCTGAAAACTTCTGGTTAGTACTAGTCTGTTTACATCAAAGTGGCGTCTCTCACTCATTCTTCCAGCCATACGGGGTCAAGGTACATGCACGAAAGCTTCACACACAGCTGACAGATCTACGATCCAATTTAGCACGAATGCGTCGCACACAACTGACAATTCTACAATCCAAGTTAGCAGACCAAATGTAAGTTCAAGCGATCGAGTCAGTCTATGGTGACAAACGGAAAAGTAGAAATTCTGCTTTCGAGAATACGTAGTGATATCTTGTGATTCTCACAGGGTTCAGTGTACCATGTGGCCGACGTGTCTGCCAATTGTGATAAAGGCTTCTGGAACGAAAAAGAAATTCTTCACCAGAATATGGATTGGCGTATCGGGAATCAGATTTACACTTACCATAACAACAGTGCTTTCCAGGCATCATCAATACCGCCGAAATTGGCTAAAATAATGGAAACATCGACGCTTTTCCATGAGCCGCAAGCATAGCCATCTGAAGCCGGACCTTCTGCTTGGCAGTTAGAAGCACATGGTCTGCAGCGTTTTGAGTGGTCGAGAGGCTGAGTGTGATTAACATTTCATCCCAGGAATGGGTCGGTCTATTGTCCAGTACTTTTAGAAATACAGTCTTGAACAGTTGATTGATCCGTGCTGATTTTTACCCACGAGGTTCACTACGAGGTTCACGCGAATTATCAATAACGAGACCAGTGACATAACTGAGCGAATCTGGGTTGGAATTGGAGAAACGTGGATCTTTTCTCAGTGGGTTCGACGAACAAAAACGATTACTTTATGTTAATTTTTAAAAAGCAGATAGACAAGTCAGTCAATTAATCAATCAAGCAAGCAAACAAGTAAGCAATTAAGCAAACAATCAAGCAAACAAGTTATGTAACCAACCAACCAACTAACTAACCTGCGTACTAACCAACCAACCAACTAGCCAACCAACCATTTCATTTATTCGTTCATTCATTCATTCATTCATTCATTCATTCATTCATTCAAATAACTTAGCATTCAGAAGAACACAAATTTTCAGCATATAATTTTCTCTCTCCAGGCCCCCCCCCTCCCCCCCCCGCCCCCCGCCCCTCCAGATCCCCCACTGGCCTCCACAATGTGCTCTTTTCTTAGATTCGGAAATATAACGTAAGACATTCATACGCTTTGAAACCACAAAACAACACCATCAAGAAAATAACTCGCACGCAATGCACATGACTCACCTTGAAAATGTGCCAAACCCCAGAAGACAAGAATGGCAAGGGAAGAGCACAGGTACCCCGCCATAGTGACAGGCTACTTGTATTCTCCACTGATTTTGTCCCACTCTTGATCAACATGAAACGTTACAACAGCTTCACACGGCACCCCTACTTACGAACTAAGAGTTGCAGACGTTTCACCTCCGCGTGCAGTCCGCGAGCCAGTTTAAACTACGGACTAAAACGGAGACGGAATAAACTGCTCATTGGTTGGTCAGACTTAGCGGTCTCTTTTTCTTTTAGCACCAAGTGTTAGACTCAGATTAAACGTGATAAGTCAAGGGAAGCGCCTATTTAGCTTGGCGCCTTGGAAGGCGTCAAGCTAACTAGGCATTACAGTTTCCCGTCAGGCACTACCCCTCGGACTATCGTGGTCAGTCGATCCATCTGCCCTCAATTGTTCGATAGTAATTTATGTTATAGCCATTTGGTTGTAGACGTGAAACAGTAGTCATAATAGTTGGGGCATTGTCTATGAGGGGATCTTCCGAGTGCTTTCTTCAGAGAATACTGACTCAGCATCCTGTAGCAACGAGCAGTAAGAGGTCTGCCCTTTTTTTTGAAAAACGCCAGTATTTTCATTCATGAAAAGCGAAATTTCAATGTAATACATTAAAACTCTCGCTTTTCACAAGAATGAACTAATTGGATTTTGCAATGAATTGTATGGAAGTGGGCGTATCGCACATAACGTAATTTCTATGTTGAAGGGATCTTGCACACAAAGTTGTTCAAGTGCCAAAAATTGATTAACTCATTCAAGATGTGCCGCCTCCGGATACGCGGCTTATGCTGCATATGCGGAGGCGGCACGTTTGGAATGAGTTAAACATAGATAATGTTTCAATGTTTGTCCTGCCTTAGGTAGCGCGTACCCAGGAACAGCGACTGGATTCGCTGCTATGTTAAAATCGTATAGGAATTGTGTCGCGGCGCTAAGCGACATATTATAAAAGGAAGTTAGGAACCAAAAATGTTTATACACCTATAAGCTGATGTAGAAAGGTCTAGTCGAGTCACACGCCACTGACGGCTACTGCGACGAAATTAGATTTTCGGAGCTCCCAGCATTGTGTCCACAAGTTTTGGGATAAATAGATTCCACGTCCTTTGTATATAATGACGATAACAAGAAAACATTTACGTCGCTATACTGCAGAATGACGTCATATTTTTATAGTCAGTAGTCTACACTATGTTTTTCTTACAGTATTTTCTTGGAAAATACTGTACTCCTTTAGAAGGCTCAGTTCCAGGAGAAAAGGGAAAATGATAAGCGATTAGGTATTACAGTTATTACCTTTACACATGACAATCAGCGGCGGAGATATATACATCACGTGCTCAAAATAGCGATTTGTTTTGGTCTAACGACGAACACAAATCAGCCCCAAGAAACAGACCTAGTAATGTTTCATTGGGAACCTTAGACTTTCCAAAAGACTAAGAATCCAAAATATCTTACCCGTCACCGTCATAATTATCATCGGGTAAGTTTCTGCGTCACCGATTTTAAACAAATCAAATCGGAGCCTCCGTTCCACAGCCCAAATAAAAAGAAAAAAGAAAATGAGGTTCTGTCCGCGGTATGCCTTAGAAGGCTTTTCTTAAAGTGTATTCACAAGCCATGTAAGTGGGGCAAAGGTAATAGAGCATTCGATGTTTCATTATTGCCTTTTTGCCTCATGGGACTCACCTGCTAGGAAAAATGAGGGAAAAAACCCAACAGAACAGTCTTTCATTCATTGAACATTTGTATGACATTGAAACTACATAACCGAATGAAATTTATGTTGATCCTCTCGTGAACCATCGTAAGACATAGCCGGAAACTTGTAAAGATGTTATGAGCTCTTTTTTTCTGTATTGCCTGCACAGAGTCACGTTAAGCTAGTATACATACTGGGAGGTCAGTTTTAAACTAAAATCCATTTTTTTAACCCCTTCTATGCCAGTGCAACGTGGTTTCAGCAAGAGGCGTAGATCCTCATGAGCCCCCGCAACTGCAAATCTTAGTCTTATTTTTTATGGCGCGCAGAGTACTACTACTACCACTACTATTACTACTACTATTACTACTAATACTCCTACTGTTTAACTCATTCAGTCCCACTGCCGTATGTCCCAACTTTTGGAAGCGTCATATAACGACAATGCACCAGTTGCAGGAGATGAATCAACCATGATAATTCAAGGGTAGTGTCAGATTACCTTGGCGCCGACAGGCGCAAAGCTAATCTGGCACTACCCTTGCTTTATCATGGTCAACCCATCTGCTGTAGGGTGTCGGGGCTGACCGGGTTAACGAAAGAGAGAACTTATGTTTTTTACTGTTCTTATTGAAGGAGCTAGTTATTTAGGTTTAACGCTGAGCAGGCGACTAAGTCCTTCTCACGGCGGTTTTGTTATTGAAGTCCCCGATGGAGCAGATCACTTTAATCTGAGGATACAAACATAGCAGATAAACATCTGGCAGCATGAGACATACATTTTCATGGGCCCAGGCAGCCTGCAGGGTCTATGGGAATCAATGTCGGGCTTGTAGTCTGCTTCAAGTTTAACCAACAGCAGAGACGATGAAAGGGAAGGAGATGAATGAGCAGCCCTTCTTACACTAACGTGACCTCAGATTTGCTTGATTTCTTCCAAGGTTTATACAGGCGTGACATGGGCTCTTCCCTCTGTCTCACGTCTACCCTATATTGACCCATGATCTATCACGCTTCGCCCTGGAAGTGAAACAAAAGCCATATAAATGGTCTGTAACCCTTTCACAAAGACAAATATCATTTAATGGACAATAACATTTCTTGAATCTTGAATCTTAAATCTTGAATCTTGAATCACTCCCGAGGTAAAGTGAATGCGATCCAACCGTAAGAGACATAGATCCTCCGGAGAACTCGCGACTGTGGGGGCTCATGAGGATCTATGCCTATTGCTGAGTTCAATTTGTATCCATGTTTCTTGGACGGATGTGGCTTGTGGTCGCAGAATGAACACAAAACACAAATGTACGCACGGTGGCAAGAAAGGCGTTAAACGGCAAAGTTATCCCGGAAATGCAACACTAAAATATAGAGGTAAAACATCAAAGACAAAAAATATTTTTGATAAACACACGTGAAGATATGGTGCATTAACCCATTTAACCCCCGAGTCCGAACAGCAGGAGATGGACTGTCCTTTATAATTCAAGGGTAGTGCCAGATTAGCTTGGCGCTTGATGGCGCCAAGCTATCTGGCATTACCCTTGAATTATCATGGTCAAGACATCTCTTGCGACGGTTGCACACCCATTAGGTAACGCCTTCAAAATGTGGGAAATGCGGCCGTGGGTGAAATGGGTTAAATAATCTACGATTATCACGGGAATACTAAGCTTTCGCGAATATAGATTTTTCCCAAAATTGGCGAGTTTCAGGTTAAGCACTCAGTTTGTCAAGTCGTTAGCAAGTGCCCATACTTACAGAATTAGTTCCTCTTTCAAATCTGGCTGAATCCAAGTGAGTGAGAGTCATCAGACCGACTTAGACGACAGTTGACAAAGGCACAGCGAGGGCTGTTTGCTCTAGGAAGTAGGTTACATGATTGCAGAGATCCGGTCCTTGACTCAAGCACTATGAGGTGCGTCCCATTTTGTGACGTCAACTTAAATTTGCGTTAAAAAGGGCGTTGGGGGAATGTGAGTGCTTAAATCGCTAATAAAACGGGTTCTCCATGTTTGTCCCGCTTAAACTTAGACTTTCCTACTCATTCTCAATGATTGTCTTTTTTAAAATAATTTTATAGACTATCTTGCGGAGTCGTCTTCTCAGAAGAAATGTGAGTAGGCACACGGATCAGAGGTGTCGTTTGAGCCCTTTCGCACATTAGAGAACTCTCCTACGTAGGAAAGGAGAAGAAGACCAAACAAGTCCTTCATGTTGCGATATTTAAAAGTCATAATTAAACTAAATTTAGCCATCATAGTGCTGTATAATAGACATACCAAGAAAATGCATGAGGGGGATAACGATCGAGCTGTAACGCCTTTATTACCTGGAGAACGTCGCTTTAAATCGTGGAGAAGGTCTCCGTGACCTTGCTGTGACCGAACTGTCCTCATTCAAGAGCACCATCCATTTGAAACAGCGAAGAGGCACAGATCCACACAAGACCCCGCCCCATGCAATGTCGACGTCCATGCGGATTTACGTCTCTTCCAAGCTCAGCATAGTCTGTGCGCCTCGTTCTGCAGAACGAAATGAAATATCCGAACCTGATCTGACAGAGGCGTTAGTTAGTTAGTTATTTGTGTTTAACGCCGAGCAGGCAACTAAGACATCTCACGGCGGCTGACTGAGGCGCACAGACTATGCTGAGCTTCATGTGTGAATGTCGCTGCGTTGTTTCGGCCATGCTGTATCAATGCAAGAGCAAGTGGACGGTTCGGGGACACAATTAGCCCAGCAGAAAAAAAGCAATCACTGAAGCTTGTTTACCCTTTGGATCTAGGTAGCGTTTTTTGTTATTCTTCTTTTTGTTGTTGTTGTTGTTTTGTCCCGATGATTCCGAAAGGAATCCACGCGACAACTGAAAAGCGCCACTGACAGCTAAAGGCTCGCAAATTTGAAACCAGGCGAATAAAAGTCAGTCTTTCTTTTATGAAGACACGCAATGATAGTCAAAATCCATCGTAAACACGATGGTTATCTGATGTACGGTCCTAATAAACTCGAGTATCCTCGGATTACATAATCGCATAATCGCTCTGCTTCATACACTCGTGTTTTCCGTATCCCTAGATGTAATAAGGTCACTCAAGGTCATCGTGCATTTTCGTATTTTGGTCCCATTACATGGAACGCTTTCCATGTGCGTCACTCATCATCTCTTTCCATTTTCAAATCCAAGCTTAAAACACACCTTTTCTCTGTTGCATATACGTCAAGACCATTTTGTCTGCCGGCTCATCATGTGTGTGTGTGTGTGTGTGTGTGTGTGTGTGTGTGTGTGTGTGTGTGTGTGTGTGTGTGTGTGTGTGTGTGTGTGTGTGTGTGTGTGTGTGTGTGAGATGAGAGAGAGAGAGAGAGAGAGAGAGAGAGAGAGAGAGAGAGAGAGAGAGAGTTTTTTTGCTCCTTGTAAATCAATGTATTTTTGTTGTTTTGTGTGCTTGTTCTTTGTATTTTGCTTTGTTTCATTACTGCGATTGTAAAGCGCCTAGAGCACCTTGGTGATTAGGCGCTATATAAATTACCTTTATTTTTTTTTTTATTATTATTTTGAAATTTATACGACTATAATACACCCGAGTTTCTTAGAACCGCACTCCATACTTTTTGGAGTTAACGGTTTGGTTTACCAACTTTTTATTATGGTTCTGTACTCTAATTTAGTGTCTTGGTATTTTAGTCAACAGGTTTCAGATTTAACTTGTTCAGTCCCGAGAAAATCTGTGCGCCACCCAACTTGCGGAGGTATAGATCCTGCTGACAAAACTTTGACTCCATGTTACTGGGACAGCTTGTGGTTTTTAAGCCTTGAACTAATGAAGATCGCACAGACACAGTCGGCGTCAATTGGCACTGAACGGGTTAAAATTAGCGTCAGTTTTCTTTTTGCTCGCTTGGCTGGTTTTGTTTTAGAACCGTCCAGTCATGTTTTGGTTTGATGTGGACTATGCTGATCGAGCTTCATGTGAGTTTGCAATTTGTAATTGTGTTTCTTGTGGAAGACACTATAGGCCTATACATATCAACTTGGCTTGACTTCGCGAACGAAGATTTTATAGGAGTTGCCCACGACGTCTGCATATAAATATGCGGTTTACAACGTGTGTTGCTTAAGGGACGAGTACACATGCATTACAGTGACGGACCGATGACCTTGTGTATTGGGTTGTTGTTCAGCCTCCTCTCAGTCCTTTCACTTGATAAAAGATGCGCCCGCGTCCATTAACTCATTCAAGGTGCCCCGCATCAAAAGCTGCGGAAGCGTAGTATAGCGTTGCCGCCGGCAACGCGATACGACACTTTCGCAGGTATTGATGCGGGCGGCCTTGAATGAGTTAGTGCTGTATTATCCGCTTTGTGACTCTAGTCCGCAGTTTCTGTCCTTGTAACGATATCCGGCAATCGGTGTAACACGCAAGAGTAACCCCACCGTGCTAGATCGACCATGGGTACTATAGCGTGGCTAACTTTCCGAGTTTACTAGGCTAAAGTGACCGGGCTGCATGCAGCGTACCGCTTTTCTTTTCTTTTCTTTTCTTTTTCTGCTGCTGTTGTATTTTGTTTGTTTTTAAGTGCGTGTTTCGGCGGAGCTTAACAGTTTAAAACCTTCTTGCTCACCAAAAGAAAAATTTCAGAGAATGAAACTATGGGCGCTTTTGGACAATTTACATACACCCTCTATTTTCCATTGTTTTGACCACAAATCGCTAACCTAATAACACACCCCGATTTTCCCATATTTTCTTTTTTTTTTTCAGTAAAATAAAGGTTTCCAAAATCAATGTCATTCATGACTAAAGCAAAATTAACCCCCCCGAGCTAATTAATCCATCAGTTATGTAAGTGTGTACATTTTGCAACGCGTATTTTATTGATTACTTAGCCAATTACGGGTATTTCAGATAGACGATTGTGGGCGCCGTCACACACGCACACACTTATGCCAGTAAAAAATATGTGGTAAACACACTGACTAAATCTATTTTCTCAATCAAATAAGAGCAATCAAATCTGCCTACTAAATAGCCTTGTTTATACACCTGCTTTGTCAATTTCACGCACACACAAGCAAACAGCACAGACAAGGGAGCAAACTTTTGGTTATAAGCAAAAAAGCAAAAAGTAGTTACTTCCCTTAGATGACGCGTAGCAACGGTCACATGTTAGTTTGTAAACACCAAGCGGGTCGTGTTCTTTTCGTTACGCGGCTTTGTAGGAGACGGACGTGTTTTGAGGACTGACTTGATTCTCAGAGGTGATATTCAGTGATCGATAAATCTTGTGAATATATACGACGGTAAGATCGATAGTTTGTCTGTTTAATTTGTCACATTTAGAAACAAGACAGGCCTCGCGGTTAGTCTGGATTGCGCTAAGTCTTACTGTTCAATAGTTAACCAGACCGGTCTAGTTTTATTTACCCAGGCTACACTCACTAACATTCGCTCATTTTAGAAAATGAATTGGACTCAGGAAGAGGTGACAATCTTGCGATCTCATGGTGAATACCATGAAAAAATGACCGCTTTCATTCATTCCGTTTTGAACAAAACTCCGGAATTTTGGCTTGAAAAACCGGGAAAACCACTCGGAAATTTGAGTGATATACTCAACAGTGGTTCGAAAAAACAAAAGACAAATAAAGAACCAAAAGAACTTGATTTGTTCTTTAGACAAAATCTTTCTGATGGCAAGCCACCTGCGTGCAGTAGAGTAGAACAATGTGATTTGAGTATATTTACTTTAGACATGTTAAAAAAGAATTTGGAAGACGGCTACAAAATACTTCAGGAAACCAAACGCCTAAACATTTCAGCTTCAATCTGCTATGGAGAGTGGCTAATCCAGGGTTCCGAAATCCTTAAAATACAGAAAATACGAAAACAAACTAAATTGAACTGGCCAGATTGGCTAAAATTAAACGTAAAAATTTCCAAGTCGTATGCTCATCGGTTGTGTGTTCTAGCCAGGCTGCTACGAGGGTACCCCAAATTTAATTTTCTTGCACTGTCTTTCCGAAAGGTGTTTAGTTTGCGGGAGCAAATTGAACAAATGCTGAAAATACAGGAAATAGCCGATTTTTGGAAAAAACCCTAACGCTGGTCTGTAACCTTGTTTATTGTTTGTTTGTTTTGTTTGTGCAAAGGCTCTGGCGTGGCTTAAAAGGCCCGTAACCTACTGTTTTGAACGGTTCATAAACTTGTTCGGTACTGAAATTGAACAAAAGTTTTTGGCACTACCAAAAGAACCATAATATTGCTGTTTAAAACAAAGGCTCTGGCGCGGCTTTAAATGCTCGTAACCTTTTGTTTTAAACGGTCCGTAACCTTATTCAGTACTGAAATTGAACAAAAGGCTCTGGAGGACCATAATCTTATTTGTTTTGTTTGTGTTGTCACGTTGCACAAAGGCTCTGGCGTGGTCTAACCGCCCGTAACCATGCTTTTTATGTTTGTATTACCCCAAATGTTATGGACCAAATGTGAGAGGTTTTTCCCACCCTCATGCAAGTAGCTTGCTTTTTGCAAGTGAATTGAAAACGGATTTTACATAGGTTTTAGCAACAGGTCTGACGGTGGGGTATACCTGTAGCACCCTGGCAAAGAAAAACGATTTTGGCTTTGTATCTGAATAATTGATTTACAAAACGGCACCCTGGTCAGCCCACTTGTAGCACGCTGTCAAAGAAATGTGTTTATTTGCATTGTATCTGAATAATTGATTTATAAATCACTCAGTGCCCTAGTCAAGCCTTCATATCGTGGTATCTAACGTAAACACATGACGTATGTCCTTAGCGAATCGTCCCCCACTGGGGGACAGGTATCTAACGTAAACCCATGACGTATGACCTTAGCGAATCGTCCCCACTGGGGGACAGGTATCTAACGTAAACACATGATGTATGTCCTTAGCGAATCGTCCCCCACTGGGGGACAGGTATCTAACATAAACACATGACGTATGTCCTTAGCGAATCGTCCCCCACTGGGGGACAGGTATCTAACGTAAACACATGACGTATGTCCTTAGCGAATCGTCCCCCACTGGGGGACAGGTATCCAATGTAAACACATGACGTAGAGCCTTAGTGACGGGATGAAGTGCGCAGTGTCGATTTGAATACACAGCCTGTGTATCACGTGTCATACGGCCCACGGTGTTTTGCAGAGAGTCTACAATATTCATGCAGAATAAAGATTTTGTGTTTGTTTGTCTGTTTGTCTATGCGTGTGTGTGTTTGTAGGTATGTGTGAGTGCATGCGTGCGTGCGTGTGTGTGTTTATAGGTATGCGTGAGTGAGTGCGTGCGTGTGCGTGCGTGCGTGCGTGCGTGCGTGTGCGTGCATGCGTGCACGTGCGTGCGCGTGCGTGCGTGCGTGCGTGCGTGTGTGTGTGTGTAGGTATGTGTGAGTGCATGCGTGCGTGCGTGTGCGTGTGCGTGCGTGCGTGTGTGATTATGCGTGTCGGAATGCGCCTGCCTGTAATGTGTGTGTGTGTGTGTGTGTGTGAGTATGTAAATCCAGTAAACCGGGGGACACACACAGGTTACACACCCACAAACGGGGACTTCCATTAAACGGGGGACGTCCCCGGTTTATATGGTTAGTGTGTGTGTGTGTGAGTGAGAGTGCGAGTGTGTGTGCGAGTGAATATGTGTGTGTATGCATCTGTGTTTGCGTGCGTGTGTGTTTGTTTGTGTGCGTGCGTGTATATATGTGTGTTAGAGATATAAGAAATGACATTCCATGAACATTTTTTTTTTAATTGTCTCTGTGCCAATACCCCCCAAAACATAGTTATTTAAATAATAACCACACACACACACACACAAAAAAAAACATTGCTATATGCACTTGATAACAAATTATTTAAGTTACCTGCAGATACTTGTTAACAAATTTTCCAAAGTCAATTATAACTGACAAATAACTTTACAGGTAACCTTTTAAGAACCTATAATTAGTTATTAAGTGACTTAAGTCAAGAACTTGTAAGAACTTAAACATAACAAAATGTAAGTTCTTGACTCAAGTCACAACTTAAGTCACAACTTACTCGGACAGATTTGTCAAGATACAAGGACAATGAAAAAACTTTTTTTAGTAATAGTCAGGTGGTGGTGGTGGTGCTGATGGGGTTAAATAGTTAGGTGGCATGTCATTTTTCTGTGAAGTGTATGACATTAATAAACGATCACCAAATCTGATTTTTATTTGTTTAAAAGATTGTGTAGTTTTTCTGTGGTTTCCTGAACACCGATCTTTTTCCCCATCTCTAAAAAACTAGCCTTCAGTTCTTCAACATTTACGGGAGATTGACTACGCATTTTATTCTGTATTTCAGATTTTTGTTTCTTGTAATTATTTAAATCATCTTGGACGCGCTTAAATTCTTCATCATCAATACAATTATCATTTAATGCCTTACTGATAATAAGTTTCATACTGCTCAGCTTTGCACCAGCCAGCGTACTCAATGCTTCATGTTTCTGTAATTTTGTGTGAAACCTCTTGTTTAAGGCTTCCAAACCAAAACAAGTCAGGCATGTAGCAACGCTAACACCCTCAATTGCTATTCCAGCCAAACTTCCAATTCCCGTGGCAAACAGAACAATACCCCCTACAGAACATGAAGCTGAAACTGCACCAATAGCCATAGAAGTGCTTTGAACAGAATTAAATACTGACCTATACCTCCTTTTGCACCATGAATATTTCGCTTCTTCTCCTTCCAAATATTTCAAAGCTCCTGTAATATTATTTAATCTGAATGCATCTGCCTGTAATGTTTTATCTGATGCAATTGGCACAGCTGTCACCTGTGGATCAGGTGCAAGTGTTGTTTTAGTCGTCACATGTGTTTCAGTCGGCTCAAGCGTCGGTAGTTGCGGATAGAAGTTTACCATTTTTTTTATTTACAAATATTTTTTTAATTTTAATCAGCAATTACATTTTGCAACTCTTCAAAAGTATACAATTTGTTAGCATAATAAAATGCAACAAGATCAATGTGTTCAAGGTTTATGTAAGTTAGACGAACAAAAGTTGTTTTGTCAACCACCACCTTGACAGCTGGAACACTGCTCGAAACATTAATAACATCATTATTTTTTGTAATAGCAATAAAGACCTTTGATGATTCTGTTACTGTTTCATTCCATGTAAGTTTAATTCCTTGTGCTATATTTGCCTCTTTAGCAGAAGCAACAGATTTCATGATAATTTCAAATACTATTGTCACTTCTCTAGCCACGACTAAGCTTGCTGGCATAAACACAACAGAAGTATCTGATCTACCCTTTCTAGTTGTAAGAAGATATCTCCGTTTCTCATAATTTTCAACTTTCAGTTTTTCTCTGCTATTGTCGTCTGGGGCAAAGCTTGGAACAAGACTTACAATAAGCGGCCCCGAGTTAACAACCTTCCTAAACACTAAGGCACCTTCGTCATCAGTGTATACATAAGGACTAATAAATTCAATCTTTATGTCCCAGTCAATTGTTGGAGGTGGTGCAGGCACAGGTGAAACAACCCACTTACTACCTACATGTATTAAGTTGTAGGGCACATTATTTACAGGTGGAGTAGGTACAGTAACATCACGTAGCTGACCAAGTTTAGGAATCTGTTTTTCACCGTCTTTCATGTCAACAATTACTTTCCTCTTGTACATGCCATTTAAATCAAGTTCAAAACCATATATTTCTCCAACATCCCCCTCTTTCTCAAAATCCTGTACATCAGCCAAATCTTTCAACTCTGTTACTGGACATGCAACTGGTATGATTGTTCGCTTTGGACCAAGACCACTCATTTTTATAAACAAAAATAAAATTATTTAACTTCTAACACAACACTAAAATCATGCATAAGAACTGGTTTGTCATCCTGATTAGTTACAGATATACTCAGTGACTCAAAAAAACTAGAACCTAATTTCTTAAACTGCAAATTAGGAAATCTAACAACTACACTTTCACAATACGGAGCAGTTCCAGTAGGTAAGCATCTCAACAAAGTTGAAGGCTTTCCATTGTGAACATTCTCAGATGTGTTTAGTTCTTTCAAATAAACATTTAGCACTGTGTGTACTGACAAATTGACAGGACGTTTTCCAGTTATTTTAAGTTTTTTTTATCTTCATTGTTATAATGCCGGTCATAGCTTCACCTAAATCATCTGATCTCCACCAATCTTCGTCAATATAAAATCCAAGTAAATATGCAAATCTATCTGAGATCTTTAACCAATTTTGTGTCGGAAATTCTAATGTAACAAGTAAGTTAGCCGGATTTAAAGTTGCTTTAATTTTAAATTTACTTTGAAACCATTCAGCTATAGTACAAAAGTCATAATACCCAGGTGGTAAAGCTTCAGTCTTACCATCTAAATTTACTTTATTATATATATCATCTTCTACATTAAACCATTTTACTGTGTAGAACATTTCATGGATAGCTACAGCCTTACTGCCATCACGATTATCAATCCCATTAGTTAACCACACTGGTTTGCTTGTGTCAAGATTTGTTAAGGTAATAAACATTTTTATTATCTCATATAAAAAAGGATGGAATTTAAATCACCAACCATTACCACAACAAACGCATTTCAATTTAATGTGGATGCCAAATATAATGTTGCACCTACTTATGAACAGAAAATAATTCAACTAAATCAACTTGACATAGCTGTGTCTGAACAAGATCTATTTCAAGTCAAAGTACCGAATCCGTTTGACCATTACCTAAACCCTCCAATAACAGATGACTCAACTGCAAGAAAGTGGTCTTCAAGTCCACTACAGATGTTTCAAAACCAACTCAACTTTGCAATACTATGCTCAACTACAGGCTGTGGTGTTCCATTCACAGACCATTTGAATCACTCAAACAAACTGATTAGATCTGTGTATCATTTCCATGTTTATTACCAGCTTAGACGTATTCTGTCAGAACTTCATACACCACTGCCCACTGAATCCAGTTTCAACAGGTATAACAACCCCATGGATATGAAAGCATTTGAACGCATCTGTAATGAATTTAACATAAGCCCTCGGTATGACTTTACACAAAAACTTGATGATCACCACGGCATTGGTACATTGTATTATGCTTTGAGTCACAGACAATACCCTCAAGATTATTACCCTGGTTACACTTCATTCTCATCAAAATCACAAGTCTGGTTAGGATCAATAGAACAGAAACAGTCAAACGCCTGGACCACATTTATTTAGACAAAAGTGACGGGTTTACTCAAGCAGGAGTCGAGCGCGTAAATGAGTCTATCAGAACATATGTCTGGTGTTTACTAGGAGCACAATCACTAACAAAATCGAATATTTTGAATGGAAGTGGTAAATTTGAAGCACAAAAACAGTTTCTCGCTAATCTTGAAGATTCAGTAAATTCATCAGTTGATCTCCCATCTAGCATACAGCTCTACCAAGATGTACTCAGATATGCCAGATCAAAAGTTGACTTTGTAGTAGGCTTCGGGTTATACATGTTACCATCTGATCTTCAACTCCAAATGGGGACAATAACAAATTATAATAATGAAATCATTGTTGCAGGTGTTGGTCAAAAATTAGGACTCAATCAATCTGTAAACTTGGGGGCCACAACCACACATGTACAGTCATTAAAATCATTACAGATGGTAACACCCCCGGCCCCGGCCCCGGCCCCGGCCCCAACACCGGCACTCATACAACCAGTACAGTCAACCCCTGACACACATGAGTCAGAAAGAACTGCATTGGTAATAGGTCTAACAGGATTAGGGGTTTTACTTCTTTATCTGTTTCATTAAATAACCCACCATTAACCCTCCTACTGTAACCAGAAAGACCCACACATGCTCTGCCATAAACCCTACTGCCTTTGCTGTAGTACTAATCAACCAACTAACAACTGTGCCAATTATATTGGGTAATGAATTCATTGCTTTTATAGCCAAATTTTTAAGCAAGTCTGATATGTGAGACAACTGTTTCTTTACCCATGACTGTAAATCTTTTGGGTCTGTTGGTGGTGCCGGAGGACCTGGCGGTGCCGGGGGTGCACCCCCACCATTACCGGAGACAGCTAACACAACAGTACTGATAATAAATCCAAGAGCAGTAATTAAACTGGCAATAGTGATACCCTGTTCTCTGAAAAGTGTTTTTAGTCTCTCAGCCAGAGTAGTGTCTTCGTGAAGTATTTTCTGAATAGTTTCTCTAATTCTGTTAACTTGTGATTTTAGTTTTTGTCTTCCAATACTAATTGTTTCTAACCATCCTGATCTTTCTATCTGCAAATCATTTAATCTGTCTTGGATTCTTTCTTTCATTTCTGTGTCAAGATTTCCATTGTCTGCTGTAGCCAGTTTCTCTTTTTCACGTTCTATGTGTTTATGAAGCTCACCTAGTTTGGCAACATTATTAACCATCTCACCTCTTATTGACTGCAGTGATTTATCTAACCCTATAATCTCTCTCATTGACAAAGGTGGGTCATCTATTGTTTTCATAGCATCATTTATTTGTCCTTCAGTAAATGAGGTTTCTTGTATCACTGTGTTTGCTATTTCTGGTAGGCTTGTTACTGGTGCCATTTCAATATCTTGCCCTGTTGGCAACTTTGTTTGTGTGTCTTGAAGCACACTAACCAGTCTTGGCGTGACAGGAAACCCTCCAATTCCAAGTTGACGCAGGGCACCAACACCACCTTCATTTTTGATTGTACTTAAAGCCCTAAACCTACTAGGGTCTTTTTTGTTAGTCAATAGTACTTTTCCTTTGTCAACAGTATTTAAATATAAATGACCCTTGCCATCAAGTTCAAACTGGTTAGGGTCTATGTTGTCTGGGCGATTACCAACATGATCATAAAACGAGTTCACTTTGGTTTCTAAATGTTCATGACGTAAACTGTAAATATTTCTTGTACCAGTCATATCTGCCATATCTGTCATATCTGTTGTATTACCAAAATCATACGTGTCATCCATTTCAAAATCTTCATGATTAAATCCTCCCGCGGCCATTGTTTTATTACTTTATTATTTTTTATTGTGCATAATAAAAATGACACAGTCTTACGGATCAAAGTTAGACCCATACAGAAAACTACGTGAGCCCCTGGGTGTTAAGGGCATAAGACAATCAATCGTCATCACAAACAATCCAAGTACCATAGACCAGAATCAAACACTTACAGTCAAGTTTCCAAACCTAGGTCCCAGTGACGTTATTGTTCCTGGCACTGCACGCCTAGCATTTAATATTGAACTATCATCAGACGCAGACGTAAACAGAACTCTAGTTGACAATCTTGGCAGAGCAATTGTTAGAACTATTAAAGTAAAACTTGAAGGACAGGAAGTGTTTAGTCTTGATGACTCAGATGTGTTCTACTGTTATAAAGATCTTTGGCTCACAAGAGAAGAACGAGAAGACCGTATTTACCAAGGCATACAATCTGATAATATTGGTAAACTTCGAATCAATGCTGGAGATAAATCAACGTCAGCAGCCAATGACGTTATAATGGCAGAAACATATGGAACTAGATTTTACATTCCACTCGAGTTTGAAATCCTCACAGCTCATTTGCCTTATTATCAAGGGGCACTGAATGACCGTCTGAGCTTTGAACTAACTTTCAATGACTACTCCAAAGTTATTAAATCATCTGCCACAGATGCCACATATAAGATCTCTAACATTTCTTTGGAATACAAAATTGTCACACATACTGATCTAGCCAGACTCATACAAAATCAGTACCAGTCAAGACTGCCAATTTATTATGACCGTGTGATTAGACATAGTTTAATACCCAAAGACAAGAGCGACCCAATGTGGAACATAAACTTGAACACACCAGCCAGGTCACTTAAAGGTATTCTTATGTTGTTTGTTGAACCGGTGAGTCCATACAAAAGGGATTCAGAAAAATTCTACAATCCAAAGATTACACATTTGTCCTGTACAATTGAAGGCCGTCCTAATCAAGTGTACGCTTCAGGTTTGTTACCTTATCAACACTACGATGAGATCACAAAATATTTTGCAGGAGGAAGGATTAGAGATAAACCAGCAAACATTGCGTGTAAAGATTTACATTTATATGACGTTAGGATCGGACAATACCTTACAAACAAGTATGCACTTTGGTTAGATCTTCGCAGTACAGACGACGACTATCTTCATGGGTCAGGACGAACTGTCGAGAACGGTAGTGATGGAATAACAATTCAGATACAAAAAAAAGGTTGAAAAAGCTGAAGCCATAAATATATATTTGTACCTGATATATGATGCACAACTCAATATTGCAGAAAGCAGACTGAGTGGACACATATATTAAAATTATATTGTGTATTAAAATGAACCGAAGCTTAATGACCCTTGACCCCCATTGTGGCTTATTTGTTGGTGCCACAGGGTGTGAGAAAACTGAATTCGTACTTGACTTATTACAAACAAGATACATCCATCATTTTGAAAACATTGTAATATTTTGTCCTACAATCAAACACAACAAAACTTATCACAACCGTTTATTCATTTGGACTGACAGCAACATATACTTAGTTGACCCTGAGAAAAAACTGAATGACTACCTACAATATTTTTACAAGCAATTTGAAGGACAGCCAACATTGTTCATAGTCGATGACTGCTCAGCAGAGAAAGACATTGTCAAGAAGAGAAACACATTAGCAGAACTTGCCTTCAGTGGCAGACACGCAAACATCAGTGTATGGATTCTCACACAGAAATATAATGCTGTACTAAAAGATTTTCGTGAACAGTTAAAGTTTATCTGTTTGTTTTACTGTAAGGATCGTGACAGCTTTGAAGACTGTCTCAGAGAGAATGATGTCATCCCAAATAAGCATGAACGAGATGATGTAAAAAATAAACTGAAATCAACTAAGCATCTAAAGCTCATTTTAAAGACAGATCAGCCCACAGGGTATGGGTTAGTAAATTAATTTATTCTTTTGTTTGTCTAATAAAAATGACAGATGGACAAACCCAAGTGTTTGATGTTACAGAATGCTTCAAAGATGTTATGCACTTTACTGACTTAAAATCACGTGTGTTTGGACCCAGCTTTAAACTCTCAACACCGACAATAAGAATATACACGACATATAATGTTACTTTGGAATATTCAGATGGATTACCACATTATGATTTTGAGACTGTTGATCTTAAAACAAATGCTTTTAAATTTTATAATGCTAACAGTGGCCACTTGCATTGGTTTGAGGTACTGTGTGAAGACATATTTGTTCAATTAAGAAAACTACATTGTTACATTGAAAGTGTTACATTTAATAAAGTGATATTACACCTGCAGGACAAGACTTCAAGACAAACACCAGGAAAGTAGTTGACTTGTTTATCATAACTACAGATAATACATATGGTGTGTCAGCGGTAATTTTTTTCATTTATTATTTTGTCCGACAAATAAAAATGACGGACAATGTTCAAAACCCTGGCCCATCAAACCCTGGCCCATCAGGCCTACGTAACGTGTTTCACACAATAGATTTGCCTATATCTAATACTAACAATGTCTATGAAACAATAGAAAACTCTTTTTCTGTCATACAAGATAATCTTCTTACAGGCAGTGTGAAGATTCAGATTGTTGCCAAAATAGAATTTACTAGAGTAGACGGTGAAGTGATTGTATCGTACATATCAACAAGACAACACACAGTTAACACAAGAAGAGAATTAGAAAACGTGTTTAGAGACAGACTATTACCAGACTTTCTACAGGCAATTGACAGTGCAAAAATGAAGGGGTCTGGTTGGCATGAAGGTCATGTACATGAACTGCAACTAAAGCAGTCAAGGTATCATCCTATACTAGGTAAATCATGGTTGCCACTGCCAACAGAGGTTGCAAACAAAAAGGCTGTTGTTAATATTCAGAACAATGACAACTATTGTTTCATGTGGTGTGTGCTTGCTAAACTACACTTTGTAAAGTCAAAACCTGAACGTGTATCTAACTACACCAAATTTGTAAATGAACTCGATTTTAGTGGCATTGAGTTCCCTGTTAAAATAGAGGACATAGACTTGTTTGAAAAACTAAATCCTGGTATATCTGTGAATGTGTTTGTGTGGGATAATGAATCTGAGAACAAGTTACAACCAATTAGAGTGTCCCCAATTGCACCAACATACGGTCAGTCAGAAGATAGACATGTTGACATGTTGCTAATAGGCCCTGCCGGTGATAACTTTCACTACACAATTATCAGAAATATGTCACGTCTAATTCATGGACATACAACAAAACACAATGGTAAACAAGAAGTTTGTAAAAGATATTTACAAAGATTCTCCTCTATTTCAGTAGCGCACAAACACGTCCTACACTGCAGATCAGCTGATGACATACAAACTGTACTTAAGTATCCAGATCCTGGCAGCAAGGTTTATTTTAAGAACTATGGGAATCAGCAAAAGTTGCCGTTTGTAGTGTATGCAGATTTTGAATCATTGGTTGTACCATATGAGGGTCCTGTTCCAGAGTCATTACCAAAGACTATAAAGTTGAGTGACCAAGTGGTGTGTTCTTTTGGATACATTCTTGTTAGGTCAGACGGTTTGCATTCAGAACCCGTTATCTACAGGGGTGAAAATGCAGCTTGTCTGTTTTTAACAGAAATGAGACATTTGTATAGTCAGGTAGTACAGTATCGCACAACAAGTCAGATGCCTTTGGTGATGACAGAAGAAGACAAACTAAAATTTGATACAGCTGAGACGTGTTGGATTTGCGAACAGCCTATGGGAGGTGATAAAGTTCGTGACCATGATCACATAACTGGTCGTTACAGAGGTGCTGCACATAACAATTGTAACTTATTATTAAAAACAGATCCCAAGACATATAAGTTACCAATCTTTTTCCACAATCTCAAAGGATATGATTCACACATTATCATGCAGGCTGTAGATGAGTCTTACAAAAACATAAGTTGCATTGCCCAGACAACTGAGAAATACTTGACTTTTAGGTTAGATAAATTAGCATTTTATGACTCCATGCAACATTTGTCTTTAGGTCTTGCTAGTCTGGCAGAAGGACTGACTGAGTATCCAATAACGAGTAAATATTTTGAACCAGACTTGATTAAGAAAGGTGTCTATCCGTATGAGTACATCAGTGAGTGGGTTGTATTTGAGGAAACAAGACTGCCACCAAAAGAGAAATTTTATTCTACACTAACTGGAAAAGGTATTTCTGACTCTGAATACCAACACGCACTTGATGCATGGGGGAAGTTAGGATGTCAGACAATTGGTGACTATCACGATCAGTACTTGAAAGCAGACGTTTGTTTGCTAGCAGACGTATTTGAAAGTTACCGTGAAAAGGGTCTATTGCACTACAAACTTGACCCTGCTTGTTACATAACTAGTTCTGGCATGACATGGGATGCATTTTTGAAATCCAGTAAGATATCTATAGACCTGTTGTCTGATCGTACGATGGGTGAAATGGTAGAACGCGGATTGAGAGGAGGCATTAGTATTGCAGCAAATAACTACGCCAGAGCCAACAATAAATATCTTGATGACCTTGACTTTGACCCGTCAAGGTCATTCATTACGTACCTTGACGCTTTCATGAAAGCACTCTGATCAAATTGAATTCCTCTGTGAACTTTCTTTAGTACTAACCCGTGTCTGATGTAAAACTGCAGCAATCGATAGTGACAAACGTAATTGAATTTGTCATTCAAATTTGGTACAAGTTTAGTGTCTTCTTTTTTTTCCTGTCATACTCATTTTCTCAACAGCTAATGGATAATCATTATGGTAATCGTGTAGGTGGTGTGGATACTCTAGGTCGACTTCAAAGATCCAACCCTTCGCGTCGTTTCGGTCAAGAGTCATAATATAGTTTGTTAACCCTGACTCTGTTACATCATACTGTGACAAATCATACAGACAAAAGTTTTTCAAGGGCAATAACTCACACATCGCGAACCCATAAAGGTTATTAGCTTTAGTTATTTGGCGTTAAACCCAAATAACTAAAGCTAATAACCTTTATGGGTTCGCGATGTGTGAGTTATTGCCCTTGAAAAACTTTTGTCTGTATGATTTGTCACAGTATGATGTAACAGAGTCAGGGTTAACAAACTATATTATGACTCTTGACCGAAACGACGCGAAGGGTTGGATCTTTGAAGTCGACCTAGAGTATCCACACCACCCACACGATTACCATAATGATTATCCATTAGCTGTTGAGAAAATGAGTATGACAGGAAAAAAAGAAGACACTAAACTTGTACCAAATTTGAATGACAAATTCAATTACGTTTGTCACTATCGATTGCTGCAGTTTTACATCAGACACGGGTTAGTACTAAAGAAAGTTCACAGAGGAATTCAATTTGATCAGAGTGCTTTCATGAAAGATTACATAATGAAGAACACAACCCTTCGTGCCAGAGACGGCAACACTGCATTTGACAAAGACTTCTTTAAGCTTATGAACAATGCCTGTTTTGGCAAGACAATGGAAAATCCTCATCACAGAAAAGATGTGAGACTGGTCACAACTGAATCGGGTGCAATTAAACTTACAGGTAAGCCACAGTACACAGGGTACAAAGAGTTTCATTCATCATTGTATGCAGTGTCACTCAAAAAAAAAGATTGTTAAACTGGACAAGCCAGTATTCATTGGTATGGCAATTCTTGAATTGTCAAAATTACTAATGCTTGAATTTTATTATGATTACTTTAAACCAAAGTATCCTGAGTGTCGATTGTTATACACTGACACTGACTCTATGATCATTGATGTGTGTACTGAAGACTTTTATGAAGACATGAAAACAGAGTTACACATGTATGACACATCTGACTATCCTAAAGATCATCCACTGTTTAGCACACAAAACAAAAAAGTGCCTGGTAAGTTTAAAGATGAACTAAATGGTGTGCCAATAGTTGAGTATGTTGGACTGAGGTCAAAAATGTATTCTATACTGCACCAGAAAGGTAGTCAGTCGAAAGCCAAAGGAATTAAAAAAACAGCAATAAAAAATAAAGACATTCGTCATGAACATTACAAGCAAGTGTTAGATGGTGCATTAATGCCTGATTATCCAAACAAGTCACTGAGATCAAATAAACATAATCTTGAAATGATTCAAACACATAAGAAGTCACTTGCAATAGGGGATACAAAACGTGTGTTTCACACTAAGGAAAAAGCTTATGCTCCTGGTCATTACAGGCTCAAGTTATCTGAAGACATAGCTGATGAACTGGTTGACGAATTAATTGACGACTTAGTTACTGAAATGAGTAACGGTGTCTGGGGGAATAATCTGTAATTCTTCTCTGACAAATGCCCTCCGGGGTGCAGGGTCGAACAGGTAATATATTGTTGCGTCTGCGCCGGGAATTATTTTTTTTATATTATGAACGGATGTTGACCAGATAGGGTCTGTCGCCCTGCGCTTTATGTCATTTTCAGCTTCACCTGTTTGATATAGATATCTTACCTGTTTAGTAAATAAACTTGTGTCTGGTACTGGGGTTGGGGTTGGTCCTGTTTTTGGCTCTGTAATTGTTTTCATTTTAATAGCATCAGCAGGCTTTGGGTGTCCTTCATTGTTCATTGCTTTTATCACATGTGGTAATCTCTTTACCCACTCCGTGTTACGGGTGTCATGCATGAGTTCCTTAGAATACTGGTAACTGAAAAGTCTCTCTGACAACTGTTTGTTAAAGTTCTCTACAATTGCCTGTGATCTGTGCACACCTGGAATGCCTCGTCTGACCAGTATGCCATGCTTAGCAAATAACTGATTAACAGCGCCCTTAAATTCAGATCCGTCATCAACCTGCACTAGTCTGGGGTATCTTAAAGGGCCTCGACTATATATTTTTGATAATGCTGTAGCAACTGTACTGGCTGTTTTGTCAGATATGGGTTCAGCGTCTTTATACCTTGAAGCAATGTCTACAACAGTTAATGCATACTTGTATCGTTTCTTTCTTATTGTGTCATGTGGTAAGAACAAAAGGTCCATTTGGTGTGTGTCATTTGGGGTAGTGTTCTCAAAATGAGGTCTAGATATCTTTCTTGGAGCAGGGAGATATATCTGCCAAATTGCCTGTCTCTGTAACCATTGCTTGACTTGATTGAGTGTTATATCTCCGCCCACAGCGGCATGTAATTTTTCAATAGCTGTTTGTCCTTTCCAATAGCCTGATGGAGAGTAATATATTTTTGATAGTTTATTTTCGGCTGCCATTTTTTCTAGCAATGAAAACTCCTGTAAAATAAACAAATGTCATTCCCACTAGAACAAAGATTATCTCTCCATTTCTTTGTTGTGTGCTTGGTTTGTAATAGTCACTTAGTTTTGGTTTCGGGATAGACATGTCTTCACCTGTGACAAGATAGTATTCCCTGATTGCTTCGTCTGTATTTGAAAATGTATGTTGTGCGTGGCCTTCAAGCCTGAGTTTTTCATTGATGAAATCAAGTTTCTCAATTCTATTCTTTTCATATTCCTGCTGGGCTTGAGCAAGTTTTTCTGATGCCTCATTGTGACGTTTCATTTCTTCTGCAGATTCTTCTCTACCCATTTTTGAAAAGAGATAGTTTGAGCCACTGAAAGCCAATGCATTAACCATCGCTCCACCAATCATAATAGCTATCGTCGCCATATTATTTTTATTTACATAGAAACATTTTCGGGAATAATTCCCTGCTTGACAAGAAAATCTTTTGTCGCAATCGACGCTGTGACAACTACAATTAGCTTAGCGCTGTCTTCAAAATCGAGTCTACTGAGGTCTGCTGATTTCATTTTGAGTAGACTTTTCCCCAGCATAGAATAAGCTACTGCTAATCCACTGATAACAGCAGAGTGATACACAAGGTTCATTAAATTTTTTCAGTCGTTCATTTCTTAGGCATCCCCACCCGGGTCTGCCCTGGGGGACTTGGGTGGGGTTAGGTACTTCTTAGTTCCCAGGGTCACCCTGGTCAGCCCCACAGGGTGGGTTTTTCTCTCTATTCTGGGGCATGTGTTTCTGTCTACCCTTTGTCCATTCACCTGTATTTGCCTTTTTAAAACTCTCCCTACTGTCTGCACTGCCTGTAGCTCTTGATATTGGATGTGTGTTGCTAAATGGTCTTAGCTTTATTTAGGCCCCATGTGTTAGGTTTATTTAATGTATTTGACCGGCTGGCGACATACATTCAATGTTCTGTTTATTTATTTTTTTTCACAAGCAGTGCAGGCACGTCCTGAGAAAGCCTTGTTGCTGTCGGGACGTTAAGCAATGTACAATCAATCAATCAATCATTTCTTAGGCAAGAAAAATTAAAATAATATTTTTATTTACTGCATATAAAATGGGTCAACGGCTTTGGGTGTTACTGGTAATGTGGCGACTTCTGGTTTTGTTTTTGGAGTGTCTGATTTTTTGGTCACTGTACGAGTCTGTGGTTTGTATTTTTTGTATAATTGATAACCTACATAACCAAATCCGACAACAAATCCGGCAACTACATATTTTGTTGTTTGAGGTTCGGGGTCAGGGTCAGACTTAGTTGTTTGTCTCTCACTTTGATGAAGGTGTGACGGTACTGACACAGGTCCTGACGATACTGACGGTGGATCAGTTACATGAGTCTTTTCTGTTTGTGCCTTAAGCTGTAATTTTTTTTGCCTATTATATTCAGCTAATCTTTTTCCAGCCTCAACCCTGCCTGGACTTATAGTCTTCGTCACAGTTTGAACCTGTGTCAAAACAGGGTCGGGGTTCAGTTGTGGAGTCGCCTGGGTTTCGTCCATTTTCTTCTGCAGTAAAATTTCTTTTTGAAAAATCAATATGGCTACCAGTAACTAGTAATGTTACCACAGGTGCAAGGTAATTTCCAAACTTGTAAAACATGAGGCATGCTAATTTACCAATTGAACTTGAAACAATAGGATTGCTTTCAAGGTCGTGTAATAGGCTGTCACTATCCACAGGTAGAAAGTGACTCACTGCTTTTATGTATAGGCATACAAGAGACCGGCTTAAATCACGAGTCATTAGTGAAGCAATGTGGTTTTCATATTTAGAATGAAGCTTGATTAGCTCGTCAGCCGTAAGAGATTCAATATCCTCTGTCATGTATTGTTTCCCGAGATAAGTCTTTGACTTGCCTGAGACAATTACAGAAAGAAGGCGCTGTTTTTTCGAGTCTAAGTCTTTGTTTTCTACAGCATTGGTATCATTTAGAAGAAGTAATTCGTCTTGGTTCATTTTATAATAAAAAATATTAATTTTAAATGACATTGATTTTGGAAATCTTTATTTTAATGAAAAAAAAAAAGAAAATATGGGAAAATCGGGGTGTGTTATTAGGTTAGCGATTTGTGGTCAAAACAATGGAAAATAGAGGGTGTATGTAAATTGTCCAAAACCGCCCATAGTTTCATTCTCTATTTCCACCTCATGGACAATAAAGGGTCTTGTCTTGTCTTGTCTTGTGGTCAATGAAGAAGGCCAGTTACCGATGTAACATGCCAGAATGATCCCTACGTCAGACTCACCCGTGGTCACTTTAGTGTGGAAAGCTGCCACGTCAGATAGACCCCCGGGTTCTTTGGCGCGGTATACTTGGCAAGACTACCCGTGGTCGGTTCTGGCGTAGCGGTCATTCTGGTGTGTTACACCGGCTAACGAATGTCCTCAGGTCGGTCCCTATAATGCCGTGACACTGCTGCTTTAGTGTTTCCGCAATGCACATAAGGCCATCGGGCCGTGCGGGGGCCCGCAACGGCGGCCGACGTCGGCCCCTGGCCTTTTTGCACTGGGACGATTTTGAAGGTACTAATCTAGCATATTATCAGTGGATACCACGATATAATATATTGCCTCCCATGATCCTGGGCCAAAGAACCGGGGGCTGTTCCGTTTGTAAATGTCAATTAGCCCCTTCACTTCCGAGGAAAAGTGGTCAGGGTCCAGCTGCAAAAGACATAGATCATCATGAGCCCTCGCAGTCGCGGGGGCTTATGAGGATCTATGTCTCTTGCTGAGACCAGTATGTACCCATGTTCCTTGGACGGTTGTAGCTTTTGGTTAGTCGTTGAATGAACACATACTTTAGACACAAGATATGAGTCCAGTGGCAGGGAAAGGGTTAAACCGCCGGCAGAAACGCAACAAACAAGGAAAAAGGAAATAAGAGAATGACACAAAAAGTATACATTTTGATATTTGCATGATTATTGAGTAATTAGATTACATTTGCCATACATAATCAAAAGCGTAAAATTGTCAAACAATCGCTTGCTTTACAGCCCAACCATTTCCCAGAACCAAGCGTGGTAAGAAACTTCCGTTCTCATTTGGCCGTCGTTAAGAGCTGTTTGGTTTTAGGGTGAATCGTTTTAGAGCTCAAAGTATTCCTCCTTGTGAAAATAACAATGTTCGTCGAACCGAGAGAAAACACCAAAAACAGTATCTATCAAAACTCAGTATTGTGTAGATCGAATTGATTTTTAAATTTCTCATGGTGAATTCTACCCTTCGCCAAGGGAGTCGCTATGACGTGAGACTTGGGAAATGCTTGGTGTGCGGAAACTGGAAACACCCTGACAGTAGAAGAATGCAATATTATTTAAAACGGATTTGAGAGGCATGAATGTCTAAACAGAATTAATAATAGTAAAATAATTATAATAATATAATAATAAAACTGACTTCAGGGCTGTCCTTAATATACTGTGTTAGCTCGTTTTTAATTCGTCGTACAGATATACAAAGTAAAATAAATCAGTCCTGCTCGCATCTTGCTGAAGCGCAAAAGTGTTACCGTATAACCAAATCGCTGTCAGCGACCACGAATTCAGCCTCTGAGATCGTCGCAGACTATAAGCTTGATGTATATTCAATGTGGGGAACGCCATATGAATGAAGCCAGCAAGAGGCATAGATCCTCATGAACCCCCGCAGATGCGGGGGTTCATGAGGATCTATGCCTCTTGCAGTGGGGTGGTGTCCACTAGGTCATGACGCCGAAGTGGGTTTTACTACCTGGTACCAGTGCAGCATGTCTTTTGCTGTACAGCTTGACTGCCTCAGCCTCGAAGACAACCTTGAACGACGGTGGTTCAGAACGGTGAGCTGCAAACAAAAGATGCACCGGTAGGTCGTTTGACATTGGAGCGCACAACGTCTTTGCATATATATTCTCAATGAACCATTCTTCTATACTAATCTTGGAACAAATATTATCATTCAGTACGAGTTGACCTCATACGATTTACTTTCCAGAAGTTCGACCAGTGTGTCAGTTTTGCTGAACAGTCGTAAACATTCAGAATATTTTCATGAAATATTGATTTTATATCACTATATGTGCGCCAGATATATTCATCTCAGTATAAGAATGGTCCATTTTCACGTGTATGAGGAAGATGGCCAAGTTTTCAAATCTGAAACAGAGCAGGCACACATGAATTATGCATGCTTGACCTCGATATTGAAATCTGACCGTTTCCCGCTAGGGCTCTATTAGGGTATTGGAAATGGCTTGATCTCGTGTTTTTATCAATTTTTACGACTGTACAGCAAAATTAACAAATCAAAGGAGTTGTGCGAAAATAGCCCATGGTATGTCCATTTTCACTAAAGGCTAATTGTTCTGAGAGTGGTACAGGAAAGTGCATCTTTGCGGAGATATTTGAAATATAAAAACGTTGTGCGCTCCGATGTCCTATAGGTTTTGCAATGATGATGGTGTGGGCTATGATGATAACAATATGGCGTCGACGAGCATAGAGCACAGAGGTATTTCTTATTGTCGTGCGGTCAGTCCAATTTCGGACACTGTGATTGGTCCGCACATCAAAACCGCAAGGGGTACAATGCCTTATTGTCTACCCCCTAGAATCATTGCCGCACCTGTATCTTTTAACTCATTCTGCTCCAGGACCGTAATCCACAAATTTTGAAGTTGCCCCCTGAAGACTGTATTACACTTCTGGAAACAGATCGAGCGTGATAGTTCAAGTGTTGTGCCAGAATAGATCGACCCTGGCACAACACTTGAACTATCATGCTCGATCCATGTCTTGCCGTTGCGTGTCGGAGCTGAATGAGTTAACCAGCTGACCAATCCGCATTTCTATATCGCGCACAAATCTACGTCGGTCTTTGGTCTAAACGTTTAGATCATGGCTACTTTGCACCTTGCTTCATAAATGAACTGAAAACACAGAGATCAAACAGTGGTACACATTATGGATACAAATGAAAAATAGCTTATTTCGAGATGACTTTCGCGGAGAGCACGCGACACAAGTCCTGCACAATTATGTCGCAATTCAAAATCTGAACTGAGGACGCCCTGAGCTTTCCACGGTGAGTGTCAGCACGTAATGATGTGTGGAATGTTACACGCTAGCCGCAAGAGAGAAAGAGAAATAAATTAAGAACATTTGACAGATCTATGACACTTCAGTTTGTTGAAAAGATCGATGTATTGTTGATTGTGCGTGTGAGCTCAGTAGTGGTTGCAATTGGCGAAAGAGGCCAACAAATGCTTCATGTACGAAATCAGCCCTACTGTATCCAGGAGTTTGCTACGCAGTCCCGTGCTTCACGGTGTAGAAGTTTTATCACTTAAATCCAATGATAAAAGTTCCACTCTTCCGTTGTACAGATTCTGTAATTGCCCGTGGTTACTTAAAAGCATCACCACTGGTAAACTTTTGAAATTCTAGTGGCGAAAATCAAACACATTTTTGCACGACTGGGGGCAATACAGCCTATACATGCACAAAAGAGTCGCGTCGACTGTGTAGCACACAGAAATGATTCAGTGTGACGTTACTCCTGACGTCAAAGATAACGTGGCGCCTTCAAATATTGCACACTTCGGACTAACGACAATGGCATGGACACGTCTGTATTGGGTTACTTATAGGGTTTCGTTTTGGTACTGAAGTCCGATGAAGATGATTATCAGACCTCCGCGCCTTCGGCGCGCAGGTCTGATAATCATCTTCATCAGACTACAGTACCCGAATTAAACCCTCGAAGTAACCCAACAGACGATTCAACGCCATATTGCATGAAGGGCGCTCGATGTGTGTCTGGATACCCTTCATCTCAGGTAGTTGGTTCTTCTAATGCAAAGTAGTAAACATTAAGATTACAATACTAACCGTACACAAAATCAAATACTCACGACAAACGTTTGTTCAGATAAGCGTGCAACCTATCAAAAGAACGTGCTCTGCTACACAGTTGTGGCTAAACCTCACCAGCGAGGAGCGTCCAGAAACGTGTCATCCATCCACCCGTCCGTCCTTTCGTCCGTCCATCCATCCATCCATCCATCCATCCGTCCGTCCGTCCGTCCGTCCATCTCAGATTGATTGTACATTGCTTAACGTCCCGACAGCAACAAGGCTTTCTCAGATAAATAACTCACCTAAACTCACACAGGGCACCGCTAAGTTCTTTATCGCAATTATCATCGTTCCACGTCCAACCCTCGGCTTTGACCATGGTAAAGCAGTCCTCTCCACCTAGTGCGTCGTTCGGTTCCCCTTTTTTCCAGTCCGTGAAGTTAAACGCAGATCCACTGCTGGCCCATTTCCACATTCCTTCGTTTTCTGTGTCAGTACCACCAAGCCACAGTTCGCCTAAAACATAAACTGTATAGTTAACCCCTTCCCTGCCACTGTACGTACATTTAGTTCCTGAAATCTGTATTTCTTCAGCGACCAAAAGTCAAAACCGACACAGGTCCTCGGGATGCTCCCTCAGTAGCGGGGACTCAAGAGGATCTGTATCTCTTGCAGTTGGATCGCATTCACGTTTTCACTCTCAAGCTTGCTAGCCGCCTGGATCATCGGCCCAGAAAGCACCGCGCGGTAAGACTAGGACATAATCATGGTGTTGGGTGTTTTGCTGTGCAAAGGTGGTCTTGAAAGGTTCTATACCCATCTTGCAACAACAGGACCGTCACTAATTCCTCTAAGGTCTGAAGGCCCAGTTGTAGCAGGATGGTCGCCACTTCTCCCCTTCATTGCCAGTGGACGCGGTGAATTGCTCCGATCTTGGTTAAGTCAACGCCAAAGAGAGCTCAAGTCTTTAACCCCTTCACTGTCGATAAAAGGTGAACACGATCCAGATGCAAGAAGCATCGATCCTCATGAGCCCCCGCAACTGCGGGGGTTCATGTGGATCAATGCCTCTTGCTGACAACACGTTGAATCAATGCTCCTGGGGCCGCTGTGGCTTTTTGGCGTTGCATACATCCACTAGTACTGTACAAAGTACCGGCGGCTGCATGTACAAGAGGTTTAAGATACAACAGGGTGAGGGGGGGGGGGGGGAGGTAACAATCACGGATTCGCGAAGATTTATTTTGGGGATTCACGAAGCACGAATCGAAAGACAGCCTTCACGTTTCACGATGGAAAAAGATGATGGAGAGATAAGAGACAGCTTCCACTCTAACAACTGGAGGTGGGGCGGGGGAGTTGGGCGGAAGGGAGAGGGACGGGGGTAGGGTAGAGAGGCTGTTATAGAGCCTGTTGATGCTGGCGCTGTTGCACAGCATTCCTGAAATGCATTCTTTCTCCGTTGGGTTCTTCTCTGCATTTTACACGATTGGCAGTCAGCCGTTTTGGTCCTGATTACTGAACTGGCCGGAAAATCATTAAACGATTTAGGGTTTTTGTAAAGAAATTTCACTCAGCTGCAACTCGTCACATGTGGTACAAGATTGTACATCACACTTGAGTAACAGTTCCAACAATATTTTATTCTCACAATGAAATCTCAGAACAATGCATCCACAAATGCATCCATACTTTGGTAAACTGCTCTCCATAATGCATCCACAATTCTGATACACTACACCTTCCATACAATGCAGGCACATAATTCGCTAACACCCTTTGTAAGTCCCTTCTATTAATAGAAGGGACATTTTTTTATGACGGGTCGCGGAGGGGCGAAATTAATAGCATGTCCATGTCAAAGGCGGGAAGGCTAAACCTCTAACAATTGAAGTAACAGATAAAAATTACATGTCTAGTTAAGCTAACCACCCTGCTGAACGTACATTTATCGCGAAGCGCCGTATGTGCGTATGTGCGTATATATGTGCGTGCGTATGTATGTGTGTGCGTATGTATGTAAACAAGAAAATCTCCGACATTTCTGTACACACACGGGCTTGAAACTTTGCGAAATACTTTCATAAGTGGGTGGCTAAGAGTGCCTCGGAGCATACTGTAATTGAATTTCTCATTGAAGACATAAACAACCGTTTATAGGAAGTCGGTTGACCCAGATTAGAGTCCGTAATTTTTATCATATTTACTTGAACGTTTGCAAACAGCTAGTTTGGAGAAAGACATTGGATGAGTTCGTTAACCAGCTTTGTATCGTTTGAACTTCCTTAGTAAAAATTAATTCTTTTCAGAAAAGAATTAAAACCTCAAAAAATCCTTACTTCTAGAGAAAGTCAGACAGTGGCGGTGACGTTAAACAGGCAACTCCGTCATCACGCGAACACGGACAATACTTTAAATATGACGTCTCTCTCTCTCTCTCTCTCTCTCTCTCTCTCTCTCTCTCTCTCTCTCTCTCTCTCTCTCTCTCTCTCTCTCTCTCTCTCTCTCTCTCTCTCTCTCTCTCTCTCTCTCTCTCTCTCTCCCACCTTTTGAACTTTGGGTGTTTCGATGTTCTTTGCATGCATTTTCTTTTCATTTATATAATTATGTGTGTGTGTGCGTGTGTCTGTTTGTGTGTATGTGTGTGTGTATGCATGTGTGTGTATGCATGTGCGTGTATGTGTGTGTGTGTGTGTGAATGCATGTGTATGTGTGAGTGCGCGCGTGAGTATACATGTTTGTGTTTGTGCGTATGTGTGCATAGTCATGTGTGTGGTATACATGTATATAATTTCATTTGTCGTTAGGCTTGATTCTGTATTTCTTTAAATTTTCCTGTTTTGACATGCATGTATATTTTTTTTAATATTTGCTATGTGCGTTGTATGACTGTGAACTGCATTTAAAAAAAATTCTATGAAAATTGCACCTCACTGTTGCTCTGGGGGAGAGGGGGTGGGGGTCGTGTGAGTGTGTGTATGCGTGTTGTGTAGTGTGTGTGTGCATTGGTGTGTGTGTTTGCGTGTGTTGCAGTATGTGCGTGTGTCTCTCTGTGTATGTGTGTGGTGCAGAATGTGTGTGTGTGATGTAGAGAGTGTTTGTGCCTGTGTGCTTTTATTTACTTTCGTGTGAAACTGTTGTTTTGTTTGTGATAGTGTTCAATGGTAGTTCTTAGCTTAATGGTAGTAACGGCAAGTTTGAAAATTGGTCATGTTACCAAATACTTTTACCGTTATAAAATAAACCCGACCTCCCTGACACAAAAAGATTTTGCACATCACTTTCAAACCACAATCTTACACAACACACCACCAAACCCACCCACCGACTCGGCCACACCCTCGACTGGATCATCACCCGCACCTCCGATCAACTCCTTCTTGACTCTGACACCTCCTCTGTGCTTCCCTCTGACCACCTCGCTATTCTCGTCTACCTCAACCTACCTCCCCCGAAAAAAACCAAGCTCCTTGTCTCTCGTCGCATACTAAAATCTATCAGCCGAGAGAGCTTCTTCGATGAAGCTGTCGACCTTCTCTTGGACCCCGCCTCCTCTCCTGATCTTGCATCCCATTTCGACTCCTCCCTTCGAAAATTTCTAGATACCCATGCACCTGTCACCACCTGCTCCATACCCAACCGACCCCCCCGACCCCTGGCTCACTGAGGACATAGCTGAGGCCAAGCGCAAGCGCCGACAAGCGGAACGCCGCTGGCGCTCAACTGACCTCACCGTTCACAGACAGATCTTCCAAACAACTAGATCCAAAGTGTGCAGAATGATCTCCGACTCCAAACGTAAACACCTTCAAAACAAAATCCTGGAATCCACTTCTTCCAAAACCCTCTACGCTACCATGAACACACTCCTAGGCACTTCTAAAGACTCTCCTCTCCCCAACACACACAGCAAAGAAGAACTCCCGTCCGCTTTCTCCACCTATTTTTCCAACAAAATTCAAACTCTGCGCAACACACTTGACACTCTGCCTTCTCCGCCTTGCCCTCCCGACGCCCCCTTTTCCGGCACCCCATCTCGTCCTTCCGCCCCGTCTCTCAGGACGAAGTCCTCAAGACTATAAGGTCCATGCCTTTCAAAACCTGCGAACTAGACCCCCTCCCAGCTTCTCTCTACCGGGACGGCCTTCCAAAACTTCTGCCCTTCATTAAAGACATCGTCAACACATCTCTAGAGAACGGCTCCGTCCCTGACATCTTCAAGTCCGCCATCGTCCGTCCTCTCCTCAAAAAACACAACCTCGACCCAAACGAACTAAAAAACTATCGCCCAGTCTCCAATCTCTCTTTCCTGTCAAGCTTCTTGAGAAGGTTGTTTTCAACCAGCACAACCTCCACCTCGCCAACAACAACCTCCACAGTCCCTTCCAGTCTGCCTATCGCAACCATCACAACACTGAAACAGCCCTTCTACATATCTTAAACGACCTGCTTCTCTCCAACGACTCGGGCAACATCTCCCTTCTTACGCTACTCGACCTCTCTTCCGCCTTCGACACCATAGACCACTCTATCCTCCTCCACCACCTTCACCGCTCTTTTGGCATCACTGACTCTGCTCACTCCTGGTTTCTCTCCTACCTCTCCGACAGACAGCAGTCCGTCACCATCGACGGCGTCTCCTCCAACCCAATCACGCTCTCCTGCGGAGTTCCACAGGGGTCTGTCCTGGGCCCGGTCCGGTCCTTTTCACACTCTACACCTCTCCCCTGTCCAACATCATCCAGTCTCACCACATACACCACCATCTCTACGCTGACAACTCACAACTGCTAGACAAAGACAAACTCGACAACACTCAGTCACTACTGACTCGCACGGCTGACTGCTACGAAGACGTGAAAAACTGGATGACAGCAAACAAGCTTAAACTGAACGACGACAAAACGGAAGCCATGCTGATAGGCACTCGCCAGAAACTTTCCCAGCTCCTTCCCTCTTTCCACCCTATCTCCCTGAATGACTCGACAAAAAACCTCTGCGTTATCCTCGATTCCTCTCTTACCATGACCAGCTTCGTCTCCGCCACGGCCCAGGCATGCTACTTCCACCTCCGCCGCATCAGTCAGATCAGAAAATACCTCACTACCGAAGCTGCCACCAAACTTGCTGTCTCTCTCATCCTATCTCGCATCGACTACTGCAACTCTCTCCTTTCCGGCCTCCCTCACTCCACCACTTTCACTCTCCAGCGCGTTCAGAACAATGTTGCCCGCCTCGTCCTCAGAAAGAAAAAATCCGACCACAACACTCCCCTGCTCAAACTCCTTCACTTTCCATTCCACAACGCATCCAATACAAGATTTTGTCTCTCTGCTACAAATCCCTGAACAACTGCGCTCCTGCCTATCTCTCCAACTTAATTCACCCCTACACTCCTTCCCGCTTCCTCCGCTCCGCCTCCGACCCTCTCCTCCTCCACATCCTCCGCACCAAACTCAACACTTTCGGCCCCCGATCCTTCTCAGTATACGGTCCATCCACCTGGAACACCCTCCCACTCTCTCACCGTCAGAAACACTCTCTCTCTCCTCCTTCCAGACCGCCCTCAAAACTCACCTCTTTCAACAGTTCTAGCACTATATCACCACACTCCCCACCCCAAGCTGACTGTCGTAATGTATTTCACTATTTGTGGTACGTGAGTCGTTGTCTAAAGCGTGCGCATGCGTGCGCAAGTTGTGAGTGCGCGCTTAGAGTTATAATTATTATAAGATATGCGCATTATTTAATTATTATTATTATTATTATTATTATTATTATTATTATTATTATAAAGGTTCATTGTCATTCTCTCTCTCTCTCTCTCTCTCTCTCTCTCTCTCTCTCTCACAGTTAAACTGATCCTCCCATTCCCCCTCTCTAACTCTTGAGAAAAAGCTTCAGGCAACAGGGCTCCTTCCTTTACATCAACACCTTACGTTAAATAAGTGCGTACTTATGCACAAAGCACTGAACGGGAAAGCCCACCTCCGTGGCGCAGTGGTTAAGGCGCCTGCCACCAATGCCAAAGGTGCGAGGTTCGTTACCGGGTTCCGGCGTTGGACTTTTCTCCTCTGGTAAGTGTCACCGTTAATTCGGGCGGACTGTCGGAGGTTCTTTCTCCGGGTACTCCGGTTCTTCCACCCCCCTCCCCCCCCCCACCCCCCACACTTTGGTACCGGTCTCAGGCCACTTTACAAATTTCAAATACAAGCGATCAAAAATCTCTGTAACTTCAGTAGCTGACTGGCCCTTCGTTTGTCTTGTACTGTGTTTATACTGTGTTTGTCTAGTTAAATGGCGTAAATCCGTGTCTGTTTCATGAGTGTGTGTGTTGGGTTTCAGGCGCGGCGCTTTGAGTCGATTTCCCCAAAATTGAGAAAAAGCGCCTATATAATAACGGTATTATTATTATTATTATTACCTGACAAAGCTTTTCACTGAGAGCGAAAGGGTTTACAGCACTTCGCGGAACAGTCTAGTCAATGAACGGCCCCGAATTGACTTGTTTAAATCCAGCCTTTCGTACGCGGGTGCCTATTTATGGAACTCACTTCCCCCACATATACAGCAAACGAGACATCTTCCATTGTTTAGGACGAAAGCTTTTAAATATATCTCAGAGCAAAAGACAAGTAGATAATGTGTCCAAAAGAGCCATGTCAATGATTTCCTTTTTTAACGCATTGTTGTGGTCCTCCGTTTTGCACTTGTTAGTTTTTATTACCCCTCTTCTCTGTACTGTTTTGCCTGTTCACTATATTCCTACACAAGAGTAGCTGTATCATAAGCGCGCAGTAGCTGTCTATAAACACTCACTTTACATCGCCGCCAACCCCCGACCCCCCGACCCTGTCAATTGGTCTGTGTAGGTGTGTGTGTGTGTGTGTGTGTGTGTGTGTGTGTGTGTGTGTGTGTGTGTGTGTGTGTGTGTGTGTGTGTGATGGTGTGTGTGTGTGTGTGTGTGTGTGTGTGTGTGTGTGTGTGTGTGTGTGTGTGTGTGTGTGTGTGTGTACGTAACCTTCACAGACTTGTGAACTTATATCGGAATGTAACGCAAGTGACCTGTTGATGTAGCCGCTTGTTTGCGCTGTTAACATGTTGTTTTAATGTTGTTTTTAATGTTGTAATTTAGCAAGGACAAACACGAAAATAGGCCTGTGCGCCTATTGTTTCCATCCTTGAGAAATAAAGTAGCATTCATTCATTCATTCATTCATTCATTCACAAACATGCGCGCATCTCAAGGAAGAATAGATCATCATGCGTTCTCCAGGGGCGTGGCGCAGTGTTTAAGGCGCCTGCCACCAATGCCAAAGGTGTGAGGTTCGAAAACGGGTTCCGGCGTCGGACTTTTCTCCTCTGGTAAGTGTCACCGTTAATTCGGGCGGACCGTCGGGGGTTCTTTCTCGGGGTACTCCGGTTCTTCCACCCCACCCCCACCCCCCACCCCCCGGCCCCCCACCCCCACCGCCCCCCACCCCCCACTTTGGTACCAGTTTCAGGCCAATTTACAAATTTCAAATATAAGCGATCAAAAATCTCTGTAACTTCAGTAGCTGAACTGGCCCTTCGTCTGTCTTGTACTGTGTTTGTCTTAAATGGCGTAAATCCGTGACTGTTACGTGAGTGTGCGTGTTGGGTTTCAGTTCGCGGCGCTTTGAGTCGATTCGTACAAAAATTGAGAAAAAGCGCCTATATAATAACGGTATTATTATTATTATTATTCTTGGAGATGTTTGGAGCGTGCACGCATGCACGCACTAACACGCACACACACACATCGACGAGCTTTCAGAAGAGCATGCAGCTGACCCGTGTACTTAGTATATCATGTAGCTAGGTAAAGTCAACCTGCTTTCACACAAATTATAGCAAGACTGAAATTGTACCGTGAAGTTCTAGTTTTGTCACCATTTTGTCAAGCCTGTGAAGCGAAAGTGAAAGTCATATCACGTAAAATATAAAATTACGTAAAAACTAAAACTTACGTCATGACAAATGACGTTTGACAAATCAATGACGCGTATGTCCTTTGCCTCTAATAGAACTCACTGACGCATTGGCAGATCTGCGAGACGTTTTTAGTAGGATTGATTGATTGATTGTACATTGCTTAACGTCCCGACAGCAACAAGGCTTTCTCAGGACGTGCCTGCACTGCTTGTGAAAAAAAATAAAAATAAACAGAACATTGAATGTATGTTGCCAGCCGGTCAAATACATTAAATAAACCTAACACATAGGGCCTAAATAAAGCTAAGACCATTTAGCAACACACATCCAATATCAAGAGCTACAGGCAGTGCAGACAGTAGGGAGAGTTTTAAAAAGGCAAATACAGGTGAATGGACAAAGGGTAGACAGAAACACATGCCCCAGAATAGAGAGAAAAACCCACCCTGTGGGGCTGACCAGGGTGACCCTGGGAACTAAAAAATACCTAACCCCACCCAAGTCCCCCAGGGCAGACCCGGGTGGGGTGTTTTTAGTAGGAGATAATTAAACAGCAAAATCAGGTCAAAGACAAAAGGTAGAGACCATTGACAGCGAGGACAGCTCTCATATAGACGGGACTTTGTGGGTTATGGTTCATTCCATCTTGTTTTATACTATTACAGATTTCCAGAACAATCCCGCAAACTACACAACTCAACCAAGCAGAAAAGAAAACATAACCAAAACACACCAATATTCATGAAAAAGAACACCCTGGATCCATTTTCCACTAACACCTAGGTGAATTCCGTAAATTCCGTGCATTGCGTAAATGTCGCGAATTGTAGCCAACTGCAATACTTTGACGTCATATTTGAGGTCACTTAAAAAGATCGCGACCCTGCCCGAACCTTCCAGTCTAAAGTAGGTCAGACTTCGCTACAATCGATCGCAACTCTCCTTGCAAAGGAAAACTAATCATACTAAAAAGGTACGTAATTCTTATCCAAAACAACTCAGCTGAACATCGGAAACTTTCTATGATTAACTCACACACGCCCTTGGAAGAATAACACAACCACAAACGTGACACAGGGGGAGACGGTTTTGGACTACAATTTACAATCTGGCAACAGGCGCACGTTTCATGAAGTAACCAGGACGTTTTCATGGCACACGGAAACCTTTTGTGGGATTTCACGGTTCACGACGAGCATTTTGCCAAAGATCAGGTGGATAAAACAATTACAATCAAGAATCAAGAGAATAAAAAAAAAACGCCAGTCACGCATCACAATTTTAGGGCGTAACCCCCCCCCCCCCCTCCCCTCCCACCCACACCCGGATGTCCTGGATTCAATTACCACATTTTTTGTTTCTTTTCTTTTTCTGATGATAAATACCAAAACAACACTCGATTCACCTTCACTGAATCGTGCTATTCACATTGACAGAGCGTTTGCGCAGAACGGTAAATCCATTTGACCTTTAAAAAAAGACCGCTGTAATTCGTAAATATGCCGTTATAGCGTACGTGGTATACATGGTATACAGCGGGCTTGATAAACACGCATGTTTGAACAATCTTTTTTTTAGGTTCACTTGTCTGAAATTGTAGGCACATCACACTTAAAGAACGCTTTTGTGATCGTGTAATGTAAAAATATTACCGTGGGACTTTATGGACAATCTTATTTGCCAGCTGCATGGCAAGAGAGAGAGAGAGAGAGAGAGACTCAAAGCTAAATATGCACTGCCCTTGACCTACCCAGTAAGAAAAGGTCCTGGGTGCCCCGACGGCAACAGTGGGCCCGCGCACGGCTGTGCGTGGGCCTACTGCGGCCGTCGTGGGCCCGAAGACGTTATGCTACTGGGGTATGAAGTTGGACACAACTCTTGCTCATTTTGCTGGAAGCGAAAGATGCAAAGAAACATACTCAGACCAGACGCATTAGCGATTTTCTTGACGTGGTCCCTCTCCCCAGCACTCTCGATCTCGGCCATTTTCCCGCCTAGGCTCCTGCATTCATCCTGTATTGCACAAAATTAATGAAGAGTGTGTTGGGGGATGATGGTAGGGGGGGGGGGGGGTGGCACAGACAATTTAGAGACTGAAAACATACTAACGAAGACTAAGATAAAAGGAGCTTGTTAATTTTTTTGTTTTAATTAAATTTTTAAAAAACATTCAGAAAGAATAAATTACACTGGTGGACATGCCTGTTAATATACAATATATCTGGGGAATTACAACCACAAAGAAAAAAAAGAAGAAATAAATTGAAAGACTGTCAATTACGGAAGTGAATTTGTTGACGGCATTTTAAGATAGTTTAAATGGACGTCTTTCCACATTGCTTTCGGACATTAATATGAAAAACCTACAATAAATTGATCTGCGTTTTGGAAAGACTACGCCTACAGTATCAGCACAAATTATTCACAGTGCCATGTAATAGTCATAGCTAACCCTTTGCGTGTCGGTGGCGGTTTCTGTCGCGGTGATTCTTTGAAAACACCGATGCAGACACGCAACGGGTTAAATTAAACAGAATACATGTAGCTCGCTACGTACGTTGGCTGTTCTCCATGTTACTCTCTTCTTCACTACAGAGTAGCATGACGACTGAAACCCGGGCGTTGCCTCGCAAATGGCTTTAGACAGAAAATAAATGCACATGAAACCCTAAAACACTAATTGACATTATATATTTTCACAAACTTCGGAAAGTAGTAACATTGTTCGCACAAATCAACGACTGAACGAGTCGAATCGGGGCTTAGTTAATTACTTGCACATTGTTCTTCAGTATAATATTACGTTACGTTACGTATTGTTACGTTACGTAATGTTGTTATGTTACGCTACGCTACGTTACGTGACGTTATTATATTATATTATATTATATTATATTATATTATATTATATTATATTATATTATATTATATTATATTATATTATATTATATTCGACTTACGAATCACACGCAGCTTGTCTTCAATCCGTTTGAGATCCGACGTCCAGTTTGCCTCTGTTTGCTGCAGACGCTCCTTTAGTCCCAATGCCTTCACCTCACTTATTTGAGCCTGGAATACATGTATAGGCAATGTGTGTAGCTACATTTATAGCAAGCAATGAAACTAACTTACGTACTTACTTCCTTAATTTTCGTATTTTGGTTATGTAACATTAGAATGCTCTCCGTTTTTAAGTCCCTTCTATTTATAGAAGGGACTTTTTGGGACGGGTCGCGTTGGGGCGAATTTAATAGCATGTCCATGATGTCAAAGGCGGGCAGAGCAGGCCTAATCCTCTGACAACTGAAGTAACAAGATAAAAATTACGTCATGTCTAGTTAATAAAGGTAATTTGTTTAGCGCCTAATCACCAAGGTGCTCTAGGCGCTTTACAATCACAGTAATGAGACAGTGAAGCAGAATACAAAAACAAGCACATACAACCAAAAAAAAATACATTGATTTACAAGGGCAGAAAACTCACACCACACACTCTCACACACACACGCGCACGCACGCACGCACGTACGCACGCACGCACGCACGCACACACACACACACACACACACACACACACACACACACACACACATGATGAGCCGGCAGACAAAATGGTCTTTATGTATTTGCAACAGAGAAAAGGTGTGTTTTAAGCTTGGATTTGAAAATGGAAAGAGATGATGAGTGACGCACATCAACTGGGAGAGCGTTCCATGTAATGGGACCAAAATAAGAAAATGCACGATGACCTTGAGTGACCTTATTACGTCTAGGGATACGGAAAACACGAGTGTCTGAAGCAGAGCGTAGTGAGCGGGACGGTGTATACAGCTGGACAAGATCAGATAAGTAAGGAGGGGCAGAACCAGAGATGATGTTGAAACAAATAACACAGACTTTATACTGAATTCTGTATGAAACTGGCAGCCAGTGCAAATCAGCTAGTAAGGAGTGAGTGAGTATAGATTGCTTTACGTCCCGCAAGCGACAAAGGCCTTTTCAGGACGTGCCTGCGCTAAATGAAGAAAAGAACTGCAAGAAGCGCAGACAGGAGGGAGAATTTCAAAAGAAAAATACAGATGAATGGACCAGAAAGACAGAAATACAAACCCCCAAAAGAGTAGAACCTACCTTGCAGGGGTTAGACAAGGTGACCCTAGGAACTAAAAAGTAGACAACCCCACCAAGGCCTCACATTATGCCTCTACTAGCTGATTTTCCCCCCCACCCTAGGGCAGACCCGGTGGGGGGGCAAATCAGCTAGTAGAGGCATAATGTTTTCACCTTTCGGTACACGAAAAATCAGATGTGCAGCACAGTTCATGACTCTCTGTATTTGGTCAAGAAGATTTTGCGGAACACCGGACAAAAGAAAATTGCAATAGTCTATTCGGGACAGCACAAGGGAGGTAACAAGTGTTTTGGTAACTTCAACAGTCAGCAGATGTCGAACAGTGCTGATACTTCTGAGTTCAATGAAGGCAAGCTGGCAAACTTTCTTCACTTGTTCCTTCATTGTCAGCCTGTTGTCAAAAATGACACCCAAGTTACGGGCCGAGCTAGAAAAGGTGATGGCACTCTCGCCCACCATCATTGACTCAGGAAGATCAGCACTGCACGTAGAGGAGCACGTCATTCGGAGGGACTCGGTTTTGTCACTGTTCAGCTGGAGCTTGTTCTGTGTGGTCCACTTCTGAACATCACAAATACAAGCCTCCAAAGACTGCACCATTTGATCGGCATGTTCACGAAGGGAGTGTTTGTACAATTCTGTATCATCTGCATATAAATGATAAGAAACAAAGTGACGCTCAATGACATGCGACAGGGGCTGTGTATACAAAGTAAAGAGAACAGGCCCCAAGACCGACTCCTATGGAACGCCACAAAGCAGCTCAACAGGGTGGGACTCAAATCCTGCCACTGAAACCATCTGCAAGCGACCAACAAAGTAGGATTGGAAAAATTTCAGTGCTGTGCTTTGAATGCAAACACATCACGAAGGCGGGCAAGTAAAATGTCATGGTCAATGGTATCAAACGCTGCGCTCAGATCGAGCAGAGTCAGAACAGAGATTATATCTTCATCGCTAGCACCAAGTAGGTCATTCACAACACGCAGCAATGCTGTCTCCGTGCTATGACCAGATCTATATGCTGACTGGAACACATGCCACAGACCATTATTCTTGATATGGTCTAGAAGCTGCGTGAGCACTGCTTTGAAAGAAAAGGTAGGTTGGATACGGGTCTGTTGTTGTTCAAACTGTTGGGATCAAGTGTAGGTTTCTTTAAGAGCGGCTTAACAATTGCAGTTTTGAAACAGGTAGGTACAGTGCCGTGCAAGAGGGACTCATTTACAATAGCTGTAACAACTGTTACACGATTGCATTTTTACATTCAAAAAGAAGGGACGAAGGCACAGGGTCTAGCTCACATGTCTTGAGAGACATCTTACTCATGGTGTCTAGCACTACCTTTTCAGTCACTGGACTGAAGCATGCAAGAGGAGTGCCGGCAAAACACGTAGATTCAAATGAGCAAGATGTCTGAGCATCATCACATTTGTCAATGTTGTCACGTATTGTTCTGACTTTGGAACAGAAAAAGCGAGAGAACAGTTCTGGGAGGTCACGGATTGGATGTGTGCTGGGCAGTTGAACAGATTTGGTCTTACCCAAGAGTCCATTAGTCACACGGAAAAGTTCTTTGCAAGTACTTGCTGCAGCAACTTTTGCGCAGATGAAAGCAGTCTTGGCATTGGTGGTCAAGCGAGTGATTTTATACTTCAAACTATTCAGAATCTGTTTATAAACAGTCAGCCCAGACTTGAGCCAACACCTCTCTGCCTGACGCAGTTACGCCAACCTCGCTGTTGAACGTACATTTGGCGCGAAACGCCGTATGTGTGTGTGTGTGTGTGTGTGTGTGCGTGCGTGCGTGCGTGCGTGCGTGCGTGCGTGCGTGCGTGCGTGCGTGCGCGCGTGCGCGAGTGCGTGCGTGCGTGCGTGCGTGTGTGCGTGCGTATGTATGTTAACACCAGAATCTCAAATTTTGCCGTACGCATAAGCTTGAAACTTGGCGAAATACTTTATTAAAGGGGTGGCTAAGCATGTTGTAAATGGATGTCTCATTGAAGACATAAAAGACCGTTTATAGAAAGTCGTTTGACCCACATTATTTTCCGTAATTTTTGTTATATTTACGTAAACTTTTAGATAGAGCTAGTTTGGAGAAAGACATTGGATGAGTTCGTTAGCCAGCTTTGTTTTTTGTACCTCTTAAACCTTTTGAATAATAATTCATTTTTGCAAGTTTTGGATCCACTTTATACTCCCATCAAGCAGTCAGCCCTGGAAGAGGCTGTGTGGAACAAAACAGTCAGCCTTGGAAGTAACCCCGGCCATAACCTCAGTTATTTGGGGGCTAGGGGGGGGGGGGGGGGGGCTCTAGGACCGAGGCCCCGAAGACAACCGTTGAAAATCAGTGGCTCACTAACTTGGCTGATAAGATGTTGGTGGCGCGCAAGATATTTTGGATCCTCACGCTCTCGGAAGGTCTAAATTGACTGTAGATTTATGGCGCACACTAGAATCGGAGCGGATCCGTTGCTTGGGGTAGGTTGTTTTCGTATTTAAACTGGAAGAAATCTCTAATTTTGAACACGTGATGCTTGTATCTCCGCCGCAGAGTTGTCTTGGTAAAAGTATTAGCTGGTGGTGCAAAACGACAGTATTTTTCTTTTTCTTCTCGTAAAGAGATTTCCCAAGGAGTACAGTGTTTTCATATGTACTGAAAGAATTAGGAGTGACGTAAATGTTTTCTTGTTACCATCATATAGGCCTATGCTAATGACGTGGAATCGATTTATCCGCCCAAATTCTTGAATTTTTTGTGGACAAAATTGTAGGAGGTCTGAAATCTTTCACGTCGCCGTAGCTGACAGTGGCTTGTGCATTTAATAAAACCTTTTACATGAGTTTATGGTGACATAGGAGCTCCAGGTAGGTTGCTTCTCTGGTTCCTTCCTTTAAAAAATAAATTCTGTCATTTAGCGGCGCACAACGACTCCTACACGTTTTTAACATACGACAGGGACTCCAAACGCTGTTCCTTGGTATGTGCTTGGTCTACGAGCGACTGCCACAGTAGGCACAAGAGACCATTACACACACGTACACACACGTACTATGGTAAACAACAGACAATCAGATGTATTTAAAAACGCATTATCTTTATTGACGTCTGCTCTTTTGATTCCGTCCGCATGCACGAGCTGATTTCCAGTTGCCCGCGCGTTACTATTATTAGACTGGGGATCACATGACCGGTCTCATGATTTCACCTGAAGTGATTTCCACCGCAAATTTACAAAACCAAGATGGCGTCCAGTCCCGGGTGGCTCGATTTGAAGACAAGCGTCAAACGGTGACGCTGTGCATCAAAGTTGCGACGTACTTTCAGGTAGCAGAACAGCTTTGGGCACAGTATAGCATTAATATTAGGCCTTATTTTCTTCCTCATTTGTCAGGTATTTGTGCGCCACCATTCCTACACGTTTTTAACATAGCAGGGACTCCAGCTGCTGTTCCTTGGTATGCGCTTGGTCATATTCTGCTCATGCTATTTTTTTTCAGAATTCCTGTCGCTACTTCTGGCCGCAGAGCGTACTAATAGCGGGAAGCGCCGTGTGTCTGTCTTTACTTGTGTGTGCTTTGTGTTGGCTTAGAGGAGGGAAATGGATCAGAAGTATAAGCTTGAAAATATGAACTACAGTGAATGCCCTTAAACGAAAGACGCATGTGATCTCCAAACAATACGGTAGACTTTGGGATGAAATCTTCCTCTTGTTCAATACGAGATATTTCAACATCAGAATCAGGTCAAAGACAAAAGGTGGAGACCCTTGACAGCGAAGACATCTCTCATATAGAAGGGACGTTGTGGGTTATGGTTCATTCCATCTTGTTGTTCCATTATTGTGATTGTAAAGCGCCTAGTGATTTGGCGTTACAGAAATTGCCTTCATGTTTTTATATTATTATTATTATTATATTGTTAATGATTAATTAATTAATTAATTACATTTATGATAACAAATTCATAAACACACAAAGAAAGGAATAAGTGAATATATAATAAAACGAATAATGCATAACAATCAAACAAACATACAAAGAAATAAAATAACTATGAAAAAAATGCTTTGGTCTGTGTTTTAGGACCTTATAACATAGATGTGGATGGTTAGAGATCAGAGGCCCGCATGCCCAACAATCACGCCCAATGCCCAAAAGGCCATCGGGACGACTCCGGCCGCCGTTAGCCCGCGCAAAACCGTTCGCGAGCCAACGACGACCGACATCGGCCCGATGGCCTTTGCGCACTGGGTCTGTGGTTCAAATAGCACAGTGCTTACTTCAAGAAGTCTGACTTTGGCTTGTTCAGCTTGTAATGCGGTCTTCAGCTCTTCATCAGTTTTTCCCTGCTCAATGATTTTCCCTTGAAACTCTGTGACGTTTGACGTCAGGGTCGCATCCACTTCCTTCTGTTTCGCCAGTTCTCCATTCAGACGGATGATGTCAAAATTCTGTTTGACGTCAACTTTCTTCTGTTCAGCAAATTGCTGCTGAAGATCATCAAATCGTGACGTCAGACGCTCGTCCGCTGACGTGAGATTGTTATCCACATCTT
>BTPG01000001.1:294657813-294685313 GCA_036245525.1 Semisulcospira habei | reverse complement strand
AGAAAGTAACAGGAAAGAAAACAGACCGGGTTCTTTTGGTCTATAAAAATTGAAATCGCATTATTAGAGAATTAATGCCTTTGATCACGAACACGCCCTAACTGCCTAATACAGCAACGGTATAAGGGAAATTACATTTTGATGTTAACATACAATGCAAGCAAGCACCAGGGAGGAAATATTATGAAAATAAACTTTTATGAACTCTCAGGTTTTTAAAGATCCTAATTCTGTGCACATTCAACAAACCACGTAGCGGATACCTCGCTAGTGTAAAGTAGAATTAAATAACGTACAAGCTCAACAACATTCGTTGTCTTTAACTAAAATTTCACTTTTGCTAACTTTTAGTTGCTGGTAACCGCAAGCACTAAAATCCGTGGAACAGACACATTTAGCTGAATTAATCATATAAACTAGCGCTTAAAAAATGATTTTGTGATATCAAAATGCGATACCACAAAGATAGTATGTGAATTATTTGATAATTTTTGTATCATTATGAATAACTACTATTTATAGTCCTTATTGAAAGTAACAGCACGGAACGTGGGACACGCACTTTTAAGTACCCCTAGGTCATAAATGCATCTATATTTAAAAGAATAACGATACGTTAGGCCGATTTTTTTTATTGGCATTGGCCAGGGCTTCCGTTAATATCAAATTTGGGCGAAAATGTCTACACAAATCGTAACTACAGCAGTTTAAAGTCTCCAAACACGAATCTCTTCAATTTTTGAAAAAGCTTCATTATGTATGATTTCATATATACCGGCGAGCAAAAGAAACGCAACTTTTTTTTTAATCATCGAAAACACTTTATTTTTAAAATGTCGCATTTTTTCTGTCCAATATACAAAAACTCACCTTTTGAATGAAGTGTCGCTGCAAAGATGAGAAACCAGAGAGGCCGATTGGAGGCGGCCATAACTCCAAGGCGGGTAATTCCTGTCGTAGTTTTCTTAACGACTGGATCAATAAGAGGATTAAGGTCTACAGATCCGCAGCAGAATGACGGCTCATTATTTTTCTTAATCGATAGCCGGGAACGTCAATACATCAACTTTTTTTTTTTAAATCCCAGAACTTAAAATTTACTACTAAGCTACTTATCTCTCGCTTTAACTCAATCAAGGCGCCCCGCACCAATAGCTGCGAGAGTGTCGTATAGCGTTGCCGGCGGCAACGCTATACGACACTTCCGCAGCTATTGATGCGGGGCGCCTTGGATGAGTTAAATGTTCTTTAAAGTGGATGTCGTTTCGTTCTGGTTCATTAAAGCGTTATTTTGCTCAGCAGCCTTTCACGTTGCCGGCGGCAACTCAGTCCCGCAGCTATTGATGCAGGGTTCTTTGAAAGAGTTAAATGTTCTTTAGAATGGAAGTCGTTTAGTTATAGTAATTAAAGCGTTGTTTTGTTCAACATCTTTTCACGGTTTGTTTTGATAAATTCACAACTCTGGTGATATCACTACGCGGAGCAGCACATCATAGCGACCTAGTGTTATTTTCCAACAAAAAGCACAGTTTCTTCCGTATGAAATGTTAAAACAATTTTGAGTCTTACTTTGATAAACTTATATGCAATGTGACTATACTTACTTTGGCTGACTAATGTCTTTGCTAACACTTAGTGTGTACACAACCGCCCCGCGCGGCTTACAGTGACGGAACGCTTTCTGTGCTGTGCTCCACTATAATTTAACACAGTTATTGTAACCTAACACGAGTTCCGGGGCGGATTGCCTGTATACATTAATCATCAATCACTCAGGGAACGTGATTCATCTGCAACAGTCATAGATCCTCCAGTGTGACCCTGCAAATCCGAGTGAGGCCCATGAGAAGTTTATTGTCTCTTTTTAGTCTCAGCTACATCCGTATTTCTCAGGCGGAGGACCATAATATTATAAGGATTAAAAATATTATGTTTGTCACAGATTAACAATTAGGAAACTTAACTCATTTTAAGGGGTGTAAAGTAATGACGGAGAGCGCATGAAGATCTATGCGTCTTCAAAGTACAACGTTCGTTCCAGATAAACATACAATTTTATTCATCTGAATAGGCATGAATAGGCATAGGCTGAGTACGTGTAAATTGCGGGGACTTAAAACAATATATGCGTCTTGCTAGTTTCATTTGAATCCATGTTTCTCACGTAAAGGATGGCTGATAAGGGTCCAGTTAAACTACCATATTCCCCTCATCAGGAACTGAAACTGGAAGCGGATCTTACTTCTCAGAGTTTCGCCAGATACTATCCTCTCAGGCCGTGGCTCATGAGGCTCTGAACCCCAGTAGCAAAACGTCTTCAAGCCCACAACAGCCGCAGGGGGGGCCGCGCACAGCCTTGCGGGGGCCCACTGCGGCCTTCGCGGGTCCGAGGACCTCTTCTTACTGTCTATGGATCTTGCGAGTTCCATTGACGTCCTTTACTTGTCATGTCGTGTACGCTGTAAGGTTTTAACTATGATCCTCCAAAGAAATTGTAAGCGGATCTATTTAGGTTCTCAGACACGCTCGTATACCAATATGTCTGCAAGAGGCATAGATTCACGTGATGCGCTGTCTGTAGGAGGCGAGAGGATGGCTAACAGGCAAATTCAATTTGCCTGTCAGTCGTCCTCTCACCTCATACTGTATGTGTCTTGTTTAGCTTCCAGTGTCATGTGTATAAATTAAAAATTTCGCATGGTAGAGTTCATTCAATTCTTTCCGTCTCTTTGGATTTTATTTTTGGGAGTGTGTGACTCAACTAATTTTTTTTTTCTTCCCCCTTTTGGCGTTTTCATAAGCAAAAGGCATATGACAGGCGGTTTGTGCAAACAAGCAAAAAATGCCCTAGTGTGTCTGTTGGCGTCTATATGGGACTTGTGTACTAATGCTATTGAGTGTGTGTGTCTGTGTGTGTGTGTGTGTGTGTGTGTGTGTGTGTGTGTGTCTGTGTGTGTGTGTGTGTGTGTGTAAGTGTGTGTGCGTGTGTGTGTTTGTGTGTATGTGTGTGTGTGTGTGTGTGTAAGTGTATGTGTGTGTGTGTGTGTGTGTGTGTGTGTGTGTGTGTGTGTGTGTGTGTGTGTGTTGCGGGCGGGGGGGGAGGGGGGGTGGGGGAGAAGGATATCACGCTGATTATCTCCCTCGATTCACTACCGCTTATCAGCTGTAGCGAATCGAGGGGGACAACCAGTGTATTGTGGAGTAGGAGGCTCTTTGCTAAGTTTTCCGTTTTTAAGTCCCCGGCACCCAGGTGATCGCGGATCATTTTATTGCGTTTTGCTGGTTCCAATTATACATCCGCGTGGCTCAAGCAGGGGTGCATGGCTATTCTAATTTCAGGCTGAAACTCGAAGTGGGTGAGCTGCATATTGTTTTTAAACTCATTCAGCCCGACGGCCGTATTTCCCAAATTTTGGAGGCGTCATCTAACGATTATGCACCAGCTGCAGGAGATGAATCGACCATGATAATTCAAGGGCAGTGCCATGTTAGCTTCGCGCCGACAGTCTGTAGTGCGTCAGAGCTGAATGGGTTAAAAAGTACATTTCAACAAACTGATTGTCAAGCGTATAAAATGCAGAAAAAAAAACCCAACAAAGAAAGAAACCCTCTTAAAATGAATAATTAGAACATAATTTATTATACTTAAATGTTGAAACTGTTTTTACATGCAGAAAAGAAACAGCGTATGCATTATCATTCTTTTCAAGTCCAGGGGGGGGGGGGGGGGGCGGGAAGGCGCGGCAAGCGTGTATCATGATCTCTTCTCACTACCCCCGAAATATCAAAACACGTGAGGGAGGGGGAGGGAGGGGGAGGGGGGAGGGAGGGAGAGAAGCGGATTCCCAAGCTCCCAAAAAGTTTATTTCAATAAAGTTTCATTTCATCTCTTTGTCTCTGTCTGTCTGTCTCTCACGCACGCTCGCAAACACAGGCACACGGGGATTATTGTAAAGTTCCTATGCAACGCACCTGCCTTTTAGTGAAAAGTCATATACTTTCAGCTGAATGTCAGCAATGCCTGTCATTGTCGATATGTCATTATTGTAGGAATTCTGCGTACTTTCAGCGGCGTTGTGCCGAATAGGTTGTGACGTGATAAGCTGACGTAATATTGATTACCACATGGGATTATGTGCTCCTCAAGACTGACATCTGTTCGCAACAATACTTTAATAGTAAAATGGATTCCCGAACAGAACATTATTATTGCCGTTATTTGGCAAAAGCCAGCATGTTTATTTTTAAGTCTCTTCTATTTATAGAAGAGAATTTTTAAGATGGATCGCGGTGGGACGATTTCAGTACAATGCCCGTGACATTAAAGGCGTGCAGACCTCGGCCTCTGACAGTGAAGTATTAACACATTTGAAATTACGTCATGTCTAGCTACGCTAACCGCGCTGCTGAATTACATTTGGCGGGAAGAACCGCGCGCGCGCGCGTTTGTGTGTGTGTGTGTGTGTATATGTGTGTGTGTGTGTGTGTGTGTGCGTGCGTGCGTGTGTGTGTGTGTGTGTGCGTGCGTGCGTGCGTGCGTGCGTGTGTGTGTGTGTGTGTGTGTGTGTGTGTGTGTGTGTGTGTGTGTGTGTGTGTGTGTGTGTGTGTGTGTAAACACGAGTATCTCCGGTGTTTGTGTACGTACAGGCCTGAAACTGACTTTAGGAAATGCTTTGATCGAGATGTATTTCGAAAAGCCTCCAGAGCTGTACCTCTTCAAAGTTTTGAATGATAATTAATTCATTTTTGGCAAGTTTTGGAGCCACGTGATACTCACATCAAACAATCAGCCCTGGAAGAGGCTCTGTGGAACGAAACATTCAGCCCTGAAAGAGGCTGTGTGGAAGACACCCTTGCGTGCCTTTCGGATGAGTGATGGCAAACATCAAATTCGTCAATGTATATAATACGGCGTCGTGGGAATAGCGATGCCATGACATGAAGCTTATAGTGACGCCATTTTGCTGCTGATGCTATTCTTCTTTTTCAGAATCCTGTCGCTACACCAGCTCACATAGAGTACTAATGGCGGAAAGCGCTGTGTGTCCCCCTTTATTTGTGTGCAACTGTGTGTATTGATCAGGGGTTGGTTTATAGAGAGGAGAGAAAAGGATCAGCTTAAAAATATGAACAACTCTGAATGATCCTAAAAGAAAACTGCATGTGAGTTCCAAACAATAATGGTATACTTTGGGATGAAATCCTCATCTTTTTCGCATCGTGTTCAATAGAAAATGTTTCAACATCAGTTTGTGGGTTATGGCTCTCATATAGAAGACTTTTTGGGTTATGGTTCATCCCATCTTGTTGAGATTTTCATTGTTACACGATGAAAATCTCACTTTTCTAAAAAATGGGCATATTTGCCATACAGCGGCAGAAGTAGACAACGAAGGATTTACACAATTTAGACAATGTGAGTACCGGTGGATCTTGCATCCCACGTATGATTCAACAATACACTGACTAGCAAAAGAAATACGACATTTTGAGAAAAATGTTTCCGATGATTCCAAAAATGTCGCAGTTCTCTTGCTCGTTGGTATAAATAAAAATCCATTGGGGTTAAAGCTCCACTGAGCACACCTGCAGATTTAACCCATTCAGCGCTGACGCACTACAACAGGAGATGGATCGACCATGATAATTCAAGGGTAGTGCCAGACTAGATTGGCGCCTGTCGGCGTCAAGCTAATCTGGTACTGCCCTTGAATTATCATGGTCGATCCATCTCCTTCAACTGGTGCATAGTCATTAGATGACGCCTCCAAAATTTGGGAAATACGGCCGTCGGGCTGAATGAGTTAATCATGTCCTTGGATAGATGCACTTACGTTTATTATTGTTGTTTGTTTGATTGAGGTTTGTTACACGTTGAAGTTGAAGCAATATATGGACATGGTCACGTGAATACAGGTTTTGTCCGACAAAGGCTTTGATACAAGAAGGTCCGAACAGACTTGTCGGGAGTGTCACTCAGCTGTACCTTTAAAACCAACAACTGTTTTAAAACTTCTATAACAAGCCAAGTCAGTTTCTTTCTTCCTGATTTTGCAGTCATAATTATGTGAAACTAATGGTTCATAACTAATTATTGATTTACTTTTTACACACACAAACAAAATCACAAAATTAGCAATATGTAGTTGTTTAGAATATCCACTCAGATTAAGTGCAGCTCCAAGTTTAACTAGCGGCCAGTCACATTCCGAAACTAACGCATTCTTTTCACACTGGTCTGTGAGACAGTAGAAACTGAATCACAGAAATTGCGGCATCTGTCCCGTGCCCTGCAGACTGCAGTTCGTCTGGAAATTTTATCGCTCGGTACCCACGTAGTTCGCGAGGAAGACTTGCACCGTTCACAAGGAGGATTGCAATGGGAACTTTGTCTGTTTTTGCTGCTATAATCTGAAATTCCAGATGTTCAGAAATGCGATCTCTCCCCACAAGAACCACAAGCAGAAGCTTCTCCACTTTGTCTACAATGTAGTACTTACTTTGAAACCCAGGATGCAATTTACTTGTCGTTATAACTGTCAGATCATAACCATTTAAGATGTCAGCCACTATCTCCGCTTTGTTTTGTATTTCCTTGAGTATTTCCTCTTCCTCTTCTTCGTCATCCTCATCCTCGTGAATAACTGCAACGTCGCAGGCAGTAATAGCATATTTAACTCCAGTGGAATCTTCACTGGCTCTGTTATCGCGTGATGCCGTGCTTTTGATGGCAAGTGCAGCTGTATTTGGATTGGGGTCCTTGAAAGTGTCTTGAAAAATATTCTTGATGAAAGGGCCAGCTTTGGAATCGGCATCGTGCAGGGAACCTCTCTCGGCCTGTAAGTACATGTCCAGTTCGTAGTTTTTTTCCAGCCCTTCTAGTCGCTCGCGCACCTCCTGGTGCAGCTGCGTAGTTTTCAGGAGCTCAAATGACGTCACTGCCTCATCGAAACTGTCCATGTCACACAGGTTCCGAATGTTAATCACTTGGTAATCAGCATTATCTTTACACTTTGGATCTGTTGTAGCCATCTTCTTCAAAACTGACAAAGACTTGTCATATTTTTGCATTAAGTGCAAAAGCTCAGCTCTTCCCTTTTCCTTGTCTTGATGGCTTTTGTCAGATTCTTGTACTGCCTTCAGTAGAGCTATGGGAGACTGGAAGACACGATCAAAACGGCCTTGCAGCTCTGCAGACTTCGAGTATAGATGTGAAGCGCTGATCAATGCTTTACGTAGCATTGAATCAGCCTTTTCCTTCTGACGATTTCTGTTCCCCTCATCTTGCGCCTTTTCAGCTTTTTCGTGTAGTATCAAACCTGCCTGCTCATATGCAGCTATAATATCTAATGCTCCTGCAGAGGTGTTGGCACTGATTTTTTGAAGACATGCAAGTGCTTCGTCATATTTGTCCAGTGTTTTGTACATCAACGCGAGATCGTACAGAGCACGCGTATTCTCCCCAGCGCTAAACTCCACTGCTTTCAGGAGGTTTTTAATCGTTTTTGTTACATACATGTCATCCGTAGAAAACCTGGTGACGCCTTCATTAGGGGGTGATTTAATTGTTTTCGGAAGCCTGTCAGGTTTATCGCTTCTCGATGCATCCGACTCTGCGTCATCGTCGCTCTCAGTGTCGTTAAAAGTACTTTCGTGCATAACTTTCTTCAGTTCTGTTTCGCTGTCCGATGGCTTATGCGTTTCGCTCTCAGATCGAGAGAGAAGAGAGTGAGATGATTGTTAGCAGCGGGACTGAGAGTCTGCTTCCTCGTAATGCTGTTTTTGACGCGTTATCTGCTGCTGTGGACGGCCGTGTCGTTCAGTATCATCGGCAGGTCTTTGTGAATAACCCGCTGCCCTGACAGTCTCATAGGCGTCGTCTGTCTCGACCTGAATTATTTCTGAAGTGCCCTTCCCAGTACCAGACAACGTTTGTGAACGTTTTCTCACGTTTAACGGAACGTTGTGTTCATTGGTGTACGTTTTCGTACATCCCTGTTCTCCCCTGTGAACGGCACCAGATCCGCGTCGTGCAGCACCCGATCCCAGTTGCCTCTGTCGCCTACCTGAACATCCTCTGTGTTCATCATGAAAGACTGACTCTGGCCGAATAGTGCTCTTCCTCTCTGCTTGACCTCTTACGCGCACGTATCTGCCATCTTGGTTCATGTCCGCATCACCATGTTCTCTACATGCTTGCATAAAATTATCTTCTTGTCCTTGATGTCTACCTCGTCTCCTTCCTCTTAACCTTCGTCCCCTCCTTTTGCGTAGAGTCCCGTATTTATGTTCTGTAGCAAATGCCTTGTAGGTCAACCCAAAATGGTGGTAAGCTGCGGATGACTTCTGGAGTTTTACAGCTTTCTTGAGATACTTACGTGAACTGTGGACATCTTTGTAGTACCTGAATATCTGCCCAACCTTCCTCAGGACTGACGGCTCATTTGCATCGCATTTCAGTGCGTCTTTGCAAATTTTCATAGGACCCGCTTTTACTGCATCACAAAGAGCTTGACCAGTTTTAACGTCCCAGGTGGACCATAGAACCAAAGCTGTTTCTGCCAAGGCATTCGCTTTTAGCTGTGGACAGTCTGATTTGTCCGCAATCTCCTGCAGCATATGCAATACTTTCATATGTTTGTCCTCATTTTCACCACTAGCATGGGGCACATGCTGCAAATCTAGTGTATGTCGAAAGGCCACTGCCAGGGCCAACTTCCAGCTCCATACTTCTGGTGCCCGTCCTTTGGGTATCACCTTATTAAACGTTTCGATTGCATACTTGTTGAAATCATGCCCAAAACGCATATAGCTTGCAGCTAATTCAGCCTTCGCCTTCACGGTTAGGTACTCGAAATCCTCGGACTCTGTCAGATTCTCTAGCTTTTTGACTTGGTCCTCTGGGGCCTCCGGTTGGACAAATTCGCCCATGTGCCATAATATGTAGGCTTCGTTCGCGAGTGACACAATGTTCTCATGCTGGCCTTTTAGGTCTAATGCTTTGTTCACGGATTCTAGAGCTTTGTTGACCTCCTTCAGTTTGAACAGGACAAAGGAAAACAGATTAAGAGACTGGGCCGTCTCCATGTCGGTCCTATAAGCAGCTTTAATCGCTGATTCCAGGTGGTTTCTGTTCCTGCTGAGTGTGTTGTCACGTAGTTCGAGATGACCTTCCAGATGGAAAGAGTTTGGGAAATCCTCTAGCCGCTTGTGAAACTTCTTCTGCTCCGTCTTGATCTGCGTCTGGTACGTGTCCCATAGAGACAGACGATCACCTGAAATAAACTTATCATGGAAATTCGATTACTACAACTACCCTGAAAACAACTGAGCATGCTACATATTGAAATATATGTCCTAAGCTAGAACACGTTCATAAAATAATATACAGCTTCGGCCTCGTGCAAAATTGTAAACGTGATTATTTGTGTCTGACAGAGAACATTAACATCTTTTTCACAAAGTTTTAACTCAGTTCACGTTCCTGGGGAAAACATGACATTGAAATGTAAATAATAGTCAAGGAGTGTTGCAATGATTTAGACCTACACAGATGAAAATACGTGTTTATCATCTGCCTGTAAAAGTGGCAGAACAAATGACAGTCCTTTCTCTCATCATCGATTTGTGAACACCTTCACAGGCACAGCATCAAACATTAAAAGGCATAGATCATCATGAGCAAAAAGATCAGCTCAGCCGTCCAAGGATCATTGAATGCAAAGTGGTGTCACCAAAGGGCATAAATCCCCATGATCTCCCGCAATTGCGGGAGCTCATGGGGATTTATGCTCTTTGCTGACACTACTTTCTACTTGGAAATTACAAACATTTCAGAAGCACGCTCTTCCACAAACTCATTCAGCCCCAAGGCCGTATTTCCCAAATTTTGGAAGCGTCATCTAACGACTGCACCAATTGCAGGAGATGGATCGACCATGGTAATTCAAGGGTAGTGCCAGATTCGCTTGCCGCCGACAGACGCCAAGCTAATCTGGCACTACTCTTGAATTATCATGGTCGATCCATCTCATGCTGTAGTGCGTCGGGGCTGAATGAGTTAAAGCCGTAGACAGCATCATGGTGGGGTTTGATTATAGCAATTTGCCGATACAACGGTTTTTCGTGTTGTCTTGCCTCAGCTAAATATTTCTACCCTTCCTTCTCGTAACATGTTTGCTACTGCTCCTAGTGCGAGTTGATGGAACTCTCCTACGCACAACGGAGAAAAAGAGCAGACAAATCTTTCATTTGACGATACTCAAACTCGAGTTAAGTCAGCTCTTTTGTCCAGCAATAATAATGATAAGCATAATACGCCAGCACGTACGCGCACAGACACAGACGCAGACACACACACATACGCACACACACACAAACACACACACACATACATACATACACACACACACACACAACACGAGCGCACTCACGCACGCGAATATAAACACACACACACACACACACACACACACACACACATGCACACACACACACACACACGGATATACTATAGGCCTACGTAGCACACACAAAAGCTGATATTGAAATTTCAACTTCAATGGTCGATAAGTTTAAAAATCGGCAAAATGATGTTAGCCACCGATTAGCTACGTCACTCGCCTAGATTTCACGAGATTGGTTTTGTTGTGCGGGTCACGTGATCAGTTTGGGAGCCATGAATATGGCGTCCTGGTCATATGGTAAAAGTCATGTTATTTCTGTTAAAATTGTTGCAGTATTGTTTAGGTTTGACTTGTAATAATCGTGGTCATGAGTACCGTTTTTTAAATTTTCTCAATGTTATTAAATTGGATTGTTTTAACAAAGCACTTCCGGTTTGTTGCTGATTAACAAAGAAATTATGACCAGTTGAATCTCGATGCTGCCTCATCATCTGACAAAGGACAATCAGTTTTAATAACGTTACACGTGCCCTTGATTATCACAGTTGAAGCGATTTTCAGTCAAATAAATAATCTGCATATAATTTTTACAATAAGACCCCAACGCCATATTCATGGCTCTTTATCTTATCACGTGACCTGCACATCGAAATCAATGTCATGAAAATGAAGTCCAGTGGCATGGCTGATCGGTAGCATAACTCATCATTTCGCTGATTCTGAAATTTTCAACCATTCTAGTTGAAATCTCAATATATCCTCTATTTATTTTGTACAGTAAACTTTAAACCACACATCCCTTACCAACACCTTACGGTTCAGTAGGACTGAAAAGAATGAAACAGATATCGGAAGAAAAAGAAAGGTCTTTAAGCGAGATTTGAACTGGTTCAATATAGGAATATTGCGCAGAACATTGTAAGACGTATGATCAGACATTAAGAAATGAGTTATTGCAAAAAAAAATATACCGTTATTTCCGAGAACATTACACTTCAAAAAGAGTCACTTCACAAACAACTGACTTCCAAACTGGTTTCCCGAACGCGCAGTCGTTTGTGACCTCGTCCGCCGTTGACCCGCGCACAACAGCGGCCGACATCGGCCCGACGGCCTTTTGCGCATTGGCATGTCCCTGCCACCAGCCTTTGCCCAGTCGAGCAGTCGAAAAATGTTCAGGAAATAATTTTCACCGGTGAATCAACTAGAACTTGTCCACATACTATCCATGCATGCATGGCATTGGATAGCATCCATCCATCCATCCATCCATCCATCCATCCATCCATCCATCCATCCATCCATCCATCCATCCATCCACCCACCCACCCATCCTTTTATCCATATGAGCCATTCTCTCATCAGTCATGCAATCTGATAAAGTAAAATTTGAAGAAAGGAGGAATAAGAAATGAATGACACGAACAGCACATGGTCGGTAACACCGCTTGAACCAAACCGCAATCTAATCAATACAGTGGTCTAGTGGCATATCATTCAATCAATCAACCAATCAATCAATCAATCAATCAACCAATCAATCAACCAATCCATCCATCCATCCATCAATAGACTAACAATCAATAATAATAAATAATAACTAAATGCGCAGGACATAGCCGCAAACTGAACCCAGCAAGCACACTCACTTGAATCACGCGCATTCCCTCACACAGTACATAAACACAGAACATTCACGTGGTGCTAAGGGCAAGCTCAAGCGAGCTACTGAATTTTTTGGAAATTTAAATCGTTTTTTTTTATTTTTGAAATTTGATTAAGTGGACTGAAATTAATACCAAATTTGTGGGGGAGGAAAGAGCCGGAGAGAGAACCCCCGACGGTCCGCTCGAATTAATGGTGACACCTACTAGAGGAGAAAAGTCCGACGCCGGAACCGGGTATCAAACCTCGCACCTCTTGCATTGGTGGCAGGCGCTTTTACCGCTGCGCCACGGACCGCCAACCAACCAACCAACCAACCAACCAATTAGTCTGATTGATTGATCGATCGATCGATCGATTGATTGATTGATTGATTGATTGATTGATTGATTGATTGATTGATTGATTGATTGATTGATCAGTCAATTTGATAACGTATTATGTCTACTAGTAGTAGTACAACACGCAAAAAAAATACGTGGCACTCATGGCCGTGCTTTTAGTCAACAAAGTGGTTATGATGCGGGTTGTAACAGCACTTGTTTGGTAACTGTTTTTCATCCAGGTTATACGGCAACAGTATAAGAAACGTTAAGATCGTGTTACTTCAAAGTACACGTATGCAGCTGGTGCCTTTGAAAATGAAGTATGCCTGCTTGACTGAAAAACGACAAACTTCCTCAAAGTAACATTTTAAAAACCTTCTTCAATTAAGACCAAAAAGGTGAATGCAGAGAAGAACCCTATGGAGAAGAAAAAAGACGCTTAGAAAAAACGAGTACATCACTATTTATTAATTTTGTTGTTCAAGATAGACAGACAAACAAACAAGTATAAAATTCAGTCGCTGACAAGGTAAGTAGCGACTGATTTATAATAAATTGTGTTGTAATCGTCTTTTCTAAGCGTATTTTTTTCTCAGTTGGGTGCTGCTCTTTAAAAGTCTTCTTCGAAATGTTGTGGCTGCGCACTTTCGGTTTCGTTCGACATAAGTACATCGACATGCATTGGTGCGTCGTGTACCCAATGCGCAAAAGGCAATCGGGCCGAGGTCGGCCGCCGTTGGCCCGTGAAGAAAAACTCAAAGGAGAAAAATAAAAGACGCTCAGAAAATACGGGTACAACACTACCTTTTTTTTCAAGCTTTGCAAACAAACAAGTATAGAATTCAGTCGCTACATATGGCCACATTCCTTTTCGCTGACAAGGTAAGTAGCGAATGAATAATAAATAAATTGTGTTGTATACGTCTTTTGTAAGCGTATTTCTTTCTCCGTTGAGTTCTTCTCTTCAAAAGCTTTCTTCGAATGTTGTGTCCGCGCACTTTCGGTTTCGTTCGGCATAAGTACATCGACATGCATTGGCGCGTCGTGTACCAAATTCGCAAAAGGCAATCGGGCCGAGGTCAGTCGCGGTTGGCCCGCGCACAGACGTGCGCGGGCAAACGGCGGCCGACGGCGGTCGGATGACCTTTGTGCACTAGGTATTGATTTGCAATCTAGGGCATATCAGTTAACTCATTCTACCCCAGACACCCCACAGCAAGATAAGGATCGACCATGATAGTTCAAGGGTGATGCCAGAATAGCTTGGCGCCTATGGGCGCCAAGCTATTCTGGCATCACCCTTGAACTATCATGGTCGATCTGTGTCCTGCACTGCAAAGCAGTCTTCAGAGAACAACGGCCAAATTTGGGGATTTCGGTGTTGGGGTAGAATGAATTAAGGGGATCGATTGTCGGTGCACAAATCAAGTTGAGAATATGTGTATCGGTAGAAAAAACGGAAACCACTCAGACAGACGCACACACACACACACACACACACACACACACACACACACACACACACACACAAGCACGCGCGTGCGCGCGCACACACACATACACACACACACACACAGACACGAACACACACACACAGACACATGGAGACAAAAGCCTCAGAGTGGGTTACCTACCATTTTATGTGAAAGTGGGTTCCCATATTTCTATTTATTCTAGGGTTTTGGAGTTGATGCAAATGTTTAGAACTCACCTTATAACTAAGCTCTACAACTTAAAATAAAATAGACATTTTCTAGAAACAGAGCCACTGCATGGAGAAAAAATGGGTTTCTACCAATAAAGTGGGTGCCTCTCACACAAAAACTGGCATTACAGTGAAAATGGGTGTCCTCTTCAAATCATTCATTTTAGCATGGACTATCTCAAGAAAATTAGGTGTCTGTAATAAGGTAAAGTTCACGGAATATTTGATGCTTCTTTTCCACATTTATTTGATTGTTGTCATTCTCTTTTCAACTTAAAATGTGTATTCCTTCTTTTTCCTGCATTAAAAATGTCAAGCACAATGACACAACACACAATGTACAAGTACCTCACTAAACATACCTCTGGTTGATTTTCTTATGATTGTTTGGGTGGGTTTTGTGGGGGGGGGGGGGGGTTGGCGGGAGGGGGTCATCACTTTTTTGTTTTATAGAGCTGCTGAATGCTCTCTTATGAATGAAAGATTTTCATTATCAGTGGAATCAGTAGGTCATTTCAGAGGCGCGCACCGAGTTGCACGTCGAACCACTGACAAATACACATTTGGATTGCACCAGATGGATCCAGTTGGCCAAGTCCCACAATCCACACTATAGGACAGCTAAGACTGAGAAGCAATCGCGGCGTTTATGGCGCGGTACAAGGTTTAATACTAAGAAACTGTTCTTTTTAGAAGCGTGTCGGGCAACAGTTATTATTAAAACTGTTTTAAAACCTCTTTTAACTCAACTTTTGTTAATGTTAAAAGTGTTTTAATTTACAGGCGTGTCGTAACTGTTATGCATCTATTCCAACGTAATAGTGCTGTATATTTTTCCCATTGTCGCCTTCTCTCTTCGCTCAGCACTCGACTTTCCAGTCCTTTCCTCAAACGGGCACCATTCACACAAACAATATTTTACTATTACACCTTTTGGCAACATTAGGTTTTTTTCTCTGACCTAGCATTACATCTTAAAATGGCCCATCCAAGCCTGCACTCTTTCTACTGCACTAAACGACCGACCGTGCAGCAGACGACGCACGTAACGACACTGGCTGTGTGACGTCATTTGCATTCAATCAATTTGTGCATACAATCCGACAGGAGTTGCAGTCGAAACGAAACCATAACACCAACAAACCCACATTCAAAGCAACAGGTTGAACCAAAAGGTCGGGCAGGACACAAGACAACAGCAGCCTCACCCAAAGTCTATTCAATTCAATTCAATTCAATTCAAATACTTTATTGTGTCAGTCTAGCCAACAAATTTTCTTTCGTTGGGATCACACGCGCGCGTACGGTATTAGCCACATTATAACAATGGTGAAAAAAAAAAAAAAAAAAAAAAAAAAAAAAACATGACCACAGTGTACATTGTTAGTGGTATAGGAGTGAGTCTGTCACTTGCAAGATGCCACTGCGACATCTGGGGTGCAAGTTCCTCGACGGCGTCAACAAGGAGAGAGAGATACGCTAGTTAACACACTCTTCATTTAGGAGACGGATGACCGAGGGTACAAAGCTGCCCCTGTAGCGTTTGGTTTTAACAAGAGGAGCCTTGAACCTACGGCCAGACGGGATATACGTCCTTTCTCACACTGCGCACTCATACAATCACTTCACTTCATAGCAACTGGCGCACGAATACATAGGCTAAGTCGCTGGCGAAAGAATACATGGCTATAAAATTTGCCGCTAGACATGACCTCCCACCACATCACCCCGGAAGCACAACACAACTCAACACTTTTTGTTACAAAACAACCACACCCTCAAATAACAAACCTCATTTTGCAGCAACATAAACAATTTACTTCCTCACACAACTACAATACCACCCCTCCAGCCCCCCTACCTTTCGTATCTCTCCGTTTCACTTCGGCTCACCGACGCAGTCGACCCATAACAGGTATTAAGTTATTTATAGCTGAGAAGGGTGATGTCACACGCACACGCCCATTTTAGGGATTTTGAGCGCGCGCACGCACGCACACACACACACACACACACACACACACACACACACACACACACACACACACACACACACACTGCTGGGACAAGTTCAAACACATTAGAGGAGTGTCTTTTAAACACAAAAGTGCATGTGTAATGCCAAAATGAGAAAAACTGATTTTGTTTTATTATTTTTTATGAATCTTTACCGCAAGACAATGCAGAAACAACCCTCAGAAAAAATTGGGTGTCTGTCTTGGGCACCCAGAATTTTACACACACCCATTTTCCATAAGGATGGTAAAGACAGTCACCCATTTTAGGGCTTTTGTGCACACACATACACACACACACACACACACACACACTCATACACACACACACACACACACACACACACAAACGGCTGCAATTTTCGACTGGAGTCTTGAGCGGTTATATAGTGCACAGTACATCAATTTACCTGGCGGGTTGCAGTGAGAAGCCATGATCAATTTTCAGTCGAAAGCTCGAACCGTGTATACTTGTCGCACGTTGTCTAATGTCCTCTTCACTCACAGGTCTAAAGAGTGACTGAAAAACGTTACCACTGGCCCTAGACGCCTATACAAGCGTGTGTGCAATATCAAGACTTTCACCCATTACAACTTTAGGATGACAGGTGGGGATTCACTGTCTGGGCTTTCCAGGGGGTGTTGGGCCTGGCATAGGCCGTCACCTAGGTTGTCACATGACGTCGGCTGCCATGACGTAACAAACACAGGCTGGGTTTTTTAGTTTCACTTACCTGCTCCTACCTGGACGCTTTCCATCTGCAAGATGCATAGATTCTCATAAGCCCCTGCAGCTGCCTCTTGCTGGCAGCATGAGGTCTGACTCATGTATCAAGTGTTCAGAGTATCATGGCTGCACTATGACGAACGGGGGGAATTGATACTTTTAACCGGTTCAGTGCCGAAAATGTTGCAAGAGGCATAGATCCTCATGAGCCCCCGCAGTTGCGGGGGCTCATGAGTATATATGCCTCTTGCTGACACCACTGTGAATCCATGTTCCTGTGCTTTTTTGTGTTGAATTGACGAAGACTGCAGATACATAGTCTGCGCCAACTGGCACTGAAAGGCTTTTTAAAAAAAAGGCCGGGCCATTTTAGGCCGGTTGTGGGTTTTTCCGATCGATTAGAAAATGAGTGACTAGATTGGGTATGGGCTCAAGCCTCGAGTACAGGAGCTGGGTGGCTCTGTGGTAGAGCGGTCAACGCAAGTCCGAAAGGTCGCGGGTTCGAACCCAGCTTCTAACTCACATTCGTGGCGAACAAAACACGTAAACTCATTCGCCGCCAGCCACATTCGGATGCGCGGCATAAGCCGCGAATGAGTTAAGCATACACTTTTAACGTTTTTAAGCCTTTAGTTTTAGCCTTCTGACACAACTCAGCTGGGTTCTGGAACATAGATTTTTCAAGTGTGAAAAAAACTTTTCGCCGGATACTGGTAAACCAGTTTTCCGTTAAACGAGTGCAGTTTGGAAGAAAAAAATCTGTGAGTAAACTTCGGACATAACAAGGCGCCAGTTGATCCAATTTTCGTTGTTGTGACATCAGAAGTTTGTTATAAGAGAGGTAATTCCCATTTAATATTTCTGTTCGGGACCTTTGGAAAAGTGTTGTCACACAGGACTTCGTTATATCAGACTTTGTTATTATCGAAGAGAAGTCGACTGTGATATCAAAATAATAGTTATCAATGGCGTAGAAAGACAGCGATGGAGGGGAAGTAAGAGAGAGAAGAGAGAGAGAGAGAGAGAGAGAGAGAGAGAGAGAGAGAGAGAGAGAGAGAGAGAGAGAGAGAGAGAGAGAGAGAGAGAGAGAGAGAGAGAGAGAGAGAATCAATGAATCAATGAATCAATGAAACTTTATTTTACAACGGTTTAGGCATTGACATCGTCATCGACACAGCCATTTTACAAACCTGCCGTTGCTAACAACTACAAGACTAACTACAAATATACATACATATAAGTAAACATAATACTTACAAAGAGATGACAACACTATTCACATAGACAGACATACTCATAGACTCGCAGACACCCCCCACCCCACCCACCCCCCTTCACACATAGACAGAGCTAAGTAGTCCAAATGATAAATGAAAAGGATAACAGACTTAATTGGGAATAAATTGGACCCATCATAAAAAGAAACATATAATACAAGTGGTTAAGTCATCCCTACGAGTGATCCACAAAATATTTGCAGAGACCCTTTTTAAAACAGGCTAGCGAGGAGGCGGATTTTTACATGGTCGGGAAGGGCATTCCAGATAAGTGCCCCTGAGAAGGATAAGCTAGTTTTATATAGATCGATCCTTGGTTTTGGGACTATGAAAAGCTTTCTGATGTTTCCAAGCTTGGACTCAGACTTACGGAACAAAGTGGAGATGTACTCAGGTGTTTTGCGTTTCCACACTTTGAACATAAAGATTGCTTTGTTATATTTAAAATGATCTTGAAGTGGCAGGAGACCTGCTTTTGAGAGCTTTTCTTCAGTGCTTAGGTGTTGATCAGGCAGATTATTTTGGCCGCTCGTCTGTGAAGGGAATTGAGTCTCTTTAAATGGACCTCACTACACCCATCCCATACCGATGACGCGTAATCGATATAAGAACGTATGTGAGCGTTATAAAATAGTTTACGGGTATCTGAATCAGTATAATATTTTAGTTTTGATAACATAAAGAGATTTTTGGCTACTATTTTGCATAAGGCGTCTGTATGAGCTTGCCATTTTAGCTGACTGTCGATTTTAATCCCCAGTACTCGATGTTCATTTACCTGTTCTACCTGACTACCTTTAAGAGAAAGGTTAAGTAATAGAGGCATTATCTGCTGTTTTTGGCGCGTGGCGACTACCATCGATTTCGTTTTGGCTGGATGAATAACCATAGAATTGTTTATACACCAAGCTGATACTTCATGAAGACTTTGTTGTAGGTTGTCGGAAATTACCTGTATATCTTTACTAGTAGTATGAACTGAGGTGTCGTCAGCAAAAAGGTCGCATTGTACATCTTGGCAAGTAATATGTAGAGGCAAATCATTGATAAATAAGCAAAACAGTAGAGGGCCCAGCACAGACCCTTGGGGCACACCGAAGCTTACATCTTGAGAGAGGAGTATGAGCCATGAACAAGAACCTTTTGTTTTCTTTTAGTAAGGTAAGATGTGAAAAAAGCAACTGCGTCTCCATTATTGAGGTATGTGTGAAGCTTAGAAGTCAGAATAGTATGGTTAATCAGATCAAAAGCATTCTTAAAATCCAGATAGACTACTCCTGTTAACTGTGACTTATTCATACCCTTGAGCCATGTGTCAACAAGGCGTGTAAGTGCTGTGTGGCATGAATGCTGCGGACGAAATCCGGATTGGAAAGGGTGGAGGAGCTTACGGTTTTCTAGGTAAGCAAGCAGGTGTTTATGAACGTGCCTTTCAAGTGGTTTGGACAAAACAGATAATAAAGAAATAGGCCGATAATTATTAGGATCAGAACGATCTTTTGTTTTTGGAAGTGGAATTACTTTGGCATATTTAAGTTCGTTAGGAAAAGTGTTATGCTGGATACAGAGATTATAAATATAAGTCAAGGATTCTACAATGTATGGGAGAGACAGTTTAAGTATTTTCGGGCTGATGTCATCAGGCCCCGAGGACTTTTTATTTGGAAGGTTACTTATGAGTAAACCCACTTCATGAACAGCTAACATAGGGATGTTGAAGGGGGCTGTGCCCATTGTTCTTTGTTGACAAAACTCAGACAGCAAATTTGAGCGGTGATAAGTGTTATCCTGGCTTGGCGATATTAGAGATTTGGCAATCGAAAGAAAATGGTCATTGAATGTATCAGCAGTAAGATTAGTGGGAATGGTAGTTGCGGTACTTGGAGACCCCCTAGTAAGTGTGTTTAGAAGGCGCCATATAATAGAGGTATCTTTGCTGTCTTTAACCGTGTCTCGAACTAACTTTTTTCTTGCCTCTCTGATCATGTATTTAACACGGTTACGCTGTTGCTTATATTCAGTGAACATTTTATTGCTACGTAGATCGTTTCTAAGCGCCATCGCCTGCATGATTTCCGGAGTAAGCCAGGGAGGAAGAGTGTTAGATTTTACCCTCCTCTCGCGTAGAGGAGCATGTTTATTAAGTACATTTAGGAAAAGAGAGTACCAAATACTGAGGGCGGTATTAGGATCATAGGACAGGAGCACGTTATTAAAAGGAGTATTTTCTAGATCAAATAGAAATTCGTCTTTCCTGAAGTGTTTGAATGTCCTATACGTTATAGTTGTATGGCCGTTCTTTTTTGGTTTAGGGAGTTTAGAAGACCAGGAGCAAGCCACAGGATAATGATCACTAACACTAAGATTTGAGACATCAACGTCAGAGACGGCTTTGGGTTTATTAGTATATATGTGGTCTATAAGCGTGGAAGTAGTTGGAGTAATTCTGGTGGGTGATTTCACTAACTGTACTAAGCCAAACAGAGATGACGTTGAGCCCCAGGCGGGGTGCGGCTTAAGTAAATCTATATTAAAATCGCCCAATAGAAGAATGTCGGCCTTCTTTTTTAAAGCTCTGTCAAGGTTATGACTAAACTGATCGTACCACTCAAAAGTTGAGGCGGGATTTCTATATAAGAACCCAATTAATACCGGTTTTGATTTCGGACACTTAACTTCGACCCATACGCACTCCACCCCGATCATTTCTAGGTCGACGCGTCGATGAACTAATTGCTGGATAGAATTATGAATATAGACAGCGATGCCAGTTTGACCGGGAGACAAGGGGTCTCGTCTAATAACTGAAAAATTGGGGATACTGATTGCTGCATCGCTTACACAGGAACTCAGACGCGTCTCACTGAGTCCAAACAGGTGGAACGGTGTAGGATCGTTGATATATACAGATATGTCGGCTAGTTTGTTGTACAAATGAAACACATTGAGGTGCCCTATTCTCATAACTGCACCTTTGATGGAAAATTCGCTTGGACTTATTACAAAATACAGAGTGCACAAGATAAACAATGAAGAAACAATTGAATACAGAAAAAACACGGAAATAAAAAATACTATAAAACTATAAAACGATAAAAGGCCACGTAATTGAATAAAAGTCCTCCAGAGAACAAGTAGCAGTTAAGCTACTGAGCTCTCAAAAAACTCGCTGCGGGAGTGACTGAACCACAAGAAAAAAGTGACGCAACTTGAAACGCCGCATGGAACACCTGTATGTTCGGCTGTCACTAAGTTCCCTTCTTTGTCGTTCCAGTACAATTTTAATTAACTCACTCAAGCTAATAGTCTGTCTCACTGTAAAGACACGAAAGAGACTGAAAATTAAGTCTTTCTTTTTAAATGAGCACAATCTTTACAGTGTAAACTAACACAGTCTCTGGTGGTAACACTCAATGTTACTGTCACATCAGTTTATGACCAACGCGGCTAGAAGGTAGAACCAAAGTAATCAATAAACAGCACAGTGGATGCAGACAATAACGTTGGTAGTCACTCTAACTGATTTACGGTAAGAACAAGTTACATCTGTAACAATAGCAGTCAGCTTGCCGTGCTCGTGTTCACAATCACCAAATATAAACGTCTAATTAAAGCGTCAGTAAATCAGTGATGAACACCACCTACTAGTTCAAAAATGAAAATTAACCCTTTTGTTCATGCATCCACCGGTGCTGTTTGCAGCATCGGTGGTTGCATGCACAACGGGGTTAAGCAAATTAGTGGCAGATAAATCCCTGTAGGAAAGGATGAGAGAGAGAGAGAGAGAGAGAGAGAGAGAGAGAGATCCTTCAGGAATCATCTCGACAAAATTTCTACCGACAGCCAAAGGCTTAACAAAAGCCTCAGTAGGGGCCCAAGATCTCCGATTACACACACACGTACACACAGTGCACACACACACACACACACACACACACACACACACATGATGTAATCGCTGATCAGTTACTGTGCAAAGGAGAACAAAGGGAAGATCCATTCTTTTATTTATAATTCTGATAACTTTAACCTGCTTAAAGAATCTCAGCAAATCCGGGTTGTCGTTTAGCAGACTAGCAAAACATTCCAGCGACAGGGAGCCCGGGGGACGTGGGAGAGGAGTGGGGTGGGGGGGGGGGGGGGGGCTAAGGCATCAAACTATTTCCCTACGACCAGCCTGAACAGGCACTGCCCTTGAGCTAAGTTTATTTATAACCAGCTCCATGAAACTCAGACGTATCTAACCATGAGCCTTGGACCAGCCGGAACAAGCATTCTTCTCTTAAACTTAGTTAACCTGATTCAGCCCCGGGACACTCGAGAAGGAGATGGATCGACTATGTCGTTTCAAGGGTTGTGCCAGATTAACTTGTCAGTTAAACATTAAGCCCCGGGGAACTCGAGAATGAGATGGCGTCAAGCCAATCTGGCAATAACCCTTAAATCTTTAACTCATTCAGCCCAACGCACGTATTTGGCATAATTTTGGAGGCGTCATCTAACGACTATGCACCTGTTTCAGGAGATGGATCGTCCATGATAATTCAAGGGTAGTGACAGATTAGTTTGGCGCCGACAAGCGCCAAGCTAATCTGGCACTACCCTTGATGAATTATCATGGTCGACATATTTCCTGCTGTAGTGCGTCAGGGCTGAATGAGTTAATCTTCAGCTCAATACAGTTAATTCACTTGTCCATGCAGCCACCGGTACAATTTACGGTTCCCTGTGGCTGCATGAACAGAAGAGTTAGATTAAATGTTTTTTCAACAACCAGCCTCAAAATATTCTACCCTTCGCTGCCGTTGATCACAAATGACGCGTCAGAAACGACTGAACACTGACCGACATTCGTTTCTAAGAGCACAGCTGAAAATGGGACAACAATAGGCATAATAGACATGCAATAGACATTCTCCCTCATGAGCTCCCGCGACTAGGGGGGATCATGAAGGTGTACGTCTCATGCAGCTGGGTAGCGTTCGCCTTGCCCCGGCAGTCATGGGGTAAGTTCAATTGAACAGTCTAAACGCGTCAAACCAATCCCCTTTGACCAGCCGGAACAGTTCGGTCTGCCTGTAATACATCTCCGTCCACTGTGGCTGGTCAGCGCTCACTATCCCCTTCTTCATCCAGTCTTCTATCACCTCCTGCTGCAAAGCGTACAGTTTCTCCAGTGTCCCCCTCCCTCCCGCGAAGAAGTACCCTTGGATGATCTCTTTCCCCAGTTTGAAGAACGTCTCACTGACGTTTCTGTAATCCTCTATGCCGTCAAAGGAGATGAAAGTCACCTTGTCAGCGTGCTGGAACAGGTTCTTGGGCACCCAGATATTGTCTGGAGGAAATTTGCTAGGGTCGCCGTGAGCGTAGCCCGCGTCCAACCATATGAAAAAGTCGGTGCGAAAAGGGTTCCAGCGTATAGCTTCGTGCACGCAGTACATCTTGCCCCACTGTTGCACCACATAGTCTAGAAAACAATGATAGATAAATAAATAGGTCACTAAATGGGTGAAAAAATAAACCAACAAAAAAATATCAATTAATGAATTATAACTTTCTGGCAGATGCACAAAAATCTAGCTAAACATCTGCCTTCTGACACACTAACAGTCGATTGGGATATGAGTTGGGGATGTAAGAAGTTAACCCTTTGACTACCGAGAAAAAGTGAACATGATCAACTACAAGAGACATAGATCCTCATGAGCCCCCGCATTTGCGGGGGCTCATGAGGATTTATGTCTCTTGCTGAGACCAATTTGTATCCATGTTCATTGGACGGTTGTGGATTCTGGTCGTTGAATGAACAAAGATTTTAGAAAATACGTACAGTGGCAGGGAAGGGGTTAATGAGCAGAAAAACGTGTGTATAAATAAATAATGGCATAATGGCACGGTGCATTGAGCTGCATTCTAACATAAGACACTTATTTTGAATAACCATGAATAGGCGCCAAGCTAATCTGGCACTACCCTTGAATTATCATGGTCGAACCATCTCCTGCTGTAGTGCGTCAGGGCTGATTGGATTATCCTACATTGTTCTGTTTCTTGACTCAATGTTTTTAGCATAACAGATAACAAACGTCCAAAGAGAATGAATGAAAAATAAATGTATCAATTAAAACAAAAACTACGACGATGACAACGACAAATTAACAAACAAATGAAAAAACAAATTGAAAAATATATCAGAAAACATCATTTTATGCCTTCAAGCTTGCAAACATTCATGCATGCATGCATCCGTCTGTGCATCCATCTATCCGCCATCCATCATCCATCATCCATCATCCATCCATCCATCCATCCATCCATCCATCCATCCATCCATCTTCTGCTTCCTCCATCCTACCGCTTTTCTCCTTCAGTACCTGGGTATAAGGCTTGCGGTTTGTTTTTCGCCACAACATAGTTGTCCCGTTTAAACTCCTCGCTGTTCATGATTTCTTGGATTCTTGGCCTGAGCTTGTAGCTGGGAAGATCCTGTAGCTCCAAATCAACTGAACAGGGGAAAATGCAATCAACTGAATACTGTTATGTGATTTTTAGACCGTACAGCTTTAAATCGTTACATCCAAAATCACAGACCAAGAATGGCGTGCATACACGCGAACTGAAACAGTCAGATGAGTCTAACCGTAAATTTATAAATTCCTAAGGTACAGCCGGTCATTCGTCAGTCAGTGCGAGAATTTGTTCGCCAGAATGGTACCAATCTGAAATGCATTCATTACCAAAACCACTGGTGGTCAGCCAGTGGTTTTGGTAATAAATGCATTTCAGACTGGCGCAGCACCGCCCTGTTAATGTACAGGCAATAAATCATTTTTTGTGAAAGGCGAGATGTTCATTGTATTACAATGAGCCGGCTTTTTAAGCAACACTAATGAACTTAACTGGTTGAGTGGCGATAAAATTTAAACACCACCCGACTGCAAGAGATTTAGATCTTCATGAGGCCCCGTAGTTGCGGGGGCTCATGAGGATCTATACCTCTTACTAAAACCAATTTCTAATCCATGTTATGAGGGCAGCTAGGATCTGTTGGTGTTCATTAACGAAGTTTGCATAAACGCAATCTGCGTCAACTGGCACTGAAAGGATTAATGGCATGAGCTGTCGTATACTTTAACTCATTCTACCCCATCACCGAAATCCCCAAATTTTGCCCTTGTCCTCTGAAGACTGCATTGCAGTGCAGGACACAGATCGACCACGATAGTTCAAGGGTGATGCCAGAATAGCTTGGCGCCCATAGGCGCCAAGCTATTCTGGCATCACCCTTGAACTATCGTGGTCGATCCGTATCTTGCTGTGGGGTGTCTGGGGTAGAATGAGTTAACGCACTGCTAGTTGGTCAGATTAAAGAAGAAACACGTGTGATTTACAATAAACAGGAAGCAAAAATAAAGCTCATCGTCATATAAAGGTGTGCTCTGCCCTGTGGACAGAAAAGACGGAAAGTCCATATTTGTGAAAAAGCGATTTGTTTTGCTTTACACTGAAAATATTGCTTTTCGCAACAACAACAATAACACAGCAACAAAAAATACTTAGTGTCTTTTATCATCGAAGGTTGCAGCTGGTGAGACTGAATCAAGTGCATGTGATTTATGTTGAACAGTGTTATATAAAAAAAAAGGAAGCGAAAATAAACTGCTTCATCTTACCTATAAAGGTATGCTTCTCGCGTCCACGGCGCATGCGTTCAACGTGAGGGCGCCCTCTAGCGTCCACGAAGATAGCCATGTTAACGTCAAGCTGCATAACTCGCTCCATGTAGCGGATGTAGGACTCGAAAGAACGTCTTAAGTATTTCCATTTTCCACGGCCAATGTCGACTAACATGATGACGACGGTAAAGTTGTACAGGCCTGGGAACAACAATAAATGCGTGTAATAGTGTACATATATACATGTATTTGAAAATACATCAACATGCATTCACAGTTAAAATAAACAAACGAACTAACGTACGAGGGAACGAACGAGGGAGCGAACAAAAGAATGAAGAAACGAAAGTATGAACAAACGAACGATACACAAAGAACATAACGAATGAAATAATAATAATAATAATAATAATAATAATAATAATAATAATAATAATAATAATAATAATAATAATAATAATAATCGATTGTTCATCAATCCGTCCGTTCGTTCGTTTGTTCATTCACTCATTCATTCATTCTCTTTGTGTCATTATTATTATTATTATTATTATTATTATTATTATTATTATTATTATTATTATTATTATTATCAACACAAAGAGAATGAATGAATGAGTGAATGAACAAACGAACGAACGGGCGGATTGACGAACAAACGAACGAACGAACGAAGGAACGAATGTACAAACGTATGTATGAACAAACGAGTGAATCAATCAATCAATCCATGAAAAGTCACATTTGTGTTTTATCTGTGTGCTATCTGTGATTTTTAGACCATGCACTCAAAGTCTTAAGATGCAAAATCACGGACCGATTCACATTTACACTTTGAGGACGAAAGGAACACTTATCATAAGAGCACGTTGTAAAACCTACAGTTAAAGTTTCAAAATATCATTTGTTCTGATTTCATCGCCAATAGCAAATGTCCAGCGAAACACACACAAAAAAAAGATCGATAGGTGAAAATGTATTTGCAACGTGTGCGCTGGTCTGTGATTTTGGACCTTACGGCTGAAAGCCGTAAGGTCCAAAATCACAGACCAGCACTTTTTTAAACTATATTTCAACGTATCCTAACTGTCCATAAAGTCTTCAAAATGGCATCGTAAAAAACCAGCACTTGAATTTCAAACTTAATTATTATGAGGCCGTTTTCCCAGTGATCGTTTCTTACCTTTCCCAGCTGGCTGGTCGTTGAAATCATTTATCCCTACTTCACTAGGCAAGTTATCTCCTTTCAGCACGGGTCTCCAAAATGGAACTCGCTCTACGCCACTGAAGTAGTCGTAACTTTGCATCACTTTTGCCTGCTTGTCTGCAAGCTGCTGCAGTATGTAGACAGCCAGAAGCAGTGACACGAAAAGCCACCCAAGACGTTCCACGCCGCATCTTCCTCGAAGGACAGAGTTGATGGAAAGTCCCTGGAAAGCAGTCATCGTTTACAACGCACTAGAATGTTCGGTGTTGTTAGTGGGAATGCAGCGGCGTGTTGTTGTTGTTGTTATTGTTATTGATGATGATGGTGATGATGATGTTGTTGTTGCTGTTTGTTGATGATGCTGCTGTTACCGCTGCTGTGAATGACTTCTTCTACTTCTTCTTGGTACTGAGGTAGCTATTGTTGTTGCCCGTAAAGTCCAAAATCACAAACCAGAAGATGTTTTGAGCTGAGGCTCTTTGTAACAGCAGAAAAT
>BTPG01000001.1:294603088-294657313 GCA_036245525.1 Semisulcospira habei | reverse complement strand
TTAAGGTAGAAATATCCAGATTTACCAGTTGTCCTCGAAGGATTTGTTCATGAGACAGCGCAACTAAATATCCACTGACTGTCATTTCAGCATAAACACTCTCTGCTACAAATGCGCGTGCAACTCTGCTCCCCCAACATTATCTCTTTCTCTGAGTACACGTGTTGGTGTCTGGGTGATGTGCGCGTGAAGCTACGCTTCGTTAAAAAAAAATACGAACCCGATCCAAATTCGATCCGAATCCGAAGCGAAAAGTTCGTGCAAGTCCTTTTCATGATGTTTGTGTGTTTCCATATGCCCGATGCTGAAACAAATTCACATCCGACTTCGAACAAAGATAGCGCAGTATTTGAAGGGAAATTGCTTTGCCGTATCAGTCGGGTTTGGATCGTATTCGTGCTTATGGAACCTTAATTGAGCGCTTAGAACTTATTTAAGAAAGAAAACACGAATTAGCTCTTTAAAAACTACTACTACCACTACTACTGCTGCTACTACTACTACTACTACTACTTATTATTATTATTATTATTATTATTATTATTATTATTATTATTATTATTATTATTATTATTATTATTATTATTAACCATAACACTTCAAAGAAGGTGTCAGAAACAGATGGAGTGTTAGCCCTGAGTCAGGAATGACTCCGTTATGTCTCGAACCCAAAAATTCGACATCTCTCCCCATTTTTCCTCGGTATTTGTGTTCTGGTCTGTGATTTTGGACCACACGGCTGTACGCTGTGAGGTGCAAAATCACAGACCAGCACAAAGGTATTTCCCTTTATACTGCTGGTCTGCCCACTGAGAGTGACGATTTTATTGATGTCTGAATGGGACAAAAGTTAGTCAAGCAAAGACGGTATTTAACCTTATTTCAATCTCTCACTGCCGCATTTCTGACTGGGTACCAGCTGCAGGAGATCTGTCGACCATGATAAATCAATGGTAGTGTCAGATTAGCATGGCGCCATCAGACGCCAAGCTAATCTGGCACTACTCTTGAATTATCATGGTCGATCCAGCTCCTGTTGAAGTGTTTTGAGGCTAAATGGGTTAAAGCGACCAACAAAACAGGACGTTCAGTATCCATTTTAAATGTCCTTTATGCGTCAGCTGTCGACTCCAGTAATGGCCTAAGGGTAGTGTTCATATCGCCCCATTTGTACATGCACTTATGCGTGTACTTGCGATGTTTTACCTTTACCTTACCTTCATGCATTAAGTCAGGCAAAAGGACACCACTCAAATAATAATCTACGAAGGGGAGACCACTCTAAAAAATATAACCCAAACGCTACAGGGTGGTCGCACTTTTGTATGTCGTCTGCATTCGACACTTGACAACAACAACGAAAACAACAAAAAATGTATAGACAGATAATCGTTTTTTACGGTTCGGTAAACGAACAAAACCTTTTTTTTGTGTGTGTGAAAGCAGTCATCTAGTCAGTCCCTTCACGTACAAGAGACATAGATACTCATAAACCTTTGCAGCCTTAAGGCCTCATGAAAACCTGTGCCTCTTATTGGTCTTTCTAGACTGCATCAACATTTTTTTCGGAAATCTTTTATGGGAAATCGTCTGGGTTTAGGGCAAAGACAGGCCAGCAGTGGACAAAATCTCGTTGTCTAACTGAGAAAAAGTGCGTGTGATGGTCTGTGATTTTTGGACCTTACGGCCTCAGGCCCCGGCGTAAGGTCCAAAATCACAGACCAGCACACAAATTCGCAAGGGACGACACTTGTCTCGCTGAACATTTTTGTTTGTTTGTGGACAGGTGTTAGGGCAGAGTGATCCAAAATAACAGAGTAGCACCCAGTGTATGATCGGCGACTCTTGTTTCCTTGAACAAGATTTTTTGACAGTCGTTGCGTTTGTGACGAGGGTCGCACATGTTGTATTGTGTTAAAAACACGTATGCCGCCCTGTTTTTGCTGACATTTTCCATAACAAGTTTGGTAAATCCCACAGGCGGAGGATGACACAATACTAACTATGAAGAGACGGTTTCCAGAAATCGGAAGTACAGCATATCCAAATACAGCACGTATCGAATGAGTTAACTCATTCTACCCCAACACCGAAATCCCCAAATTTTGCCGTTGTCCTCTGAAGACTGCTCTCTAGTGCAGGACACAGATCGACCATGATAGTTCAAGGGTGTTGCCAGAATAGCTTGGCGCCCATAGGCGCCAAGCTATTCTGGCATCACCCTTGAAATATCATGGTCGATCCTTATCTTGCTGTGGTGTGTCTGGGGTAGAATGAGTTAAGGTATGTACACACGTGACCACATGTGTTGAGAAGAATCAACTATCATACCTGAGAGTAGTGTCATATACAGTCTACCACAAACGACCGACGAATAAGACAACAAACATACTGAATGATAGACTCGTCGTTTGATAGATGAACTTGAATCTAGACGGAGTGGCAAAAGTGATAGATGAATACTTCCACGCATGCACGCAGAGAGGTAATAATTATCACCCAAACTCCATCATACCACATGCTGTTCAGAATGTCTTTCTGTCAAACACCAGGGGAATATTGTATTAATTTACTTACACGTTCCTTCGCTACTCAAACCAAGGGGAATCACAGCGCTGGACAGACAACAGTTAGATCCCCTGCCCCCGCCTATCAGGCACCCAATCGCCAGCCCACAGAGAAATACGCAGGTATAGAATAAGACAATCATTTCCATTCCTTATAAGAATGGATCAGGTCTCTTATATAACCCATGTCTTTCTCCGGAACTTAGGAAGTAGGCAGGAGAAACATACATACACAAACATGAAGGTGCGCTACTATATGTGGTCGGGTAAATACCCTGATTTCCCACAGTAGATGCACAGAACATTACACAACAAACCTTCCCACAGTAGATGCACAGAACATTACACAACAAACCTTCATGTTTGTGTATGTATGTTTCTCCTGCCTACTTCCTAAGTTCCGGAGAAAGACATGGGTTATATAAGAGACCTGATCCATTCTTATAAGGAATGAAAATGATTGTCTTATTCTATACCTGCGTATTTCTCTGTGGGCTGGCGATTGGGTGCCTGATAGGCGGGGGCAGGGGATCTAACTGTTGTCTGTCCAGCGCTGTGATTCCCCTTGGTTTGAGTACTGACAATTCTGCCAGCGCTAGCCTCACCTATCTGGTTTGTGAGTATCATGTATAACTCGAGGCAAAATTTGTATCGTTACATTGTTGTGTAATGTTCTGTGCATCTACTGTGGGAAATCAGGGTATTTCACCCGACCACATATAGTAGCGCACCTTCATGTTTGTGTATGTATGTTTCTCCTGCCTACTTCCTAAGTTCCGGAGAAAGACATGGGTTATATAAGAGACCTGATCAATTCTTATAAGGAATGGAAATGATTGTCTTATTCTATACCTGCGTATTTCTCTGTGGGCTGGCGATTGGGTGCCTGATAGGCGGGGGCAGGGGATCTAACTGTTGTCTGTCCAGCGCTGTGATTCCCCTTGGTTTGAGTACTGACAATTCTGCCAGCGCTAGCCTCACCTATCTGGTTTGTGAGTATCATGTATAACTCGAGGCAAAATTTGTATCGTTACATTGTTGTGTAATGTTCTGTGCATCTACTGTGGGAAATCAGGGTATTTACCCGACCACATATAGTAGCGCACCTTCATGTTTGTGTATGTATGTTTCTCCTGCCTACTTCCTAAGTTCCGGAGAAAGACATGGGTTATATAAGAGACCTGATCCATTCTTATAAGGAATGGAAATGATTGTCTTCTTCTATACCTGCGTATTTCTCTGTGGGCTGGCGATTGGGTGCCTGTCAGACGTTCCTTCGCTGAATGATATGTGTTATGTATGTGTGGATATATCCATTTGAATCTAGACGAATTGGCAGAAAGTGGTAGATTGATATTTCCAAGCATGCACACCCAGAGATAATAATATTATAAGAACTCATTCTTCCCATGTCTAAAAAACCGTCAGTCAGGGAGTCAAATACCAGGGGTATATTGTATAAACTTATTCAGTCCCGACACACCACAGCAAGACATGGATAGAGCATGGTAGTTCAAGGGTTGTGCCAGAATAGCTTGGCACTCAAAGGCGTCAAACTATTCTGGCACCATCCCTGAACTATCATGCTCGATCTGTCTCAAGAATTGTAATACAGTCCTTCAGAGGGCAACTTAGAAATTTGGGGATTTCGGTCCTGGGGTAGAATGTGTTAACTAACTAATACGTCCCGCTGATAAATGATACTTGTGATATATGTGCGGTTATCTATGCTGTTGTATGTTTTGACGTGTGTCTGACTGAGACAAGACACTGTAATTGATCATTTATGTGATTAATAAATCAATTTAATCTTGAATGTTATTCGCTCGGTGTCCTTGAGGCTCTAAACAATAAAAGCACTACTCTTGACAAACATTGTAATGGGAATCGTCGCCAGCGGATGGCGCTTAACCCATATCATACTGAGGCTAAAAGCTTCAAATTTGTACAAGCTACATTATAGTACTTACAGACAAGGATATAGACCAATGGCTTTAGTTCAAGGGTAGTGCCAGAATAGCTTGGCGCCTAGAGGCGCCAAGCTATTCTGGCACTACCCTTGAACTATATTAGTCAAACTTATTTCACACACTGGTGTATTCCGAATGATAAGGGTTAACCTGCAAGTGGCTGGGTCAGGCCCAAAGAGTGATAAATCAAAAATGACATCGAACAGATATCTTCACAAAACCACTAATTTCTAAGGTGTCGCGAATGACAGGTGTTTTGTGAGACGAACATGTCAGAATGTTTTTCGAAACCGCATTTCCGTTGTGAGAAAGTTTTTTTTCAGGTGGTAGGTTAACCACTTGACTGCTACTTGACGATACCGTTCGGCGGAAAAGACGCGTCTTTTATAATAATAATAATAATTACGGTATTTATAATGCGCTTATCTTATAATCATTATAACTCTAAGCGCGCACTCACAACTCGCGCACGCATGCGCACGCTTTAGACGACGACTCACGTACCACAAATAGTGAAATACATTACGACAGTCAGCTTGGGGTGGGGAGTGTGGTGATGTAGTGCTAGAACTGTTGAAAGAGGTGAGTTTTGAGGGCGGACTGGAAGGAGGAGAGAGAGAGTTTCTGACGGAGAGAGAGAGTGGGAGAGCGTTCCAGGTGGATGGACTGTATACTGAGAAGGAGCGGGGGCCGAAAGTGCTGAGTTGGGTGTGGGGGATGTGGAGGCGGAGAGGGTCGGAGGCGGAGCGGAGGGAGCGGGAAGGAGTGTAGGGGTGAAGTATCGCGAACGGTATCGTCAGTAGCAGTCAACAGGTTGCTACTTAAGGTCTTTTCCATTGTCGTTTATTGTATCGATTTTTTCCCTACTTTTTTGCGTTGTTGTTTTGTTGTTTTGTACAGTGTTTATTTTGTGACAACTTCGCTCTATGGTTATGTTTATAATGTCCATGCCACAATTTTATTCTAGCCGTTTAAAACTTTGTTTACCCATTCAGCCCTGACGCAATACAGCAGAAGATGGGTCGACCATGATAATTGAAGGGTAGTGCCAGATTAGCTTGGGCCCTATCGGCGCCAAACTAATCTGGCACTGCCCTTGAATTATCATGGTCTATCCATCTCCTGCAACTGGTGCATAGTCATTAGATGACGCCTCCAAAAATTTGGGAAGTACGTGCGACGCACTGAATGAGTTAAGCGGTCTGGCCAGAATTTACCTTTTTTGGTCACTAGAATGTCATTAGAATGCTCGCAGACGGACCTGTGGAGAGGGTTAACATTCTGTGAGGTAAACACTGATCAGTTCATGCTCTTAACTACTTCACAGCCACATAAAAATACACTGAACACGATCCAACTGCATGAGGCATAGATCCTCATGAACCCCCGCGAGTGCGGGGGCTCATGAGGATCTATGCCTTTTGCTGAGACCAATTTGTATTCATGTTTCTTACTTGACGGTGTTGGCTCTTGGTCGTTGAAGATTTCAGAAAAAAATGTACGTACGGTGCACATTCGGGCGGACCGTCGGGGGTTCTTTCTCCGGGTACTCCGGTTCTTCCACCCCCCCACCCACCCCCCACCCCCCACACTTTGGTACAGGTTTCAGGCCACTTTACAATTTCAAATACAAGCGATCACAAATCACTGCAACTTCAGTAGCTGAACTGGCCCTTCGTCTGTCTTGTACTGTGTTTGTCTTAAATGGCGTAAATCCGTGTCTGTTACGTGAGTGTGCGTGCTGGGTTTCAGGCGCGGCGCTTTGAGTCGATTTGCCCCAAAAATTGAGAAAAAGCGCCTATATAATAACGGTATTATTATGTATTATTACATACAGTGACAAAGAATGGGTTAAGCACAGGCTGGGCTAGAGAAATCTGTTTTAGTTCACGATGTGTATCAACGTTCACGCGTACAAATGTAACTCTGACAAAGAAGTACCCAACGGAGAAGAAACACGCTTAGAAAAGACGGGTACAACACAATTTATTAATATTTCGGGTAAATACCCTTTGTCAAAATAGACAAACAAACAAACAGAGAGATTAGCCGCTACTTATCTTCATTGGCAGAAGGAATGTGGCAACTTTGCCACATTCCTTCCGCCAATGAAGATAAGTAGCGGCTAATCTCTCTGTTTGTTTGTTTGTCTATTTTGACAAAGGGTATTTACCCGAAATATTAATAAATTGTGTTGTACCCGTCTTTTCTAAGCGTGTTTCTTCTCCGTTGGGTACTTCTTTGCATATTACACGCTTGGCAGTCACCTTTTTGGTCTGGATTGATTGTAACTCTGACAGTATGTATTTCTCCTGGTCACTTTAAAACAAAACAATGTCTTGTTTTACATTGACTAGCACTAAATAAAATACAACGCATCGGCACACATCGTGAAAATGTATTTTTCTACATCCAGCCTGTTCTCATGGACGTCCCAGTCTATTTTCATACTCTCTCAGCTCTCCCTACAACCTCACTTGCTTCCAGTGCCGTTCAGTCCATAGACTTCACGAAAAATGCTGGTGATGCACCCCCAGCTCCCCCCTCCGCCTCCCCCTCCCCTTTCTTTTAAATTTCCTCGTCTCCACTGTCAAGACGAAAAAAAATATTTCACACCGCACATTTTCTCAGTCCCTTCCTACCAGTGTTAACTGAAAAGTTAAACGAAAACAAAATTCCTTATTAGTCAAGCGTTCTTTCCGGAAGAAGCACGCGTAAATGAGGACGGCAAGAAGCATAGATTCTCATGGGCCCCTGCAAAGCAGGGGCTCATGCCGAGAATCTATGCTTCTTGCGGATACAGACATAGCCCAGCTACTCCTCCTTCGGATCAGAGAGAAAGAAGGTTGCGTTTTGTGTGTGTGTGTGTGACTGAACTACAGAATGCTTTTAGTGTCAGTGACAAAAATCTTGTTGGGGGTCACAGAAAAGGGGAAAAAATGTGATAAATGACAACCGCAAGTTGGGACATCGTACTGACGTTGTTTTGAACGCAACTTTTCAAGTTTGGAACGACCATTGGGTTGGAGATTCGGTGCACTTTAAATTTTAGCGTGACCCAATTTTAGGAAGAAGTATTTGAAGTTGAAACGAGAACTAAAACCGTACAATTTGTAGAGTAGAATTTCTGTCCTGTTCTCTACGTTTAAAGAGCAGCTGTTGTTTTCCAGAGATTTGACTGAATGTGGTTGTAGTCTTGACACTCCATCCTAATGGGATTGATCGGCCATGAAATCTCAAAGATAATTATTATCAGAATCGGATTAAAGATAGCAGGTTGTGTCCATTTAGTGAGGACAAGGGGCCGTTTTGCTGGATGCTTCTTACAGATGGGGAGGGTTAGATGAATCAATACCATTATAAGTCCGTGCTATGTTTCAATTCAATTCAATTCAATTCAATTCAAAACACTTTTTTTTAATCCCTTTAACTCATTTAGCCCGACGGCCGTATTTCCCAAATTTAGGAGGCGTCATCTAATGACTATGCACCAGTTGCAGGAGATGGATCGACCATGATAATTCAAAGGCAGTGCCAGATTAGCGTGGCGCCGGCAGGCGCCAAGCGAATCTGGCACTACCCTTGAATTATCACGGTCGACCCATCTCCTGCTGTAGGGCGTCAGGACTGAATGGGTTAAGGACAATTACAATTTTGTGGACGGGGGTCCAGTAAGAATAAAAATCATTGCGATTCAGGCACAACCTCCAATATCCTTAAGGTTTGACCTAGCTGGATCACCAAATGGGTTTGACGTTAACCACTTCGCTGCCACTGCGTTATCAAGAATTTCGCGTCTGAAACCACTGCACGCTAACTCGACATTCGCGAGACGAACACCAAGGTGAAGGGGACGAAAGTTTGGCGTAAAAAAAAACATAGGACTAACAGGGGACATAAACCCTCATGAACCCCCGCGAGGTTTTATGTCTCTTGCAGTTGGATTGTGTTCCCTCTATCTCGGCAACGAAGGGGTTAATTAAACATTTCTGGTATAGTTTCTTTACAGTAAATGTTAAGCAAACTGAGCTCTTTCTGTCAGTCCTACACAAAGTATTCTTCGTTCCTGCGTATAGCTGAGTTAGTTTAATGCAACAACTATATTTATACGGTCAAGAAACGATCGCCGTGCGGAGAGACATGTCTATATCCACTCAGAGGTTGACAGGTTCAGAAAGAAACCAGCGTCTCACTGTCCCGCGATTTCACAACGTCATAATAACGTACGACTTGGTCATCCAGATTGCCATTCAGTGTGGTATTTTCATAAATAGCAAACACTATTACAGATGTATGTACATTTGTGTACGTGTCTATGAAAAGCGAGATTTTCTATGTATTACATTGAATATCTCACTTTTCACACACACACACACACACACACACACACACACACACACACACACACACACACACACACACACACACACACACACACACACACACACACTCAAAAATCAACACAAAACATACTAGCTTCTGTCTTAGTAGGTCAATATTTCACATTTCTTGAACGTGTAGAACATTCATGTGACTGCCAGCAAGTTACACTTACATCGACTATGACATAATTATGTACAGGTATTTGATATAGTTTTATCATTTGTCTGTTTGTTTATATATATATTTTTTTTACATCAGAATAAATCCGATTTCAATAGTTTAACGGTTTGAATAATATTAGACGAAGAAGAAGATACATTTTATTGCCACATGCACAAACACTAGGAGCTTCTTGTGGTATATAAACTGCATTGTCAACACATAAAACAAATTAACATCACAGTCAAACCACATACAGCTGTCATTTTGCTATATATACATACTGCAAATGCCTGCACACACACACACACACACACACACACACACACACACACACACACACACACACACACACACACACACTCATACGTGTAAGTTAACAATAATAATAATCAGAATCATAATCACACTCATAATCATAATAATGATAACCAGTACGTTATTTTTTGATTGTTATGCTTATTCCCTTACCAGCAACAACAGCAACAATAAGAAAAACTGCGGCAACAAACATAAATAAATTATAAAGAAATAAATTATTGAAATTCAAAAAAATAGAATAACAAAAAGAAAACCCCAGAAATATCACATCCCAAAGGCAATTTCATTTTGTTCACGGGACATTGAAATGCAGCATAAATTGCACCATCATTTTCTTGTTACCACTCTGCAGTCATCTCAGTCAATGAACGAGCCCCAATGACTCCCTCAGTTTGCGGATGTAGATGGTGCTCAATGCCTATGTCCGCAAGAGGCCTAGATTCTCATGAGCCCCTGCGGCTGCAGCCGCAGGGGCTCATGAGAATCTAGGCCTCTTGCCCACGGAAGGTTTGTTGGCTTGCAGACGGATATCAAACTGTCGTGTAAATAAATTAAACCGAAATTTTCGGCAATCATTTGTCATGAGATACGCGATAGCAGATACCGTGGATAAGGGAGTTTGAAAGCTTTCGCACGATGCACTGAGCGCTCGCTAGTCAGTCTGAACGAAAAAGAAAGCATTACATAAAAAGGAGAAATGTTTATAGAATAAAGGGGAAGAGTGGGAGGTTAGATCGTCCATTATATGATGTTAGTTAGTTACTTAGTTATTTGGGTTTAACGCTGAGCAGGAGACTAAGGCCATCTCACTGCTGGAAAGGGTAAAGTCTGGCCAGCCAGACTAAAAGAAAGGTCTTACCTCATTCAGCCCGACGGCCATGTTTCCCAAATTTTGGTGGCGGCATCTAATGACTATGCACCAGTTTCAGGAGACAGGCGCCAAGCTAATCTGGCACTACCCATGAATTATCAAGGTCGACCCATCTCCCGCTGTAGTGCGTCAGGACTGAATCAGTTAAGACAAGATGTAAATATATTTTAAAAACATTTCATGCTAAGATGTCGCACGAGTCTTTAAAGGAAAAGTCTACCGACTTTCAAAAGGGTCCAAATAATACAATTCACACAGTCTATGAGTGCTCAAATCTTGCTAGAAATATTCGACTTTCTCAGAAAACTGCAAATTTTGTCTGGGGGTAAATCCCGGACATTAAATGATGAAATCCGTTAAAACCTGTCCTTAAAAAAGTATACTTGTTATAAAAAACCGACATGAAAAAAAAGCCAAAAACAGACAAAGAAAAAAAGTTTACAGGCATAAACAAAAGAAAGCAAGGAGGGGGTGGGATGGGGGGGTGGGGTGGGGTGGGGTGGGGGTGGGGGTGAGGAAAAAAACAGGACAGAAAAAAAAAAAAACAAGCGAGGAAAAAGTAATTACATCAAACAAACAATCAGTCAAACAAATGAATAAACATGTAAAGAAACACACACACACACACACACACACACACACACACACACACACACACACACACGCACGCACGCACGCACGCACGCACGCACACACACACACACACACACATACATACATACACACACACACGCACCCTAGTAGTGAACGTGCTCGTTCCCACGACGGCGCAGTGGGCCGGCGCACGAGGACTTTTTGGGCATGGTTCAGGCAAAAAGACGGGCTTGTTCACATAGCATGTCGGTTAAATGGTGCTGGTAAATCACAGTGCCACAGTTGCAGTGCGCCTGAATTGATCAATTTTCAAGTCGTACTCCATAGGTGATTATCCTTCTTGTCATATTTCAAATGGCTGCAGAAACGATCATACGTGTAGTGCTTGGAGCTACACAGATGTATTTGAAATATGACAACTACGATAATCGCTGGTCGGTACTGTGAACAGGCAAACATCGGCAGTGGATCATGTACTGCCGTAGGCTAAGGCTCGTTGCTAATCCGCCTGGCTCCTGCAAACTCATTCTTGAACCCCTACCGGCTTAATACTATCCTCAGTGAGCTAGTGGTTGCACGCACAAGGCGGACAAAACACGTCTGGAGACCGCATGAACCTACAGCTATATGTACACATCCGTGGAAGTAGGTATAGTGGCGTAGGAATCGTGTCCCAATGCGCACAAGGTCATCGGGCCAACGGCGTCTGACGTCGGCCCGATGACATTCTTCGCATTAGGGTGGTTACAAGGCTTTCCTCTGAACGTGGCGTCGTCAGAATATCTTTGGCTGGACGTGTTTCCTTTTCCCTGTCAGGGGTTCAAACCCAGTCTGCCATGTGAAGGCAAAAGGCAGTGCATTTTTATGAAAAGCAAAATTTCCGTTGCAATTCACAGGGCAGACCTCCTCAGAACATAGTATTGTCAGAGTATCTCTGTAATGTTTTCTTTCCCTGCTAGGGCATACTCTGCAATACTCATATCGATGTATGATAGGCCGCAGTAATTATATCAAAAACACCTTCATCTTGCAAGGCAGGGCTGTGTCATATCATGAACCAACATGGATTGGTAGGGTCGACATCCCCCCCCCCCCCACCACGACCATCACCACACACACACACACACACAACATCCCCACCCCGTTGACATGATGTAACTGGCCCCTATTCCTTCCACTGTCGTTAAAATTTCAGTTGCCCGTACCTCCTCCCAAAATCTTCCTACGTCACTGAGTTACACGAAGAGCTTGGTGGATTATGAAATCAGCATGCAGGGCATCTGGGCCGCCCCCCGCCCTCCCCCACCCAGCTATAGATATAGCTATCTGTCATATTAAGCCCATGGCGGTCGCCAAAAATTATGTCCTCGGCTGGGAGCGGGGTCATTACCGACAAATGTCTAGGTCACACCGACATTTCGCAGACAGTATATAACGCTGATCGAGGTGTTCCGACACAGCGGCTGACCACCCCAGACAACTTACTCCGTCCAAGAGACAGTGATGTAAAGCTGGTTTGCTGTTAGTACATTACTAGCGCAGGATACAGAACATTAACTCATTCAGCCCGGCGCACGTATTTCCCAAATTTAGGAGATGCCATCTAACGACTATGCACCTGTTGCAGGAGATGGATCTACCATGATAATTCAAGGGCAGTGCCAAATTAGCTTGGCGCCGACAGGCGCCAAGCTAATCTGGCACTACCCTTGAATTATCATGGTCGACACATCTCCCGCTGTAGTGCGTCAGGGTTGAATGGGTTAAGTGTTGTGTTTGGCGCTTCAAAAATCTGGACAAGAAGAAGACTCCTCAGACTACATTACTATCACAGAAGACGGACAGGGGCGGTACTAAAATAGCTTGTCGCGTGCAAGTCCAGTCAGCAAGAAGACTCCTAAGACTATAACCATTCAGAAGATAGAGCAATCACGGCTGTTCAAGGGTAGTGCCATGATTGCTTAGCGCCTCATAATCCGGTCAGCCGGTCACTCCTAAGACCCTAAAGACTACACTACAATCCTTGAGACAGATCATTAATCTGGCACCGCCCTTGAACTGTCATGGTCGATCAGTGTCAGTTTGTCTCGCATCAAGGCTGATTACAATGATCACTTCATTTCAGATCAAGTCAATAATTACATTTATCCCTTAAATGACAGTTGTAGGCAAACTGCAACTGCCATTTACGGCAGTTGCAGTTTGCCTGTAACTGTCCTTTGAGAAATAAATACAGTTTTGAGGCGAATAAAGTAAACTGACCGTAAAAAGTAAGACTAATGCAGCCGTCTACTACAAGAAGACCCAAACCTTGCGATGCAGACGTGAGCAGTCATCTCTGACTTGTAACTGATGGAGTTTCAACGCCGTAAAGCCTTTGAGATTTATAATGCATCAGTCACATTCACGTATTGAGTAACCGCCCACGTGCTCAATGACTAAATGAGGGTACGTCACTGCAATGATGATATAAAGTTACTGGCCATTGGCCTGGTCCAGAATGTTGAAAATTGTATACATGTATGTATGTATGTATGTATGTACGTATGTATGTATGTATGTATGTATGTATGTATGTATGTATGTATGTATGTATGTATGTATGTATGTATGTATGTATGTATGTATGTATGTATGTATGTATGTATGTATGTATGTATGTATGTATGTATGTATGTATGTATGTATGTATGTATGTATGTATGTATGTATGTATGTATGTATGTATGTATGTATGTATGTATGTATGTATGAATGTGTGTATGTATGTATGTATGTAATTATGTATGTATGTATGTTTGTATGTATGTATGTATATATGTATGTAAATGTATGCATGTATGTATGGATGGATGAACGGATGTATGTATGTAAGTATGTATGTATGTATGTATGTATGTATAAATGTATGTATGTATGTATGTATGTATGTATGTATGTATGTATGCATGTATGTATTCATGTATGTATGTATTCATTTATTTATTCATTCATTTATTTATTTACTGGCGTTAAGCAGTCATGTATCAAGTTTTAAATCTGTTTTTATTGATAGCACCACCAGCTTTTAACTATCTTTTCCCATCTCTTGCATGCTCACATAGTGCGCATACCTCAACATAGGGGTTCCCACTCTGATAAGAAGACAGACAGAAGAAAATTATCTCCCCTAAACCAGACAACATCAAAAAAGGTAAAATAAACCAAGGCGATCTGCGATAAAAAGACATCAAGTTTTTTTCACGCAATTTTTACCCCGACATAGCGGAATCTTGTCATGGGTTTATACTGATGTCAATTGCAAGGGCACGAACACCCTTCCAGCGGTTTTATTGGAGGCCGGTACGAAATTACATATTTCCATTGAATAAACTTATTTATTATATTTATTTATTTGTTTATTATCAGTATAACAATATCAGTATTATTGAGTTGTAACCCCGCATTTGAACTTCTTTATGGTAAACGTTCTTTCTCTCTCCTTTTATTTTTATGTTTTTTTACTCTTTAGGCATCCTAGGCTAAATTTCTGTATCAACGACCTCGTAGCTTGACCAGACACAAGGTATACCACTGATCAGGACAGGCTGCTACGTCTTCCCTCAAGCACGTAGTCACAATTTTAAACCCCTATTGCTGCTTTCATCCGAACGAGGAACTTAAATATTTGTAAACGAATCCAGTCGCTGTGAACAGCAGACTTCAGAACATAAGGTGAAATGATGCCAGCTCTTTTTCCGGCCAGGCATAGATTTTCATCGAGCCCCAGCGGCAAACCGCAGGGGCTCGAGGAAAATCTATACCATTTGCTAACTGAATGTGATATGTGAGGGCCCATGAAGATCTACGCATGACTTTTGTAAAGTATATGAAAGGTTCCAGATGAGAGCGGCGCTATGTACCACGTGGAGTTAAGTGGATGAGTTTTGTCAGTAAGTCAAGACTGAGGTTTCTTGAAAATGTCCGCCTCTGAGATGCAGGGTTTCATTAGAATGCATCAGATTTGTTGGGTCTTAAATAAAGGCTTATACCCAATGCGAATAAAAAGGCCATCGGGCTGTCGTCGGCCGCCGTTGACCCCCCACACGGCCGTGCGTAGGTCAACGGCCGCCGGCGTGGGCCCGATGGCTTTTGCACACTGGGTAAGCTTCTATGCCCTTTAGCCGCCAGCAAGGGATCCATTTGAATCTATGCCGTTTAGAAATTAAAGGCTCTAGAAGCTCGCTCGTGAGAATCTTTGCGTCGTGAAGGAGGAAGGACATACGATAGTGCTGCAAGGCCACGATTCATCCGTGGAATGGTGCCTCTGTAGCAACGGGCTTTGTGACCATGTAACATTTGCCACAAAAGAGCGGCCGTCACGTCCAGAATATACCCTGGGGCCTTCATATCTGGATCCGCGCGTCAGCATGATAAATGCAGCACACGTAATGCCAAACGTCAAATTGTCTTTAGTGCCTATCCCCGCCCCGCACTGTTACGAAATGCAATACAGACCAGGGGGAGGCGGCGGGGGTAGTGGGGGAGGGAGGAGGAGGTCCATGCCTCCCTCTCCCTCTCGAAAAAAATACAGTTAAAAAATCCTATATTAACCCATTTAGCCACGAATCCGTACAGCAGGAGATGGATTGACCATGATAATTTAAGGGTAGTGCCAGATGAGCTTGGCGCCTAACGGCGCCAAGCTCATCTGGCACTACCCTTAAATTATCATGGTAGATCCATCTCCTGCAGCTGTTACATAGTCGTTAGGTAACACCTCCCAAATTTGGGAAATGGGACTCTGGGTTTAAATGGGTTAAAGTCGCCTACTCCTTGTAGATCTGTTAAAATTGAATCGTTCAACAGGTAAAAGTGTTAAGTGACATTCAGACACGTTTTCCACCCCCATCCACTATCCACCACCACCACCTTCACCCCCATTCCTCCCCTGCTAATTTTATTTTGGGGCCAGTGGGAAGACAGGCGCGGGATGGTCGTTGCGTCATCGCTCCTAACAACACGGGTAGAATAACTTAGGTATTATTTGCTCTACCCGTGGTGTTAGAAGCGATGACACAACGACCTGTGAGTGGGAAACAAGATTTGACTTTCGAGCGCCATCTGTCTCAGGGTAAAGGTCCCCTCCCTAAAAATGTTGGAACCCCCTCCCCCCCCCCCACCTATACCCTCCCCTCCATTTAGAGGTAACTGATCTGCCAATGCAATACAACGACGATCACTCCCCTCCCTCCTCTTCCCCCCCCCCCCCCTCCTCCGCCCCACATTGGTCTCATTGAAATCGAATTAACAGAGATTTTAAAACACGCTCTGCGCACAGTATCAGGTAAGGGGTAAACGGTCATAAAGCTAAGACTATTTATTTATTTATACTCAAACCAAGGGGAATCACAGCGCTGGACAGACAAACAGTTAGATCCCCTGCCCCCGCCTATCGGGCACCCAATCGCCAGCCCACAGAGAAATACGCAGGTATAGAACAAGAGGATGGAAATGATCGTCTTGTTCTATACCTGCGTATTTCTCTGTGGGCTGGCGATTGGGTGCCTGATAGGCGGGGGCAGGGGATCTAACTGTTTGTCTGTCCAGCGCTGTGATTCCTTTTGGTTTGAGTACAATTCTGCCAGCGCTAGCCTCACCTATCTGGTTTGTGAATATTTATTTATTTATTTATTTATTATTTATTATTTCTGTTTTATTTATTTTATTTATTTATCTTTTATTTTATATTTTATTTAAATTATGTTTATGGAGACCGGAGTTTTTACGACAACTGACACATTGTCACAAACCCCGTTGCAACATTTTTCTTACTCTTATGGTGACAGCAAGGCTAAATTCCTGTCCAATAACTCAAGCTCGGAGGAGCTGCCCAATAAAAAAACAGACCTTCGGGCCATCGTCGGCCGCAGTGGGCTCGCGCACGTCCGTGCGCGGGCCCACTGCGGCCGACGACGGCCCAAAGACCCTTGCTTGCTAGGTACAAGGCCACAGCCATACGGGAGCCGCTCAAGAAACACCTCTGGGGCGCGAGGAGAGGATTAGAGGGATTATTGTGATTCACTTCTGATCCAGGGGGTATGAGAGGATGATAAGTAGCGGCGGAGGCATTCCATGACCACCTGTGATTTGTACCTGTCATGGGGAAGGGAAGGGATAGCGGGAGTGGGTGGAGGTGGGGAGAGAAAGAGAGAGAGAGAGAGAGAGAGAGAGAGAGAGAGAGAGAGAGAGAGAGAGAGAGAGAGAGAGAGAGAGAGAGATATGATGCTGGTGATGAAACGTTTTTATTCAGGATAAAGTTTTAGGCATGCGAATGCCTCTCTTACAAACAGTCCTGCTACACTACACACACAAATATACATCGAGCAGCAACACAATAAAATATTAGAGAAAAAAAACCACACATAAAAAAACAACAAACAAACAACAACATAATATCCAGAACACTTAAATGTACGAAAAGCATAAAAGACGAAAAAAAAACAACCCAAAAACCAACCAAACAAACAACAACAACATAATGACATCGACATAAGCTGAAGGTCATCTTATAATCAGAACGTTAGAGAGAGAGAGAGAGAGAGAGAGAGAGAGAGAGAGAGAGAGAGAAATGAAATGAATGAAATGAAACTTATTTCCAAGGATAAAGAAGGTGCGCAGACCTGTTTCATCTGTCCTGCTACACACTACAAAACAAATAACGTACACACACACACACGCGCGCCGGTGTGCAATTGCCGCGTGCACAGGCTTGTGCCAGATTAGCTTGTAGCCTACAGAGAGAGAGAGAGAGAGAGAGAGAGAGAGAGAGAGAGAGAGAGAGAGAGAGAGAGAGAGAGAGAGAGAGAGAGAGAGAGAGAGAGAGAGAGAGAGAGAGAGAGAGAGAGAGAGAGAGAGAGATGATGATGATGAAACGTTTTTATTCAGGATAAAGTTTTAGGCATGCGAATGCCTTTCTTACAAACTGTCCTGCTACACTACACACACAAATATACATCGATCAACACAATAAAATATTAAAGAAAAAAAAAAAATCCAAACAAAAACAAAAACAAAAAAACAACAACAAAAAAACTACAACAACAAAACAAACAACAACATAATATCAAGAACATTTAAATTTACGAAAAACATAAAAGACGAAAACAAACAAACAAACAAAAAAAAAAACCAAAACAACAACAATCAAACAACAACAACATAATAACATCGACATAAGCTGAAGGTCATCTTATAATTAGAACATGTCTCTGAAAGTACAATATTAATATAGGAAAATTAAATCTGGTATTAATTTAGAAGTAAAAAACGATAAATGAAGGGAAAGGGGAGGGGGGAAGGGCGATAGCAGGGCAGGGGGTGGAGTTGGGAGAGAGAGAGAGAGAGAGAGAGAGAGAGAGAGAGAGAGAGAGAGAGAGAGAGAGAGAGAGAGAGAGAGAGAGAGAGAGAGAGAGAGGCTGCAAGATAAAGTTATGTCACACAAACAAAAAGGGCATGCAGCTATTTTGATATGACCAATGAAACATCCTGACTAGTATACTAGTATTTGTCTAAAGACAGATTTCTCAGACGAGACTGTTTTTATTCACATGATTCATTGGACCATGTAATCGGTCTGTCTATTTATTAATTTATTAGCAAATTCAAAAAGGGACACGTTATTTACACATATTTGCACGAATTATATGAAACGGTCGAGTACAATATTTATAATATAAAAGCACGTCTGCCACTTCGGTAAGATGTAGAGTCCGAAATAGCTCAGGCGGTTAAACGTCGGAGCAGGAGAGCGAAGGGAATCGCCGGGTCGTGGGTTCGAATCCCGTCCCGGCCCCGGTAGCTGGACTCACAGTCCAGGGGGAAAAAACGGATTTGTTCAATAGCATGTCCGTTGAAAGGTCCTGGTAAATCAAAGTGGCACAGTTGGAGTGCGCCTGAGTTGATCAGTGTTCAGGTCGTACTCCATAGGCAATAGATTTCCCTGTCCCTGTCCCCCCCCCACCCCTCCCCCCCCCCCCCCCATGGCCCCGTCAGGGCCGTCCATGATCACCTCGGTGCTGTGGACGATAAACCCGAACTAACCAACCAAACCGGTAAGATATCACTTCAGTGTAGATCAGGTCACAATGGGATCTCTGCGCTCGAACTGAAAAGCCAATACGCACTTCACAACACCCCTCAGAAGTCACGAAATGTCGGCACAATATAATATCGAAATGTAACCAAATAGCAAAACGTCTTCGGGCTCACTGCGGCCGTCGTGGGCCCGATGACCTTTGCTTACTGGGTATATTTTTTATATCTTATCCGCAGGTTGAAGCAGTTATACCCAATTTTCCCAGTTTTGTGCGCTAGGCGTGGTCTGATGTAATACTGATCTATACATGCACGTGCATCTCCCGTGCAGTCAAAAAGTACACGGTAATAAAACTAGGACACTACGGAAACCAAAGCAAACTTCGTTTCTAGATCTAAACTTTAGTTGCAGGAAAAAACATAAACGTTCTCCATCTGAGGAGAACAAACGTAATTGGGTTTCAGAACACTGCTCAAGAGGCATAGATTCTCATGAGCCCCTGCGAATGCAGGGGCTCATGAGAATCTATGCCTCTTGCAGAGGGATGCTAAGCTCGCTAAATGACTGACCTAAAAACCTTCCACCGAAATCTTAAACGAGGCGCAATCGGAAACAGGCAAGTGCGGTGACAAGAAGAGATAACTCCCCGATACATTCGACAGAGTTGTCTTTTACTTGTCGGCCATCTCACAAGCGAAGATAACTTCCCACCACTTTCGACAGAGCTGTCTGTTTCGTCTGTACCTCATACATTTAGACGGACCCCGTCGCAAAGAAAAGCTCGCTTTGCGTTCGAATCGCTTGTAAATCTCGCTTTGCTTGAACTCGCAGACCATGAGTGATTTTTTTCCCATACGAAGAACAGCTCTGTGTCGTATTGGAATCTGAAGAAATCGCGCTTTCCTTCGACGATTGCCTGCGTTTACGGTCTGTGAAACGTCTCTCAACTCCTCGTTTCCGCCCAGACGCCCTGACATGCGCAATTGACACCGTGGGACTGGTAATCACCCTTGATACGGGTGCTCTGCTCCTGATTGTCCAGAACGCTCTGCAGCGCAGGAGATCCGTTTAGTTATCGCTACAGCTTCCATTGCCTAGAAGCTGTCTGCAGTATTTCTCCGCCCGCAAGAAGCATGGATCCTTATGAGCCCCTGCAGTCGCTGGGGCTATGATAATCTATGCTCCTTGCATATTGGGATGGTGATCATTTATATCAGTTCTCAGACCGAGGAACAGTTGGGGTTTGATTAGGTCTGTGTGTTTGGGTGATCCGGCTGCAGAAGTTATCAAGGATAGCCTCCGTTACTTTTTATACCTGGAACTTTTGTAGTAAAGCCAGACTCGACACGTTTATTACGTCCAAAAATGGTTGGCAGGATCGTTATAGTTCAATGACACAGCCTAATTAGGTTGGCTGAGGTCGCCTGTTACGCTCATTTAACCAATGTTAGTCCGAAACGGATTTGAGCGAAGTGTTCAAGGGAACCGCCTTGGGTTGACCATTAGAGTCTTGCCAGTTTGCCACAGTTTGCTTTGGCAGCAATAGAGGTAGTGGCGTTGCTGCAGAGTTCATGCCACGCTCTGATCTGGAGTTCATGCACCTTTTGCATCTAGGTGACGTTTCGACGAGAGATACTTACCTTGCACGCGTCATCCATCTTCTTACTCTGCTGTGCGTTTTTATTAATTATATTACAAGTTAGGCCTTGACTGTGGTCTTGTCGCCTCGAGGGTCTGATTAGGGAGTTGATGTTAAAGGTCAGTAAAAGGCGTTAGCCCTCGACTTTTACCTTTGACATCAACTCCCTAGTCAGATCCGAGAGGTGACAAAAACCACTGGCATAGCCTAACTCGTAATTAAACGATTTGATCTTATGTTGTGTAAAAATATATAAGCACGAAGTATCCCTTTCAAAGAACCCTTAGCTCGGTATTGGCAAATCGCTACTATTCACAATTCTTTGGCACTGAATTAAAAAATATAAAATTAAAAAAAAAAATAATCAGGCATGCTGTCGGCGTCACTCGTGGTATATTAACAGCAGTATAGTCTGCTAGTAAAAGTAACCCGTTAAGCGTAGAGAAAATGTGAACACCATCCAACTGCAATGATCTTCATGAGCCTCCGCAGTTGCAGGGGCTCGTTAGGATCTGTGCCTTTTGCTCACACCACTTTGAATCAATGCCCCTGGGACGTCTTTTTTTTTTTTTGGTCTTGAATTAAAGAAGATTGCAGAAACACGTCTTTGTCAACTGGCACTCATTTAAGGCGCCCCGGGTGAGGCAACGCTAAACGACACTTGGAAGCTATTGATGCGGGAGGCCTTGAATGATTTAACTCATTCTACCCCAACACCGAAATCCCCAAATGTTGCCGTTGTCCTCTGAAGACTGCACTCTAGTGCAGGACACAGATCGCCCATGATAGTTCAAGAGTGATGCCAGAATAGCTTGGCGCCCATAGGCATCACCCTTGAACCCTTGAACTGTCATGGTCGATCCTTATCTTGCTGTGGTGTGTCTGGGGTACAATGAGTTAAAGCGTTATAACTACTATGTCGCTGAAGAAGCGTTACCCACACACTGCACACATTATCATAATGCAAAATGCCGGATATCAGACAGAGTCAAGAATGTTAATATTAACTCATTCAGCACGACGGCTGTATTTCCCAAATTTTGGAGGCGTCATCTAGCGACTATTCACCAGTTGCAGGAGATGGATCGACCATGATAATTCAAAGGTAGTGCCACATTAGCTAATCTGGCACTACCCTTGAATTATCATGGTCGACCCATCTCTTGCTGTAGTGCGTCAGGGCTGAATGGATTAACTGTGATTCAAGGTATGCGAAATGCGGCATTTCAACCGAAAAACATCCCTCAAGATTGGGTTTCCTGCACAGACTAAAATCTTGTCTATATGAATGCAGTCAACGCATTCATGATCAGCAAAGGACGAAGTATTGCTAAACCGTAACTTTATCTGATCACTGACAGACATTTACATCTGTGTAATCTAACCGGAGGGTGCGTGTGCGAGTCAATGGCTAAATCATCACATACTTCACAGCCCGGAGTCAACTTAGTTATCTGTGAAACATCATAGTAACAACATAGAGTTAAATCGAGTCAGCGAGAGAGATAGATTCTCATGAGCCCCCGCATTCTACAGGGGGCTCGTGAGAATCTATTGCTTTCAGTGCAAGAGGTCTGCACTGCCTGTGTATTTATTCCGTACTCTAGAGTACAAAGAGTCGCATTACTGCAGTGTTCTAAAGATATTCTTATAACCTTATGTATATAATTTGCCTTTTTGTTCGCGTAGGCATACAAACTGAATGTGCACCACACACGAATGCGAACCGTACACTTTCAATTAGCCGAGCGTGATTTATGACTGAGGACACCGACTTTACGTTTTAAGCGTCGAGACCGTGCCCACCGGCCAATTGACCTCATATCCGGTTGCACCAGTTTGCAGACTGATCGAGCCGCCATGGCGCCTAGTTAAGTGATCTGACTACCCTTGAGCTATTCAAATAACGCCGGAAATAAGCGAAATATGCGCCCAGTTACTTCAGTTTTGAAAGTCCTCAGTCAAGAAATTATAAGGAGCCAAAGCCAAATGTCTAAGGCTTTCAGTATTAAGAGATTGTATTGTATTGTATTGTAATTGTATTGCATAATAACGTGGTATGGTATGGTATGGTATGGTATGGTATTGCATTGCATTGCATTATATTGTATTGAATTGAATGACATGGCATGGAATGGTATTGTATTGCATTGCACTGCACTGTAGTATTGTATTGTATTGTATTGTATTGTATTTAGTATTGTATATTGTATTGTATTGTATTGTATACAGCAATGATCATTTAATTGTCTTGGCTATAATCCATTCGAGACGTGCTGCATTTGGATACGCGGCGAAAAGCCGCGTATCGGAACGCAGCACGCCTCGAATGTGTTAATCGCTACCTAGGTGGCACACGTGGGGTGGGATCACTGATTAACGTTTTGTGTGCACAGTCGAAGATAATTAACCCATAAAATACTGAGGCTAAAAGCTTCAAATTTGTACACTGCCATATGCAAGATACATAATAGTACTTACAGATAAGGATATAGAGCGATGGCTTTAGTTCAAGGGTGGTGCCAGAATAGCTATTCTGGCATTATTACCCTTGAACTATTTTAGTCAAACTTATTTCACACGCTGGTGTATTCCGAATGATAAGGGTTAACATTAGCCAACCGAGGGTGGGGGTGAAGTGAGGGTGCGTGGGGAAGTGGAGCAGAGACATCAGTATACACAACTGTTTTTCTTTGTTTCTCTTGGGGGTCTGGAGGAGGGGAGTGGGTGGGGGTGGGGGTGGGGACGGGAGGCAATATTGTAATTTATTTAGTTTCCCATTAATAATAATAATAATACCGGTTATTATATAGACGCTTTTCCCCAATTCAGCGAATCGACTCAAAGCGCCGCGAACTGAACCCAACACGCACGCTCACGTGACACACACGCATTCACTCTGAAGACAGACACAGGACATTCACGTGGTGCGAAGGGTCAGCTCAGCTACTGAGGTTTCGGAAATTTTGATCGCTTGTATTTGAAATTTATAAAGTGGCCTGAAACCGGTACCAAAGTGTGGGGGGTGGAAGAACCGGAATACCCGGAGAAAGAACCCCCGACGGTCCGCCCGAATTAACGTTGACACTTACTAGAGGAGAAAAATCCAACGCCGAAACCCGGTATCGAACCTCGCACCTTTAGCATTGGTGGCAGGCGTCTTAACCACTGCGCCACGGACCGCCCCAAAGGTTAAGCAAAGGTCATCGGGCCCACGACGGCAGCAGCGGGCCCGAAGACGTTTTGTTACTTGGGATGAAACTCCCGTGGATATTTTTTTTTAATTTTTAATTTTTAATTTTTATTTTTTGCAGGTTGATCGTTGTATCGTATTTTGGAAGGTGGAAGATGGGAAAGTGGAAGGGGGGGTGGGGGGGTGGGGGGGTGGGGGGGCGTAGTACGTGTGTTGCATAATCATGCTCACCCGTGGATACTGAGATGGCAACGGTATTTCGGACACCGTCATACCCCCACCCACCCTCACCACGACACCCTCCTCTCTAAGCCCCCCCCCCCCTCCCCCCAGAGCTTTTTTTCTTCTCTTTGTTTGTTAGATTGCCTGATTTGCCCCCCACCCCCGCTACACTGCCCTCCCCACCCCCTCCCCAACCCTCCAACACATACACACACTCACTGGACATTTACCTCACATCCCCCCGCCCCCTCTGTCAATATTATGTTTGTTCATTGTTATTTACACTCGGCAGGCAAAGACAAATATCCTTTTGTGGACAGCGAATTTCTTGAATCTTGAAATCCCCCTTCCCCACCCATCACCCTTTCCCCCAAAACATCTGAACACAACCTTTCTCCTCGTCAGTAAAACTTTTTGAATTCGTTTATGAAGCTGCTGCTGTCGTGTTTGATCATAGTTATTTGAAACTGGGCGGACGTGGGCTATTGACGTGACAAAAGAGGAGTTTGCCAGTCCTTGCCTTGCGCTGTCTGCATACCGTCGGCTGATCACTGTAATTTGGAATCGGCATGGATGAGTTGTGGAGCGGTTGGTGGCACGGGGTTATTTCCTTCACTGCCATAGCACGTAATTCGTGCTTTTGAAATCATTGAAAATCAACTTCAGTGAAAGATCCACAGCCGTACAAGGAAAGTGCATTCAGCAAGAAGCATACTGCGTGGGCTCATGAGGATCTATACCTCTTGCGGTTGGATCGTAGTCTTTAGTTTTCTCGGCTGCGAAGGAGTTAACCCTTTTAGCCCAAAGGTCCCATTTCTCAAATTTGGGAGGCGTTGCCTAACGACTATGTACCAGTTGCAGGAGATGGCGTGACTATGATAATTGAAGGGTAGTGCTAGATTAGCTTGGCGCCTGAAGGCGCCAAGCTAATCTGGCACTATCTTTGAATTATCATGGTCAAGCCATCTCCTGATGAAGAGATCCGGGGCTAGAAAGGTTAACAGAGGGAGACCGTAATATATTGCAATATGCTGTGATATATATTGTTTTCATCCCTACGTCACACGACCAATCACTTTAGTGCAAAACCGTGACTGAGCTACAAGAACCGTTGTAGCGACAAATGGCCGACTTCTTGTAGCCTTATTTATGACGCATCTTGGATGCGTGTTTTGTGCTATAAATGATCACCAAAACGTTCTAAAGTAACAAGTTACTTAGTGTTGTTCGAAACAACAGGGAACTCACTGGACTGACGGCAAAGATGAAAGATTTTAAATTACGTCATACGTCTATATGTGTAAATATATATTCCTTTTAGGTCAATCATGTCTGGCGCGATCTAGGTAGGAAGATTTCTTCTTGATTTCTTTTACGAAAATAGTGGAGGAATAAAAACAAATACGTTATTGGCAACTAGGGCTTGCTACACGGCCCCTTTTAGGCCTTCGGGAGGTCAAAGGAACCATTGTACCCCTCAGGCCTTCGGCCTTCGGGGTACAATGGTTCATTTGACCTCCCTCAGGCCTACAAGGGTCCGTGTAGCAAACCCCTGCGACCAATAACTTATAATATTACAGCCTTTGAGTTGTCACTGTCAGTGTAGGCCTGTGGAATTGCTCATCAAGAGTAGTTTTGACTTAGAACTGCCATGAATCACAATTAACCCGAGACTGAAATCTAAACATCACCCAAATGCAAGAGGTATCATAGATCCTCATGAGCGCAGTTGCAGAGGGTTCATAAGGATTTATGCCTTTTTCTGACGTCACTTTGAATCCATGTTCGTGGGAAAGCTATGACATTTTGGTGTTGGTTAACAAAACAAAACAAACAAACAAACAAACAAACAAAAAACATGAGATGTGTGCTGAAACAACGCAGCACACAGAGAAATGTCCGTCTACTTGAGATTTTGATTTAACGGCCGGGTCACAGCGTAAAGACTACGCAATGGACAAAGGTGCAGCCGAGAAAGCCCCCGATCGTGCGCAGGCTACCTCACGAACACGATGTCCAACTTGCGCTGTGTCGGTCAAAGGGAGGCAACAGTACAGTTTGATGGAATTGGATACGTCGATGTAGCGATTTGCTCCCTTAATAAGACGGGATCAAAATCTGTTAGTTTGTTCCCGCTACGAGTATCGTCGCCGACCACCGATGTTTAAGAATTTTTTACGGTTGGTAATACGCACCCTATAGCGCATTCATTCTCCAGACAGCACAGAGAAAGATGGATTGACCATACACAGTATGCGTTGTTAAAGGCCCACTACCACCGTAACTGTTCATAGATACACTTTAACAGATTACAAAACCCTACACTACTGAGTCTAGTAATGTTTCTTTTAGACACAGAACAGTTCCGCACACGTCGTCTTTATATCAAGTAACCTGACAACGATTCCACTCCGTTCTAGAAATACAATGTTTTCAGTACGAGAAACAGATAAAAATAGCCGATTGACACGCTAACGCGGCTGAGCAGCAAATACTGCCCGAATTCAGTACGACTACTCAGTGACTCATGTGCTTTTGATGCGTTATCAAACTGCTGTTAAAGTTCATTAGGTATGTCGACAAGGCATAACAAACACAATTGTGCTGAAATACGTCGTTAAATTAGGTGTTCAGTAGCCTGATAGATCAGAAGTGTGTCCGTATAAACCTGAATGAATGTTACGTTTGTGGTTGTGCTATTCTTTTGGAGAGCATGTGTGTGTTGATCATAGTAAAGATCCGAGCTTCATTAGAGTTATTTTGGATAAGAATTACGTACCTTTTAAGTACGATTCATTTCAAGTTCTTTTGCACGGAGAATTGCGATCGATTTTTGTTGTGACGCGTATTTTCGTTACATTGTTATAAAGTTTAACCTACCGTGATTAGACTGGACTGAAGGTTCGGGAAGGGTCGCGGCCGTCCTAATGACCTCAAATATGACGTCAAAGTTGTGTAATACGCGTTGGCTACATTTAGCAACAATATGGTATAGATGGTAGTGGATATTTGTAGTCAGTTCTAGAGTGTTCTTTTTAATGGATATTAATGAGTTTTGGTTACGTTTTCTTTTCTGATTGGTTGAGTTGTGTAGTTCAGTTTGCGAGATTGTTCTGAAACTCTGTAATAGTAAATTAAAGAGCGCGATATAAATCAGTATTTGTGTTCATTGTATGAGAGGCGCAGTGTGTCAAAAGTGTTTATGCATTGTTAGAGGAGACAGTGTATCAGTGTTGGTACATTGTATGAGAGACGCAGTGTGTCCAAAAGTGTTGATGCATTGTAGAGGAGACAGTGTATCAGTGTTGGCGTATTGTATGAGAGACGCAATGTATCAGAATTGTGGATGCATTGTATAGAAACAGTGTACCAAAGCGTGGATGCAGTTGTGGATGCATTGTGCGGAGATTGCATCGTGAGAATAAAGTACTGTTCATGGGAACTCATTACTCCAGTGTGGTCTACAACCTTGTGCCACGTGTGATGAGTTGCAGCTGAGTGAAGTTTCTTTACAACGAGTGCGTGCCAGTGCGTCTGGTGTGATTGTATCATACTACGACTACGACTACCACGTAACCGCAATAACTCCAGTCTGCGTCTTATGATACAGCGGATTAAAAGATTAACTCATTTGAATCGCGGCCACTGAGCCGCATCCGGATGCGGCTGCGCAAATGAGTTAAAAAGCCCAGACAAACATGACACACCGCATATCGTAATATAGACCTATATTGTCCGGGCTTTTAGACAACACTTTTCGTCGGAACACGTGCAATTTTGACCTACTTTTGATTTCCGAACCGAATGCCTGCCTGCTAAACACACAGCGGCACTACACGCGACTTGACAAGGGAAACACCTCAAACTATAGATGTACTTAGAAGTTCACACTGACGCTTAGCTCCCTCTAAGTCAGTCATGGTCCGAAGTTGTGTTCCCCCGGCCCCCCCCCCCCTCCTCCCCCCCCATCCCCCCGCCCCCCCCCCCCAAGCCGCTTAGCGCCTCAGTGATAGTGAAACGCCAAAGCTAAACGGCACGATTCTTGAGCTATCATGCTCGATCTAAACCTGTAACCCTTTGGCTGTCGGTAGCTCTTTCTGCCGCGATGATTATCTGCAGGAATCATCGCGAAGAACAGTGCTCCCGACAGCCGAAGGGTTTAACAACGCTGAGAGCTAATACAATTTGAAGGTTATAGCTCATTCAGCCGGACGCACGTATTTCCCAAATTTTGGAGGCGTCATCTAACGATTATGCACCTGTTGCAGGAGATGGATCGACCATGATAATTCAAGGGTAGTGCCGGATTAGCTTGGCGCCTGTCGGCGCGCGCGCCAAGCTAATCCGGCACTACCCTTGAATTATCATGGTTGATCCATCTCCTGCTGTAGAGAGTCAGGGCTGAATGGGATAATAATAGAAAGCAGCGATATTTTACTACTGCGAGGCATCCATTTGGAGACATTCATAAGGGTTGGGGCCTGAATTACAGCTCTGTAGTTGTACTACAAAAAGGAGAGATGTTTTGTGTGCTGTTATGTGATTTTGGACTTTACGGTCAAGATAAGATAAGGTAAGATAAGGTCAGCTAAGGTCAGCTAAGCTAAGCTAAGGTAAGGCAGGGTAAGCTCAAGTAAGCTAAGGTAAGGTAAAGAAGTACCCAACGGAGAAAGAAACACGCTTAGAAAAGACGGGTACAACACAACAACACAATTGTGTTGTTGTACCCGTCTTTTCTAAGCGTGTTTCTTTCTCCGTTGGGTACTTCTTTGCATATTACACGCTTGGCAGTCACCTTTTTGGTCTGGATTGCTTAAGGTAAGGTAGTTTATGGTAAGCTAAGGTAACGCAAGTTAAGCTGAGCTAATCTATCTAAGCTAAGCTAAGATAAGCTCAGAAAAGAAACGAAACGAAAAGAAAAGAACACAAAAGAAAAGAATACTTTATTGGTCCCGCAAGAGAAAACTTCAAGTCTGCTCACAGACTTATACAATGCAAACCGAATACAATATAGCCTTATCACATGCATATTTACTTACAGCAAAGTACATATAACTAGTAAGCGTGAACAAAATCGTAAAACAAGATAAAAATCTGCAAACTACAGCCGTAAGGTCCAAAATCAAAGACCGACCTACATAACGTCGCTTTGATGTACCAGCTTGATGCGTTGCAAACTACATCAGAGGTTGATTTTCAAAGATTCTAGTTGATTTTATTCATGTAACATTTTGGGGGGCATACCTGTATCTATCTGTATTCATGAACCACATCTCGTCAACAATTTTAACATTGCTTTGATCTATACCCAAGGCGCACAAGGCCATCGGGCCGACGTCGGCCAGTTTGCCTTTGAGCACTGGGTTAGATACTAGCCTAGGCAACAGCGAATACATGTGTAGGGGGTGAGGAAATGGGTTAAAATTATGACACGTGATTTAGTAAAGATATAATAAAAATAAAGAGAAATATTTGGCAACATTGGAAATTATGAAAGCAATTTATTGTGTTATATCTAAATAATAAACTAAAGTCTCACTGAATAACTTCCGAATATAGTTTCTACTGTTGCAATTAGCTCCTTCGTTGAGTGTATGGAAGTCACAGTTAACTTACACTAATTGTCTTATTTTCGGTTTTCGTGACTGGTGACATAACTGTCTGGTGTCATATATTTTAGTGTTCATGACTCGTCACAAAACAACTTCGTCTCTTATATTTTTGTTTTTAGTTACCCTTGACAAAACAGCTTCCAATTTTATATTTTAGTGTTCCTTACTTGTAACAAAACAACTTCGTGTCTTATATTTTAGTGTTCATGACTCGTCACAAAACAACTTCGTGTCTTATATTTTAGTTTTTATGACTCGTGACAAAACATCTTCGTCTCTTATATTTAGTTTTTTTGTGACTCGTGACAAAAAACTTCGTGTCTTATATTTTTGTTTTCATGACTCGTAACAAAACAACTTTGTTGTTTTTTTATATTTTTATTTTTATTTTTTTAATTTTATTTTTATTTTTATTTTTAATTATTTACTTATTTATTTTTTTTAATTTTATTTTATTTATTTATTTATTTATTATTTTATTTTATTATTATTATTATTATTATTATTATTATTATTATTATTATTATTATTTTTTTTTTTTTTTTTTTGGGGGGGGGGGGGGGGGGTTACTCGTGACAAAACAAAATCCGTGATTCGTGAAAATCGTTTGTCTGAATGTCATGATGGTTGAAAAGTAATTTTCGTGATATTGTGATTGACATAAAAAGTCGTAAAGCTGTGACATTTACCACCCCACACTCCCTCAACATCCCATTCACTTATAACAATAAGTGAACACGATCCAAATGCGAAAAACATAGATCCTCATGAGCCCCCGCGATCGCGGGAGCTCATGAGGATCTATGTCTTTTGCAGAGATAAGTTTGTATCGATGTCCCTGGGACGGTTGTAGTTTTTGGTTGTTGGTTGTCGAATAAACAAAGATTTCAGAAACACAATATGCATCCAGGGGCAGGCTCGGCCATACTGCATATAGACCAGGTGATAGCGTGTTAATTTGCGCGTAAAAAAGGACTGTAGCAAACCAAGTGCAATCAATAATGATTAGATTAGCAAAGGAAGGCTCGAAAACTAGTATTAACTATCAATACTGTCACCGTTTTCAAACAAAGGATCATTTTCCTTGTCATTGTGAGTGTTGGGAATGATAGAGGCACAATGTGACATGGTTTCTGAAAGGAACTTGAATGGCCGAAGAGAAGTCATCATCATCACCATCATCATCATCATCATCATCATCATCATCATCATCATCATCATCATCATCATCTTCCATCTTCATCATCGTTGTCACCGTCATCATCATCATCATCATCATCATCATCATCTTCCATCTTCATCATCGTTGTCACCGTCATCATCATCATCATCATACGAGCAACTGATATGGTGATACTGCTGAACTAGGTTAACCCTTTCAGTGCCTGCTGACGCAGACGTTTCTGCAAATTTTGTTAATTTTAACACCGAAAATACTCGAGTTGTCCCAGGGAAGTGACGTCAGCAAGAGGCATAGATCCTCATCAGCCCCCGCAGTTGGGTGGTGTTCAAATTTTCTCGGTACTGAACGGGTTAATACAGCACTCAACGACATTTTCTGTAAACGATATTAATCTTGCACGTTGTAGCGGCTTTCAGAGCTTTGAACAAGCCCTAACCCTGCAACACCTTAGTTATCTCATAGAGACAGATTCGACACAATGTGCTTGTAGAGGGAAACGTTTGTTAGTTGGTGAGAAAGTTAACTTGTATTGTCTTGACAAAAAAATCTAGACCTGAGAGATCACAAAAGTATATTCAAGATGACTTTATTGTTGCTGTAATAGAAGATAATCGTACACAGCAAAAATTGTCTTGCACCGCAGGTGCTGCTCACATTCACTCGCTCGCTTATTCCACAAATTACAATAACAGAGCTACAAAATGGACAGAGAGAGAGAGAGAGAGAGAGAGAGAGAGAGAGAGAGAGAGAGAGAGAGAGAGAGAGAGAGAGAGAGGAGAGAGAGAGAGAGAAGAGAAAGAAAGAGAGAGAGAGAGAGAGAGAGAGAGAGAGAGAGAGAGAGAGAGAGAGAGAGAGAGAGAGAGAGAGAGAGAGAGAGACAGAGACAGAGAGAGACAGAGAGAAAGACTGAGAGAGAGAGAGAGAGAGAGAGAGAGAGAGAGAGAGAGAGAGAGAGAGAGAGAGACAGAGACAGACAGAGACAGACAGAGACAGAGACAATGACAATGACAATGATTCTTTATTAATTTTTACAACGGTGAAAGTTTGGTGAAACGTTGCTAATCTACTTTACATATAATGCACAAACCACAAAATACTATCTTTAAATTGGGGAAAAAAGAAATATAAAACGAACAAAATAATGAAATATAACTTAAAAAAATCGTTGAAGAAGTGGAAATAAACATAGAAACACGCGTAAATCTCATACATATACACAGGTGTAAAAGTGTACATATCCATACACACATTCATAAACACAAGCACAAACACACACACACGCACACACACGTACACAAACAAACAAAAAAATACTTGCAGTATTCGCATTTTGTATCAGCTGAAGATATAACTGAATTGAAGAGTTAGAAAGGGGAAAATCGTACACTGCAAGTGCAGACTGCTGAGAAAATCTTACGATGATGAAGAGAGGTACTTGAAGAGACCGGTTTTAAAACGTTGTTGTTGTTGTGACATTTTTGGGCAATGTGTTTCACGTGCTAGCACCCGAGAACGCTAAACTTGTCATGTAGATATCGATTCTAGGTCGTGGCACAGTAATGGACTGCCTTGATCTGGAGTATGTTGATGCCTGGAGGGAAACATTTTCTTAATATAATCGGGGAGTTTGTTATTCAATACTTTATTTATTGTATTATAAGGGAATTTTCAGGGGGAGAATTTCTAAGTTTTTCAGTTTATTATCCGTTGTTGAGTTAGGGCCTGAAAGGATAAGCTTCGCGGCTCTACGATGAAGAGAGTTCAGCCTCTTTAAATTTTACAAAATTTCTGAGGGCATCGGAAACAAGGTACGTTTCCCAATTCGGCAAATTTTAAAGGGAAAAAAGCTGTCATTCACCTCGAACGTATCGTAAAGGATTTCCTCATTTTCGTGCACTTTATGCTCACATTATTGAAACTTAATAGGTAAAGAGAGGTCAAAATGAAATGGAATGACTTTAGTAATTTTTCTAATTAATTTTGTGTATTACAAATTGGGGGTAGGGATACAAAATCAACCACTGTGGCACTCACAGTGATCACAGCATCACATAGTCAAGTTAATAATAAGTGTGTCATCCTGTTTAAATAAGCCTGAAAATGGACTGCCAGTGCTATAGAAAATGTCTGAAAGCATCTGACACATTTTTTGTGTCTTATTTTGCGTTTTTGCGGAATTGGCCGTTTACTGAGTGCACAAATACCTTTAGTGTGAGCCAGAGATTCAATATTCTTTCATTCTGGGTTTTTTGTGTGCAGAAAACGCAGAAGGTGTTCCTTAACATAACAGTGCCTGATTTGGGCTTCTGGAATGAATTCTGAATTATGTAGAGGAAAATGTTTCTCAAGCTCATTAAATTTAGCATCCGCGAAGAGCATGAACAAATACCCTTGCGCCATTGGCTATAATCTGGTATGTTGCTAATGATTTTATGGGAACATGGCTTAAACATCGCACGACATACTAAGGTACACTGTGAAGCCCACCTTATAGAGTACTGGTGGGTGGAGGGGGGAGGGGAGTGCACGTTAGCCAGGATTGGCTTATGGAGTATTGTGCATGAGAACGCATTTGTTAAATTTGAGCTGTTCTTTCAGTGGAAGCAGACCAAGGGATTTTCTTTTTTCGTCTGTGGAAGTAGGGTTTGGAATACTTATTTTAACTGAACGACGATACAGTGAGTTGATTTTTTTAATAAGACGTTCACTTCATTCGTTCCACAAAGAGGACGCATAGTCACAGTGGCTTTTAATGTGCTTGTGATTGTACAACACTTTGTTTTAAGAATATGTCTACACTTCGAGAGCAGAAATACATTCCTTGACAAGGTTTTGCTCAAACTGTCGATATGCGGTGACCATTTGAGCTGGTCGTCATCTACAACTTCCAGCAGGCGGTGCTTGGATACATGTTGGATAGTTTCAGTGGGGCAGGATATAGCTGATGCTTCTGGCGGGTTGTTATCAACATACGTTTGGCTTTAGAAGTACTGAATAGCATGCGACTCTGCGTACACCAATCTAACATTTTATCTAGATTTGAGAGAATAGTGTATATCAGTATCAGCCTAGTCTTACAATATATTAACCAGTTTTACACCCAACTGTGATCACTAAATTAGTGACATTTACTCTAAGATATTCTGTTTTTAAACGATATACCTTTAATTAATTTCGATTTCCTAGATTAATAGGCGTGCGTGTGTGAGTATGTGTGTGTGTGTGTGTGTGTGTGTGTGTGTGTGTGTGTGTGTGTGTGTGTGTGTGTGTGTGTGTGGGAGATGAGCGTGGGTGAGTACGGTACGCATTGGTTTGTGATATTAGTTGTTTAGTTTTAAAGTTTTTACAGTGTGTGTAGGGCATTGGATTTGTGTGATAGAGTATTATTATTATCTTTTTTTATTGTTGACTGTGATGTTTGTAATTGTAACGACACCAACACACATTTCTATACTTTATGTTCTTAAGGCAAATGGCAATAAACAGTATCTATCTATCCATCCATCCATCCATCCATCCATCCATCCATCCATCCATCCATCCATCCATCCATCCATCCATCCATCCATCCATCCATCCATCCATCCATCCATCCTCCATCCATCCATCCATCCATCCATCCATCCATCCATCCATCCATCCATCCATCCATCCATCCATCCATCCATCCATCCATCCATCCATCCATCTATCTATCTATCTATCTATCTATCTATCTATCTATCTATCTATCTATCTATCTATCTATCTATCTATCTATCTATCTATCTATCTATCTATCTATCTATCTATCTATCTATCTATCTATCTATCTATCTATCTATCTATTTTACTGGAGGATATTATTTAGTTTTGTTTCACGTTTGTCTGATGTATGCAGTGTTGAATCGTCAGCAAAGAGTTTGCATGTTACCTCAGGATTTGAGATTGAAAAGGAAGGTCATTGATGAATAAAGAAAATAAAAGAGGCCCTAAGATAGATTCTTCTTTCGAATACCTTCCATTCGAGTAAACCTTCTGTCGGCGGTTACTTAGGTAGGCGGAGAAAAAAAAAAGCTATAGAGTTCGAATCAAGCTTATATGCTGAAAGTTTTTTTAAAAGAATGTTGTGATCGACTAAAAATCAAATCCTCTGGTTAGGTCCAGAAAAACTGCACCATTTAATTTGGAAATATTTACTGATGAGAGCCAAGAGTCGACGATGTGAACGAGTGCAGTAGAGAGAGAGAGAGAGAGAGAGAGAGAGAGAGAGAGAGAGAGAGAGAGAGAGAGAGAGAGAGAGAGAGAGAGAGAGAGAGAGAGAGAGAGAGAGAGAGAGAGTGAGAGAGAGAGATAGAGAGAGAGATAGAGAGAGAGAGAGAGAGAGAGAGAGAGAGAGAGAGAGAGAGAGAGAGAGAGAGAGAGAGAGAGAGAGAGAGAGAGAGAGAGAGAGAGATGTTTTTTGACACGGTCATTGATGGTTCTTTCTGTCCTTCCAATATACAGTTGGCAACATTTCACACAAAAGATGACATAACATTACATAAAAGTTCCTAAGTATGTGCGATTTTTTTGTAACTCATACAAACTTAATTCAAGTGTCAAAGCACATTAGCGTTCCAATTTTAAAAGAAACTGATACTTAAACTTTATTTAAACTTTTTCAATGTCATATTTTGTATAGGAAGGCTGCATTGTGCATTTGACTGTTATAAACATCATACGCGCATATTTGTCCGAACTCAAGTAAGCTACACTGAAGTAATCTCATTCATTTTTTTGGTCCTCATTAATTTGGATATTCTACAAATTGAACTAAATTGACTAAACGGCAACAGAAACAGCAATAGCAATAGCAACAGCAACCACAACAACATGCTGCACTGCCACTAACAATACCAATCATTCTGTTATGTGAAAAGCCATGGCTAATTTCAAGGCACTTCCGTGGAACTCTTGTCTTCGAGGACGATGCATGAAACGTCTTGGGTGGCTTTTGCTGTTTTCTCTTCTCGCTTTCTACGTACTGCAGCAGCGTGCAGGAAAGCAGGCTACACAGGAATCTTCTAAAGTGGTGCGGAATTCCAGCGCCTTCAGAGGTGTAGAGCAAGCTCCACTTGGAAGAACTGTTGCTGAGGAAAATGTCCTGCCAAGTGAAGCAGAGAGAAATCAGCTGCCTGAGAAAGGTAAGAATCGATCACTGGACATAACAACACCGTATGAAAAGAATACAAAGAAGAGAGGTGAAAAACCCTTTCACTACATGAAAAATGAAACGCAACGTTTCGGATCTGAGATCCTTCTTCCGGAAGGATCTCAGATCCGGAACGTTGTGTTTCATCCTTCATTTACCAGAGTAAGGATCTTAGATCCCAAACGTTGTTTCATGTTTCATGCACCAGAGGATGGTCTTAGATCACACACGCTGTGTTTAATTTTTCATGTACAAGAAACGGATGTCAGATCCGAAAAGTTGTGTTTCATCTTTAATGTACCAGTCTTAAGGTTGTTGACTATACCTACATTTTTTAATTGAAAACTGCCGTGTATAGTTTTTTTTTATGAGAGCCTTGTTGAGTCTAGAGGCTATTGCCACCATGAAAGACTCATGGTCCCGGGCATATTTGTAAGATAAAGCCGTTTTCGTGACCTACCCCATGAGCAAAAACACGCAAAATAGCTGATTTCAGATGACACCATAAAAATGTATCGAATAGTTGGTTAAAATGATAAATAAACATTTATGTCACTTCATGTAGTATGTTATTATTTTCTCGTAAAAAAAGGTTTGTTCTGATAATTGGAATTATAAGTGAAATATACAATAGTGTATTTTGTAAACTCGCAAATTGCCCTGATGTCATCATTAACATTACAAGTGTTTGCATTGTTGGGCAATTGCTCAAGCCCTTTTTATTCGATAAAGTCGTACTTTATGTCATAACTATCACATTGGTTATGAAGAAAATATGGGGTCCCGCACAAAATTTGGCACTTTGGGTCGTTTGCGAGTGCATATTCAATAAGGGATACAAGCGATGTCTGACTTCCGGCAGATCATATCTCCGCCGTAGCCAGTCCCAAGCCCGCATGAGAAAGGAGGGAAAACAACTATGCCAAACCTACAAGGAAAACCTTCGCCCAAACTGTTGCAAACTACGCCCAAACTGCTAGTCCTCGATCACTATTTGTGACAGTAAACTTGAACAAACAACAACGGCAGATACGGGATGAGAACGTTTATCTATAAGTAATTAAATGCACCTACTACTTCTTTGTAATTTAGTTAGTGCAGTGGTAAGATACTCTCTCGCCACGCAGGTAACCAAGGTTCGAGCCCCGTAGATGGCGATATTTTTTTCCTGCTCACATTTGAAACCCATACAGTTTCTACTTTGCTAAATGAAACAAACACACAAAAAGCCCAAACCAAAGCAAAAAAAAAAATAAACCCGTGGTAATTTTTTTAAATATGCGATTATCATCACTGTGGTAATGTGAATGTTAAACCATGAACCAACCAACCAACTGGATTCAGTCTTGGCTAAAAATACACACTGGTTACCTCGATACATTTGTTCATTCATTTTTTCAGCCAGGCATTGTGTGAGCATGTTTACATTCATTCAATCATTCACAGCTTCACTGATGAAAAAGCACACCAAAGAGTGTTGTCACAGACAGTTTTTTATGGCATCATCTACAAACATTAATTGATGTGAATTTGTTTTAATATATCTGCTGCAAGAAATGCTATACGCTCCTTTGGTGTCTCCGTGAAAGCAGGTCGATGAACATCTCCGGTTGAAAGATGTTTGTGAACAGATTGGTAGTGGCTTTACCTATCTCTCTAGCTGAATCTCAGTTTCCCAGCAGTTTTTGGTTACAAATTATAAGGAAACAAAACAAATGTCACATGTTTCAATATGCCCTGTTATGTTTACACATGATCATTGTGAATGTGAGTAAAGAATAATATATCTGTTTATTTTCAAAACAAATGCTGTATTTGCAGACATTCATTTAAAGGATACAGTCAAGTCTGTTGAAAGCATATTAGGCTACAATGCAAGTAGGCACCTATACAAAAGTAACGACCTCAAATACAAAACGTTAAACATTTAGGGCTTAACATCTTTTGTTCATAAAAGATGATTTCAAACATGGGTCACAGAAATGGGGTCTGAACAAATTTTGACCCCAGCTGGATGCGAACCCAGGACCTTCGGGATGAGAATCAAACACACTACCACCGAGCCACCCAGCTCCCCCTCAAAATACAGCTTTACTGCGGAACATATTTCAACTACATTTAACATTATTCACATTTATATTGACAAAGTGTTGACTTCATACAAGCTATTTGGGAGAAAAGTGGAGCAGATGTCATTTTTAGTTGTGTGCACGCCATGCTCATGAGGTATTTATTTGGGAGCCAACTGCACATTATAAAAGAAGGGGGATAGAAGAGAAGGAATGACAGACTTATCATTTAGAGCCTTCCATTACATATATCATTTTGCTCATATAATTATATATATATATATATATATATATATATATATATATATATATATATATATATATATATATATATATATATATATATATATATATATATATATATAGAGAGAGAGAGAGAGAGAGAGAGAGAGAGAGAGAGAGAGAGAGACCATCACTGTAGTCCTGATATAACTCAACATTGCACATCCCACAACATTATAACAGTGAAATGCAGTATCCAGCCACCAAACTGCACTACACAGATACTGTGCACAATGTGGCTTGAAAATCAAACAATACTGTTACCAGTATCACACTGTGTCCAATTGCAGCACAAAAAAGTGAAATGCAGTCTCAAGCCCCATAACTTACACTGCACAATGCTGATGTCAACACAAAATACCATAACAACTGCATAACAAGGGTACAATGCACTGTGTCACCTAGTCTGCATAATATAGGCATGCACACCAAACAATACTTGTACTGCTCTTGATACAAAGTCTGTGCAGTCGACCATATAACACTGCAAAATAAACAAAACAAACACAAAGTACAGTACATATCATATGCCTATGATCAGTTATCACCCAACCACTTAAATCTGCTGTGACAGCTGGAGGGTAATGCAAGAACTGCATGGTCAACTCACTCTTGAGAAGTATTGCGTTTTTCATTGAGCAAGTCCACATTTGGCACATTTTGAGCTGAGGGTTTAATGACATACATATACACTCCCGCGTTTCTATATTTCGGCACATCCCCTCTTCAGAAAGGACCCATGGGTTTTATACTCTGAGGCCAATGACCATTTTCAGAATGAACCCTGTATATCATTTTGAATCATGCAAAGCGGAGCAGTGATAAGTTTTCTCCTTGACTCACACGGATGCTGCACAAAATCTATCTGTACCACTGTTTCCTACCCCATAAGAGTCAGCTGTGGAGTACATATTTTAAATGACTGATGTATGCCCGTATTTAGGAACTTGTCACAAAAAAGACCTGTTCATATGATGAAATGTCTTCGAAAAATGAACACATTGTCAGTAAAGAGGTTTTCCTTGGATAATCAAAAACTAATACATATTAAGCTTTGTTTCCAAATCGCGACATGACAGGAGAGTGACAAAAAGTAACCTTTCTGAGGGGGTCATCCAAATAAATATGCATAGGAAGGTCTTACCATCAGGTATCTCTTTACCAAGTTTAGGGTTACAGTTGTGAGGAATACTTGAGAAAAACAAATCTTTGGGCAATATATGGCTATGTTGTACCTATTTCCTGATTTCTTGTGACCCTTGACCTTTCTGACCTTTCATGAATACGAAATTAGTATGCATGAAAAGTTCTTACCACCTTGTACCAAGTCTGGGTTTGAAGTTGTGTATACTTGAGAAAACATCTTTTTGGTCAAAATACAGCTATTTTTCACCTTTTTACTGCACTACAAATTAATACATGGGTGTCAAATCGCTTTGTCACGTTGTTATATGAAAACACACAAAGCACACCCCCCATCACTGTACAATAGCCCCTGAACTGCTCGACTGCACGTTACAATTTTGTTGCCCAGCTGCTTCTATGTCAGGCTTATGGAAACACTCCCTCTTTATTTCTATGTTCTCAAGTTTTGTAGCTATCACTTTGTTGTTACTGCCCCACTGCTGTTGTGTCTGCAGTTGAAAAGCCAGGCCTAAAGCCTGCTTGCCCTTCTCCTAATATATGGCTACGCATCAGCTCAGGCAGTAAGGCACAGGCTTTTGCTGCATTGCGAATGATGTGACTGTCCACAACCTTGACATTGTGGCCAGCCTGGTGGATGGACATCAAAATAACAGGGACGTCTGCCTCCTACACAGGACAATCAGTTCACTTCCTTTGCCTTCTCGACGGTTGACCATCCCGGAGAGATGTACCCGCTGAACTCTTCTTCCCTCATCTTTCGCAACCTGCGAAAGATAATTTTGAATCATAAAAAGTTTTGACATGCACATATTGTGTGCATATATGTGTTTGCAAGTATTTATACAAAGTACATACATGCATAATATGACAGTAGTCAGAACAAGAACAAGAAAGGCAATGTCCTTATGGTTCACGTGTATGACCAATCCACATAATAGGTCTGACCTTTGTGACCTTGACTTCTCCAACAGGTCTCTGAAAATGTCTAAACATAAGTATAGGGCTGGATTTTGTACCAGCGAAGCCTGAGTTTTTTTTTCCAAAACGCCTACATTTTTTACAAATTTGTCAACTCTGTGACCCTTGACCTCTGTGAGGGGCTGATTAAATTAGTATGCACAGAAAAGTGTTATCATCATGCCAAATTTTATTGAAAAGTTTGCAAAAACATTGATAAAAACTACAACTCTACCCGAAACTAACTTTTGTCACCCTCTTGCCAACCTTGAGCTTTCCAAGGGGTCATCCAAATTAAGGCCTTATCATGTAGTATCCCCATAGCAAGTTTGAGTTTGAAGTTGAAAATAATACTTGAGATGAACTTTGAAAGGTCACAGAAATTGGTATGTTTAGAATGATTTTACCACAAAGTACCCTTGTGCCAAGTTTGAAGTCTGAGGCTTGAATAGTCTCTGAGGAAATGCCAATGTTAAAGTTGCCCACAGATAACAGACAGTTGACTGACGACCCATTACAAACACTTACTTTTGCTATCACACGTGAGCCAAAAATTAGACGCCATTGAGCTTGAAATGACCACAAAGGGTGTATACATATCTAGAATCAGCATCAATATTCAAAGTGTAACTTGCAGAAATTGTTTCAAACAGGACACAAAGCATTGCTGTTTAGCAACAGCACACACTGGACCAAATGGGTAGTATTCAGTGTTTTCTAGTCCTTTTGTGTGCACTAAGTGCTTATTAAAGAAAACAACAGTATTTGCAGACTTGCCGAACCCTCTAGTTTCCAAATCAAATGCAATATGGTGCCACTTGTTGACAGCAAGTGATTGTAGCATTCGGTGTTGTTGAGAATGCTGGTACTGGTACTACAACATCTTCAAAATGAAAAAAAGCATTACAGTGTGATGTGTTTATTCACATCAGTTGTGTTTTGTTATGAACCTGATTCTATTCACAAATCAATCGGTATGATTTACCTCGAGTCCAGGAGAATAAGTGTCGCCTTCTCTCACTTTAGTTGATCCACTGTAACTGGCATTGCCTGCTTTTAGCTGTGGCCTTCTCCTTTGAGCAAACATGACCTGACTATCTCTCGCCTCTTCTTGGTGTAGGCGTCATACTTCTGGGCTTGTTTGTAAGTATACCCTCTGGGCGTGACTCTGCAGTGAGACGTCAACAACAGCACTGACCTGAAATGAAATACATGTTTATTACCCTGTTATTCGGCAGCATGACAATTTCACTTCTGATCTTATTTCAGGGTGGGTCGGTTCCAAACTCCACAAAAAGGGACTTTGTTATAGCATTATAAACAATTCGGGGCCAGGAGGGGGGTCGGGGAGGGGGGGATGAAATGGGGGGGGGGGGGGGTCAACCCACAATAAAATGTAGTCTTCTTCATTGCAGGTAGGCAGTGGCGACGGCAATACTACTGTGGGGACCTAAATTTCCATGAATAAAAAGACAGTTAGCTATTGGGGTTTTACGCCGTGCAGGTGACATCTCATGACGGTACATAAAGGGTTGGATAACCAGTGAGATATGCCATTTATAGACTGTACGACATTTTGCTTCCACTAGTAACTTGTGTTCTAGTCACTTGGCAAACACCACCACCTTTTTTTTTCTAATTTAGTTTACCTTTTCGTTGCTGATGTCTGAAGAGATTTTGTTGTTTTCCTGGCTGCCACGTAGACTGCTTCCCGTTTGGTTGGCCCGTTCATTTTTTTCTTAAGAAATTACGTTTTGTTTCGCGCCACCTTCGCAGGTTATGTGTTACGCTCGATGACTTGTCGCAACTTATGCAAAAGTATCTTATTTCTGAGGAAACAAAACATTTTTTGCATATAAACAGTTAGCTTACACACCTATTTCAGACAGTATATCTCTTTTGTCAATTATCGATAAATTGAACTTGTTTGCAATACGACCTGCCGTATGGCGGTTTTTTTCGCTGAACTCCATTCTCAGGTCACGGCAGACGCAAGATAGCGGTATCTAAATGCGCAGAAAAGATGCGCGAAAGAGGTGTGTCATACAACCTTAAGGAGCTCAGATCCAAAGCGTTGTATTTCGTTTTAAATGTACTAGAGGACGGATCTAAGATCCGAAACACTGTGTTTCATTGTTCATATATTTAAAGGGTCTTCAACATCTCTTTTAGCTTTTTTTTTCATAAAAAACTCTTGCGGCAGTATTTGTACGCCAACAACCCATATGTTTGCAATGCACGTGCAAATTTACTATATCACTTTGGGGATTTTAAACATAGCCTGAATACGTTGAAATATATATATATATATTAAACAAGATGAGGATTTCATCCCAAAGTCTACCGTATTGTTCGGAGCTCAGATGCGTTTATCTTTTAGGAACATTCAGGGTTGTTCATATTTTTAGGCTTATTATGTTGATCCACTTCCCTCCTCTCTAAGCCAACCCTTGATCAACACACACGTTGGCTCACATAAATAAAGACGGACACACGGCACTTCCCGTCATTAGTACGCTCTGTGGGTTCGTGTAGCGACAGGAATCCATCTCCTTCTACTCTAACCCACCCTCTGATCGACACACAGAAATAAAAACGGACACACGGCGATTCCCGGGATTTGCAAGCTCTGTGGTCTGGTGTAGTACAGCTATTCACGAGCAGTGAAATGACGTCACTTCAAGCTTCACGTCATCAGAGAATCATCTTTGCAATTTTCTTGAATGATTTCCACGCCTCTGGCTTACAGGTCACAATTTGACCTAATCTACCCCAGGGCCGGGACAAATAGCAGGCGTATGCAAACACTGTTTATAAAACATCATGCGGATATTAATGAAAAGTTAGTTTGTTTCGTAAAAGAAAAATAAAGTTATGGTGGGCAGATGTTCACATCTGCACGGGACATAGACGACCCCGACCTCCACGAGTCCCCTGCTGCCTTGCAGGTTAGGTTTTGGATAACCAAATGCTAGGGTGCTGACACGGTACCTGATTGGGTGTATGAACTTCCTTGATGAAGTCACCACACTGGGCGAAAGAGTCCCATGAGGGTCTCATCGGCCACGTGTCCAGGACCAAGGCGAGCCACAAGTTATGTGGAGTTTCGGTTGTGATTAACAGCCTGGAGAGGGATGGGCTCCGCCAGGCTCTTTTGCCCAAGACACACCACATGCAATGACAACCTTACCTCAATCCATACCAGATCGGTCGTCGCCCGGAACAAGGACCGCGCCTTCTGTCTTGCGCCAGGCAGAGGTGTTAAGTGTGTTACACACCATCACCATCAAAACTCCGTGCCAGAAACAACATCAGCATTGGCACTTGGAACGTCAGAACATTAAGAACGCCTGAAAAGGTAGAGGAACTGACACATGAAATGAACAGATACCATTGGACCATCCTAGGACTTTGCGAAGTACGATGGAAGAACCTTGGGGAAACATCAAACCAGGAAAACCACAAACTGTACTACAGTGGCAGAGAAGACAAACACGAACAGGGTGTCGGATTTCTCGTCCACAAAGACATCGTGAACACCGTCATGAGTTGTCGGCCAGTCTCCAGTAGGCTTATCACCATACGCTTGAGGGCAACCCCATTTAATATCACCATTGTACAAGTTTATGCCGCAACAACAGACTATGGCGATGAGGAAATAGAAGACTTCTATGACCAACTGCAAGAAGTTCTAGACCAGACCCCCAAGAAAGACATTCTTATTGTGCAGGGAGACTGGAATGCCAAAATAGGAGAGGATGCTGCTAGGAACTGGAAAGGCACATGCGGACGCTACTGCAATGCAGAGACCAGCGACAGAGGCTTAAGGCTCCTGGAATTTGCAAGTTCAAATGATCTAATGCTGATGAACACGTTTGGCCCACACAAAGCATCCAGAAGGTGGTCATGGCACAGCCCGAACGGAGAGCACCATAACCAAATTGACTATATCATGGTGAAGAGACGCTTCCAAACCAGTGTGAACATTGCCAAGAAAGGAAGTTTTCCAGGAGCAGACATTGGAAGCGACCATTACTTAGTGATGATGACCTTCCGACTCCGCCTAAAGAAGGTCAACAAGCAGGGTCCCACCAGAATCAAGTTTGACCTCGAGAAGCTGAAAGACCCAGAGGTAGCGGAAGCCTTTCAGGCAAATATAGGAGGAAAATTCACACCACTGCTACTTCTAGGTGCAGAAGACACGGACGTGGACACACTGATTGACACATTTAACACTGTTGTAACCCAAACAGCAAGTGAGATCCTTGTCAAACACCGACAAGCAAAGAAACCTTGGGTTACAACTGACATCTTTGTTCTATGCGACAAGCGTCGAGAATTAAAGAAAAAGAAATCAGAGGTAGAAGGAGCTAAACAATACAGGGAAATTAACCAGGATATCAAGAAAAGCATGAAAAAGGCAAAGAATAAGTGGATTGAAGATCAGTGTAAACACGTAGAAGAAAATCTGAACAAAAATAATAGCAAAAAAGCATACCAGCTGGTGAAAGACCCGACCAGTGTAAAACAAGGACGCTCCTCGATCATTCAAGATAGTGAAGAGAACTGTCTTACGGAAGACCAAGACATACTGAAGAGATGGACCGAGTACGGCTCAGATTTGTACAACCACCGAGCTGCAGGGGACCCAGGCATACTTGTCAACCCACCTGTGACAAACAATGGCAACTATCCCATCCTCCGAGAAGAAGTAGAGGCTGCAGTGAAGTCGCTGAAAAAAAGGGAAGGCAGCAGGAGCAGACAACATCCCTGCAGAGCTAGTCCAAGAAGGGAGAGAAGACACGATAAGCGCCTTACTAACAATCTGCAATAAGATCTGGCAGGCAGGGGATTGGCCCACACCATGGACCCAATCACTTATAATAACTCTCCCCCCAAAAGGCAACTTACATCAATGCCAGAACTATCGCACGATCAGTCTTATATCCCACCCAAGCAAAGTCATGTTAAAGATCCTACTGAACAGGCTGAAGCCACAGGCAGAGGAAATCATAGCTGAGGAACAGGCAGGCTTCAGACCAGGGCGCAGCACAACTGAGCAGATCTTCAACCTGAGAGTTCTATGTGATAGATACCTCCAGCACCAGCAGGACATCTATCATGTCTTTGTGGATTTTAAGAAAGCGTTTGACAGGGTGTAGCATGCAGCCCTTTGGTCCACCATGAAGCTATACAACATCAATGCCAACCTGATCAAAGTCATAGCAAACCTTTACAACAAGGCCACTAGCGCAGTCTGCTTCAACGGCAAAATAGGAAACTGGTTTAGGACTACAGTTGGAGTCAGACAAGGCTGCTTGCTCTCACCTACTCCTTTCAACATCTTCCTGGAAAGAATCATGACGGACGCTCTGAAAGATCATGAAGGAACTGTCAGTATTGGAGGCAAAACAATCACGAACTTGCGCTTTGCGGACGACATTGATGACCTTGCAGGAACAGAGAAGGAGCTAGCTCAGCTGGTGGAAAAGCTGGATAGTACAGCCATTACATATGGGATGGAAATCAGTGCAGAGAAGACCAAATTGATGACCAACAACGCCAGTGGCATTGGCACTGAAATCATGGTTGAAGGCCAAAAACTGGAAACAGTTAAGAAATTCAAATACTTAGGAGCCATTTTGACAGATGAGGGATCAAAACCAGAAATACTGTCCAGGATTGCGCAGACAACAACAGCACTGACAAGATTGAAGACCACATGGAAGGACAGAAACATCACACTCTGCTCCAAGATCAGACTGATGCGCTCCTTAGTCATCTCAGTGTTCTTTTATGCCTGCGAGTCATGGACCCTCACAGCAGACCTTGAAAGGAGGATACAAGCCACTGAAATGAAATGTTTTCGAAGGCTGCTTGGCATCTCATACAGAGATCACATCACAAACGAGGAAGTGGGAAGCAGCATCAGGCAAGCCATCGGGCCCTATGAAGATTTATTAGCCATTGTGAGAAAACGCAAACTGAAGTGGTATGGGCATGTCACGCGTTCAGCAGGGCTTGCCAAAATAATCCTGCAAGGCACTGTGCAAGGAAGACGAAGGAGAGAAAGACAGAGGAAAAGATGGGAGGACAATATCTCAGAGCGGACAGGACTGAAGCTGGGCGATACGCTGAGATTGGCAGAGAACAGAGAGGAATGGAGGGAGCTGGTTGTTAAGTCATCAGTGGTGCCCCAACGGTCGGCAAGACTACGGGATATAGATAGATAGATAGATAGGTGTTTTACAAATGACTCCTAAAAGGTGGTGCAGACATTGTCTGATTTTCACACTTTGGGCATACAGGTCACAATTGACCTAATCGTACCCGACAGCCGAGACAAACTGCAGGCTTATGTAAATACCGTATACGAAAAATCATGCGATCATTAATGGAAAGATTGTTTTTAGATTGAAGATTGTAAAAAAGATTCAATTGTTTTAATATTAACCCATATAATTCGTGAAATTAATCCCAAAAAAAGTCAAAATATATTTTTTTCAAAAATTATTTAATTATCACTCAAAACGTTCTAAAGGCATAATGCTGTTTCAGGAACTCATTCAATATGTCCCTTTTATATAGTTATACGCAAAATATCTAGTAATAATAAAAAAAATTACGGACTCCCGTGTGGATCAATCGGTTTTTGTGAAACGGCCATTTTTTCGCCAATGAGCGTCTTGGTCAAAAAGTTTTAAAAAACGTCCCGAGATAATTCTTTGAGGGACAATATCCTAAAATTGCAAGCTTGTCCGCGGGCTCTAGTCGCTGCCACATACACACACACACACACACACACACACACACACACACACACACACACACACACACACACACACACACACACACACACACACACACACACACACACACACACACACGCACACACACACACACACACACACCCGTTTGGCGCCAAAAAGACGTTCTCTAGCAAGGTTTGGGTAGATAGACGTGACGTCATGTTTTTCTTGTTACTTCTTGTTAAAACATGATGCGCATGCTCCGGAATTCCACTCCGTCCAGCCCCATTTCAAAATCTACCGTATGTTTTAAATACGGTAGACAAAAAGTGTTTTCTGTGATTTTTGACCTTACTGCTTTCAGCCGAAAGGTTCAAAATCGAAGATAATACACCATCTGAGTTTTTGTGTATTTCTTTATTTATTTTGTCTTCACATTGATTGATTGTCTGATTGATTGATTTATTGATTGGTTCATTTATACGTACAATTTAAAAAAAAAAATTCATTCATTCATTCATTCATTCATTCATTCATTCATTCATTCATAAATAATTCTTTTGTTTGTTTGTTCGTTCAGTAGTTCGTACTTTGGTTCGTTTACAATTTGTTCGTTCGTTCGCTGCTTAGTTTGTTTACGATGTTTGCTCGTTTGTTTGTTTATTGCAGCTATTTATTACTGTTTTAGTATTCTCGTAAATATATAAATATATATATTCATTGATTTGTTGTTGTTATTGTTCTGCCGTTGTACGGCAAAAAGCAGTATGTCCATTTTTGAGAAAATAAAGATTTATTAAAAATTGTGTAACAATGAAAATCTAGCTTTTCTCAAAAATGGACATACCAACCTTTGTCATATAACATCAGTGTTTCTTCTAGGCCTGTACAACTTTACCGTCATCACCATGCTGCTCGACATTGGCCGCGGTAAATGGAAATACTCCAGACGCTCTCACGATGCCTACATCCGCTACATGAAGCGAGTTACGCAACTTGACGTCAACATGGTTATCTTCGTAGACGCTAGAGGGCGCCCTCACGTTGAGCGCATGCGCCGGGGACGCGAGAAGCACACCTTTATAGGTCAGATGTATTTATTTATTTTCGCTTCATTTATTTTATTTTATTTTAATTTATTTTATTTTATTTTATTTTAATGTTTTACACTGTTCATGAAATTACATGTACTTGTTTCAGTCTGATTAACACATTCTGTCCCTGAAACGAAATCCAAAAATGTTGAAGTTGCTGTCCAGACACAAATCGAGCATGATAGTTCAAGGATGGTGCCAGAATAGCTTGGCGCCTATGGGTGCCAAGCTATTTCTGCACCACCCTTGAAATATCATGCTCGATCCATGTCTTGCTTTGCTGTGTCGGGGCTGAATGAGTTATCTCTACGACGACCAAAAACAGTAATTCAATTATTGTGAAAAGGGAGATTTTAGTGCAATTAAATGAAAATATCGCTTCCCACAAAAAGTACTTACTGTCTTTTGTGTCCAGAGGGCCGAGCTGCACCAATCTGAAAGACAAACGATTTAAATGTCCCCAAACCTCAGTAGCACCACGTGACTGTTCTGTGTTTATGTACATTGTGCGAGTGAATGCGCGTGATTCGCGCTAACGTGGTTGGGTTCAGTTCTCTTTGGTGCTTTGAGCCGATTTTCAGTTGGGATAAAGCGCCTATATAATGCGCTGATTTATTTATTTATTTATTTATTTATTTATTTATTTATTTATTTATTTATTTATTTATTTATTTATGTGTATTGCCAAAGAGATGGTAATAACATGAAGATTGTCCCTCTGCATGCTTTGAAAGTGAAAGTTAATTGTCTGTTGAAACTGTAATTATGTGCTGGTCTGTGAGATGACAGATAGTCCGTGAGTCAAGTGTTGTACCGTTACCATTTTGGTGGGCAAATTGCAATATGGATCTTTGGTATGATGAATGTCCCTACTGATTTTAAACATTTACACGTAGACCCTTTTGATGGTTCAGGTCAGGTTTCTGCACACCACACTTGGTCTGTTATTTTGAATCTAACGATTTAAGCTGTAATGTCTAAAACCACAGAGAATAATCCAATGAAGAAAGAAACACGCTTAAAAAGACAACGACAACAAAAGTGTGCTGTAACTGTCTTTTTTAAGCGTGTTTCCTTCTTCGTTGGATTATCCTCTACATTTTACACGCTTGGCATTCATCTTTTTGGTCCGGGTTTTGTAAAACTACAAAACAACACTCCTTCAAATGCGTATTTCTTTTTGGCCAGTTGATTTGCAACTACAGGATCTTCCCAGCTACAAGCTCAGGCCAAGAATCCAAGAAATCTTGAATAGCAAGGAGTTTAAACAGGACAACTTTATTGCGGCGAAAAACATAGCGCAAGGCATATACCCAGGTACTGAGGGAGAGTAAGGGATGGATAGATAAATAGATGGACAGACGGAAGAATGGATAGATGCTCAGATGGATGCATGGGTGATGGATGTATGCATGAATTAATGCGACTCTCTGATATAATTTTTATAATGTTGTTCAATCGTTTGTTTTTTTGTTGTTGTTGTTGCTGTTGTTATTGATGTTGTTGTTGTCGTCGTCGTTGTGGCAGATGTCTGGATGGATATGTGTACATCTGCACAACTGCACTATGACACACAGTAACAATCTGTCTTGTCTTTAGACTTCTGCGATGGGGTATAGAGAGGTTGTACCTGCAACCCTTGTTAATTTAATTAATTAATTAATTAATTTACTTTATGTACTGCTGTCTAGACTACGCCGTGCAACAGTGGGGCAAGATCTACTGCGTGCATGAAGCTATGCGCTGGAACCCTTTCGACACCGACTTCTTCATATGGCTGGACGCAGGCTACGCGCACGGCGCAGCTAGCAAATTTCCTCCAGACAATATCTGGGTGCCCAGGAACCTGTTCCATTACGCTGACAAGGTCACTTTTATCACCTTCGACGGCATAGAGGATTACAGAAACGTCAGTGGCACGTTCTTTAAACTGGGAAAAGTGCTCATTCAAGGGTACTTCTTCGCGGGCGGGAGGGGGGCACTGGAGAAACTGTACGCTTTGCAGCAGGACGTGATAGACGACTGGATGAAGAGGGGGGTAGTGGATGCAGATCAGACACAGTATGTGGAGATGTATTACAGGCAGACCGAACTGTTCCGGCTAGTCAAAGGGCATTGGTTTGATACGTTCAGACTGTTCAATTGAATAGGTCGCGGAAAGGCGAGCGTACACCCTCATCATTCCCCTCGCGCCCAGTCGTAGGGGGGCTCGTGAAGATATATATCTCTTGTTAGTCATATCCCTATGGGCGGGCCAACGGCGGCCAACATCGGCTGGATGGCCTTTAGCGCATTCGGATGTTCTGTATGCCTACTTTTGTCCCATTTTTGTTCATGACGCGAATGTCGGTCAGTGTTCAGTCGCTCGTGATCATCGTCAGCAAAGTGGTTAAGCTCGATGGTACTTGACATTAAAATGATATGTGCTGATCTAGACTCTGGTCTGTGTGTAAATGAATCAAAGATAGTCATTTGTGTAGCGTTTCGTATAACCATCTGCTACTGAAGTGTTTTCTTGAAAAGACATGGCAGTTGTTGGCTTTAAAGGCCGAAGGAACTACAAGTTCTGTGTGACAGTTATGTTGTAGACTAACGTAACTGACTAGTAACGATCATTTGTGTGATCAGAATGTGTGTTATTGTGCATTTTAAGCGCTCGTGTTCTTAAAGTCGTATCCCAATGCGCAAAGGGCCATCGGGCCGACGTCGGCCACCGTTGACCCGCGCACAGCTGTGCACGGGCCAACATCGGCCCGATGGCCTTTGAGCACTGGGAAATCATTCAATACCCCGGTAGGGGCTAAATGAAATAAAATCTTTTGACTTTGATACCAGTGACTCACTCGCGTACCCCCCCCCCCCTCCCCCATCCCTCCCCCCCCCCCCCTCATCCTATATTTGATGTCTGTAGTTGTACTACACAAAAGAAAGCGATGTTGTGTGTGCTTTTCTGTGATTTGTTTTGATTTTGGACCTTACAACCGTAAAGTCAAGACTCACAGATCGGAACACACAACATCGCTTTGATCAACAAATTTGGTTCTGGGCAGTCTACATGAAAGCTTCAGTTTCAAAGATTTTAGCTGATTTTGTTCACGTAATGTTTTAAATAAAAAATAAATATTATCTTTATTCACGAAAACAATCTCGTCAAAGAGTTTTTGCATTGCTTTGATCTCAAACCAAACTAGGCAACAAGAAATATAGGTTAACTCATTCGCGGCCAGCCGCATCCGGATGCGGCTAGCCGCGAATAAGTTGACCCATTTAGCCCTAAGGCTGCATTTCCAAAATTGTCGAGGTGTCACTGAAGGAATTTGTATCATTTGCAGGAGATGGATCGACCATGATAATTGAAGGGTAGTGACAGATTAGCGTGGCGCCATCAGGCACCAAGCTAATCTGGCACAACCCGTCAATATCATGGTTGATCCATCTCCTGCTGTAGTGCTTCGGGGCTAAATCGGTTAAATTCAAGGCACGTGAACGTCGACATTTTTGCGTTTGATGGCTTGTGACAAAAAAACTATAGTTTTTGATTTGGTGACTCGTGCCAAAACAAAACAGCTCCGTGATCACGAAACGCGATAGCCGCCGCGAACACACACCGCCAAACGCAGAGCAGCAAGTTCACAGAAACAATAGTTCATACATTATCGCAAACATTCACCGGCGTCAAACTTATTATTGGTTGCTGCTACAGCCACTTGGAATATTGTTAGCCGTAGACAGCACACAAATGAACACAACACGTCAAACCATGAACGGAGTTTGTGAACTGTTTTAATTTATAGAATGATCCAAAAACGCTCCTAAAAAATAATTTTAGAAACTTTTGCCTGATGAAATATGTTTGTGTATGGCGGGATATCAATGAAAAGTACTGGTATGAGAAGTGTAAACTGAAAGTTTTGTACTTGAAGAGCAGAAAAAAATTTACTTTGAGTGTGATTTTTCAGCTTCGCAAAAACAAGCTAAACAGCACTGTTTTATGCTCCACCAGTAAAAATTCAACATATCCGAAAATCCCCAAAACGTTGCTCGGATTCGATGTTGGGCTTTCTTGCGCTTGCGTCAAGCGACGTAAATGTTAACTATTCTAACCATCATAATATATTAAGACGCGCACTCATTTTATCTCCGAGATCTGGCAGATGAAATGACGGGAGCTAGATCTGAAATGTCTCACATTGCACCAGCTGTCAGGAACTTGACATTGACTACATAAGCTCACCAGGAAGTAACATTTTTTTTTATACCTGCCTTTCTTTTTAATAGTCGCTTTTATTTTTTTTCAGTATAGGCTAGAGCACGGAAAGAGTATACATAACGGAAAGAGAAACAGCGCTACGCAACTCTCTCTCTCTCTCTCTCTCTCTCTCTCTCTCTCTCTCTCTCTCTCTCTCTCTCTCTCTCTCTCTCTCTCTCTCTCTCTCTCTCTCTCTCTCTCTCTCCCTGGGGGACTTGGGTGGGGTTAACTACTTTTTAGTTCCCAGGGTGTGTGTGTGTGTGTGTGTGTGTGTATGTTTGTGTGTGAGTGTGCGTGTGTGTGTGTGTGTGTGCGTGCATGCTGTGTGCGTGTTGGTGTGTATGTGTGTGTGTGAGAGAGAGAGAGAGAGAGAGAGAGAGAGAGAGAGAGAGAGAGAGAGAGAGAGAGAGAGAGAGAGAGAGAGAGAGAGAGATGATGATGATGATGATGAATCTTTATTTATTCAGGGTAAAGCTATTAGGCAACTCAATGCCTGTCTTACAAGCTGTTCTGTAAACAAACAACATAACAGGAAAATAAACAGAGCATGCAAATAATAACAATAATAATAAGAAGAAGAAAAAGAAGAAGAGGAGGAAGAAAAACTATGGGAAAAAAACACGATAGGTGCATTAATGAAAGGGAAAAAAATGGTATTGGAGAATTAGTAACTGCGACCAACACAAAAAGCAAGGGAAATAAATGAGTGCATAGCATTAATATTATACTCAGCTAAGACAGTGTCAAAGAATCAGCAGCACCAAGAGCATATAGCGACACCGACAAGACAAAGGATTATCAGTTTACAAATGTAGGGAGAAAGAGTAAATATTTGACGTTCACGTGTAATCAGCATTAATACTCTGATATGGCAAATTGTGAAGTTAGGCTGAATGGAAATGCGTGTGCAAAGCACGTTTAAAATGGGTTTTACCGGAACATAATTTAATGTTCAAAGGCAATGAGTTCCAGACAAAACTACCCGAAAATAGAAGGCTTGACTTGTAGAGATCTATCCTGGGTCGGGGTAAATGAAGCAAGCCATTTCTCGTGTGTAGCTGATGCCTAGGGCTGAAGTTAAATAGCGTGCACAGATATTCGGGGACTTGATAATGAAATATTTTGTGCATGAGGACGCATTTGTTAAATTTGAGTTGATCCGTCAGTGGAAGCAGGCCAAGAGCTTTTATTTTAAATGCTTTGGTTAGGTCCAGAAAAACTGCACCATTTAATTTGGAATTGTTGATCGATGAGAGCCAAGAGTCAACGATGTGAGTGTTTTGGACGAAAACCGGACTGAAGTGATATGAGTAGGGGTTGATTCACCAAGAATTGGAGTAGGTGCTTGTGAACGTGTCTTTCTATTGGCTTCGACAATATTGATAACACTGAAATAGGACGGAAATCGTTTGGACTTTTGGGATCTTTACATTTGGGAATGGGGACAACTTTAGCATCCTTCATGGCATCTGGAAAAATACCTTGCGTGATAGAAAGGTTGAAGATAAATGTCAAGGATTCAGCTGTGTATGGAAGTGACAATTTCAGTACCATGTTATTTATTCCATCCAGGCCACACGATTTACTGGTTAGAGTAGAAATATATTTACCAACTTCAGACACTGTCATAAGAGGTATGGAGAAGGACGCACCTGCTGCATACTCACAGTGTGTGCGCAGTTTAGCAGAACAACTGTAACTATCACTGCTAGCGG
>BTPG01000001.1:294535588-294595588 GCA_036245525.1 Semisulcospira habei | reverse complement strand
AGACACCCCACAGCAAGATACGGATCGACCACGATAGTTCAAGGGTGATGCCAGAATAGCTTGGCGCCTATGGGCGCCAAGCTATTCTGGCATCACCCTTGAACTATCGTGGTCGATCTGTGTCCTGCACTGCAATGCAGTCTTCAGAGGACAAGGGCAAAATTTGGGGATTTCGGTGTTGGGGTAGAATGAGTTAAAGTATACGACGGCTCATGCCATTAATCCTTTCAGTGCCAGTTGACGCAGATTGCGTTTATGCAAACTTCGTTAATGAACACCAACAGATCCTAGCTGCCCTCATAACATGGATTCGAAATTGGTTTTAGTAAGAGTATAGATCCTCATGAGCCCCCGCAACTACGGGGCCTCATGAAGATCTAAATCTCTTGCAGTCGGGTGGTGTTCAAATTTTATCGCCACTCAACCAGTTAAGTTCATTAGTGTTGCTTAAAAAGCCGGCTCATTGTAATACAATGAACATCTCGCCTTTCACAAAAAATGATTTATTGCCTGTACATTAACAGGGCGGTGCTGCGCCAGTCTGAAATGCATTTATTACCAAAACCACTGGCTGAGGCCAGTGGTTTTGGTAATGAATGCATTTCAGATTGGTACCATTCTGGCGAACAAATTCTCGCACTGACTGACGAATGACCGGCTGTACCTTAGGAATTTATAAATTTACGGTTAGACTCATCTGACTGTTTCAGTTCGCGTGTATGCACGCCATTCTTGGTCTGTGATTTTGGATGTAACGATTGAAAGCTGTACGGTCTAAAAATCACATAACAGTATTCAGTTGATTGCATTTTCCCATGTTCAGTTGATTTGGAGCTACAGGATCTTCCCAGCTACAAGCTCAGGCCACGAATCCAAGAAATCATGAACAGCGAGGAGTTTAAACGGGACAACTATGTTGTGGCGAAAAACAAACCGCAAGCCTTATACCCAGGTACTGAAGGAGAAAAGCGGTAGGATGGAGGAAGCAGAAGATGGATGGATGGATGGATGGATGGATGATGGATGATGGATGGCGGATAGATGGATGCACAGACGGATGCATGCATGCATGAATGTTTGCAAGCTTGAAGGCATAAAATGATGTTTTCTGATATATTTTTCAATTTGTTTTTTCATTTGTTTGTTAATTTGTCGTTGTCATCGTCGTAGTTTTTGTTTTAATTGATACATTTATTTTTCATTCATTCTCTTTGGACGTTTGTTATCTGTTATGCTAAAAACATTGAGTCAAGAAACAGAAGAATGTAGGATAATCCAATCAGCCCTGACGCACTACAGCAGGAGATGGTTCGACCATGATAATTCAAGGGTAGTGCCAGATTAGCTTGGCGCCTATTCATGGTTATTCAAAATAAGTGTGTTATGTTAGAATGCAGCTCAATGCACCGTGCCATTATGCCATTATTTATTTATACACACGTTTTTCTGCTCATTAACCCCTTCCCTGCCACTGTACGTATTTTCTAAAATCTTTGTTCATTCAACGACCAGAATCCACAACCGTCCAATGAACATGGATACAAATTGGTCTCAGCAAGAGACATAAATCCTCATGAGCCCCCGCAAATGCGGGGGCTCATGAGGATCTATGTCTCTTGTAGTTGATCATGTTCACTTTTTCTCGGTAGTCAAAGGGTTAACTTCTTACATCCCCAACTCATATCCCAATCGACTGTTAGTGTGTCAGAAGGCAGATGTTTAGCTAGATTTTTGTGCATCTGCCAGAAAGTTATAATTCATTAATTGATATTTTTTTCGTTCGTTTATTTTTTCACCCATTTAGTGACCTATTTATTTATCATTGTTTTCTAGACTATGTGGTGCAACAGTGGGGCAAGATGTACTGCGTGCACGAAGCTATACGCTGGAACCCTTTTCGCACCGACTTTTTCATATGGTTGGACGCGGGCTACGCTCACGGCGACCCTAGCAAATTTCCTCCAGACAATATCTGGGTGCCCAAGAACCTGTTCCAGCACGCCGACAAGGTGACTTTCATCTCCTTTGACGGCATAGAGGATTACAGAAACGTTAGTGAGACGTTCTTCAAACTGGGGAAAGAGATCATCCAAGGGTACTTCTTCGCAGGAGGGAGAGGGGCACTGGAGAAACTGTACGCTTTGCAGCAGGAGGTGATAGAAGACTGGATGAAGAAGGGTATAGTGAGCGCTGACCAGCCACAGTGGACGGAGATGTATTACAGGCAGACCGAACTGTTCCGGCTGATCAAAGGGGATTGGTTTGACGCGTTTAGACTGTTCAGTTGAACTGATTCCTTAACTGCCGGGGCAAGGCGAACGCAACCCAGCTGCAAGAGATATAAATCTTCACGAGCCATCGTAGTCGTCTAGTGGTGTTGCTGTAAAGCACTTACTATGTATTTGTAGATTATGATTTAATACTTTAAAATGGAGCATGGACTTTGCTAAATATTCTGGTAGTTTGCACAAGTATTCCCCTTTACCGAATTTGATATTAAACATTCTATAATTAAAGCAAATATCTTTAGTATGTATTTCTTTTTTCATTCGTGTATATACTTGTCTACTTTAACATCTTTTTATAATTCTTTTAAATATGTACATTATCACCTCGCCATGAGATGGCATTATTCGCCTGCTCGGCGTTAAAACCCAATAACTAACTAACTGTACATTATCACCGACAGTCTATTAGTGTTTTTACACGTGACAAGTATAAACCAAAAGTTCACTATTCCAATCTTGACATGAAATTTCACAGAAAACTTGCTACTTCCACCAAAACATATACGTGTGTACATTTTCTAAGATTGGAAACAAACGTATAATGACGTATTCGTAATTTAGTGGCTAATTTACACGACTCACTACTGTACGGTAATATAGGAACTACAATAGCATCAGATAAGTCGAGTTGTACTACTAGTGGAAAACATTAACTTTCTACATGACTTTAAAAGTGAAAACATTGCCGTGGGCGCTTGTTCATACAGTCTTTTTATGCAATAACAGATATGTTGTTACGCCTGAAAGTCACTTCCAGATATCTGAATAAATAAAACTACATCAATATCTCTGCCATTAAAAGTTAGTGTTGGCTTATTCCGTCGTTTTCCGTGGGAAAAAAAAAACGACAAATTTTGACTTATCTATGCTCAAAACAATATAACATTTTACTGCAGTACTCTGACAAAGCATCCAGGGAATTTTGTTGGTCGCTTGCATACTCACTTGAAGACTCAGTACACACACCGGTATCATCTGCATATTTATCAGCGCATTGTAATCAGAATCATCCTTACCTGCGGCTAACCAGTCTGTATGCAACGCAGACAAACCTTTTATTTTGTTGGCAATAAAGTCATGCAGATCATTTAAATAAATGTCGAACATCGGTGGGTAATGATAATTCTTTTCCTTGTCAGACTCTAGAACTACAAGAAATGTGGCGTGAAAAAGCATTTACGACTCCAATAACAGAATTTGCTTTATCTATCTATTTATCTATCTATCTATCTATCTATCTATCTATCTATCTATCTATCTATCTATCTGTCTGTCTGTCTGTCTGTCTGTCTGTCTGTCTGTCTGTCTGTCTGTCTGTCTGTCTGTCTGTCTGTCTGTCTGTCTGTCTGTCTGTCTGTCTGTCTGTCTATCTATCTATCTATCTATCTATCTACCTACCCCGTAGTCTTGCCGACCGTTGGGGCACCACTGATGACTTGGCAACCAGATCCCTCCATTCCACTCTGTTCTCTGCCATTCTTAGTGTGTCGCTCAGGTTCAGTCCTGTCCACTCTGAGATATTGTCCTCCCATCTTTTTCTCTGTCTTCCTCTCCTTCGCCCTCCTTGCACAGTGCCTTGCAAGACCTGCTGATCGCGTGACATGCCCATACCACTTCTGTTTGCGTTTTTATTCACACTGGCTAATAGGTCTTCATAGGGCCCGATGGCTTGCCTGATTCTGCTTACCAGTTCCTCATTTGTTATGTGATCTCTGTACGAAATGCCAAGCAGCCTTCGAAAACATCTCATTTCAGTGGCTTTTATCCTCCTTTCGAGGTCTGCTGTGAGGGTCCATGATTCACAGGCATATAGGAACACTGAGATGACTAAGAAGCGTATCAGTCTGATCTTGGAGCAGAGTGTGATGTTTCTGTCCTTCCATATGGTCTTCAGTCTTGTCAGCGCTGTTGTCGTCTCCGCAGTCCTGGACAGTATTTCTGGTTTTGATCCCTCATCTGTCACAATGGCTCCTAAGTATTTGAATTTCTTAACTGTTTCCAGTTTTTTGCCACCAACCATGATTTCAGTACCAATGCCACTGGCGTTATTGGTCATCGGTTTTGTCTTCTCTGCGCTGATTGGACCCAAATGCAATGGCTGTACTGTCCAGATTTACCACCAGCTGAGCTAGCTCCTCCTCTGTTCCTGCAAGGCCGCCAATGTTGTCCGCAAAGCGCAAGTTCTTGATTGTTCTGCCTCCAATACTGACAGTTCCTTCATGATCTTTCAGAGCGTCCATCATGATTCTTTCCAGGAAGAAGGAAAGAGTTCTGTCGGTTGTACAGAATATTTATTTTAAAGCAAAGTCATGATTTTTTCTTCCTGGAAAGAATTATGACTTTGCTTTAAAATAAATATTCTGTACAACCGACAGAACTCTTTCAATTACACCACAGCTCATGCGCTTTTACCATAAAAAGGATCTATTCACTCGGTCAAAAGCTTTGGCGTAATCTATAAAAGCAATATATATATATATATATATATATATATATATATATATATATATATATATATATATATATATATATATATATATATATATATATATATATATATATATATTTTTTTTTTTTTTCAATCAATTCTGAGAATGCTCTTGCTGTACTAAAGCCATGGAATTCCAGGCTGGTAAGCTTGCATTGTGTCATCAGGACATCAGCTGCCCTTTTTGTGACTGCATCGCTCACTAGATCTAGAAAGAGAGGGGAGTGGGAGAGAAGGAATGACAGACCTATCATTTTAAGCCTTCCACTGAACACCTACCGCATAGAGCAATAGGGAGTACCCCCAGGCGCCCTGCAATCCGCTGGAGAATATCTAGTCCTCCCCCCTAGAGGGGAGGTTAGTGCATGAATATTCCCAAAGAGATCTTGGACCTGCTGGATAGAGTTAGTTTTTTTCCGCCTACAACCGGTTTCGCCCCAAAAGGGGCGGGCGGGGGGGGGGGGGGGGTAGGGGTGGGGAGGTGGAGGGGGGGGGGGAGGGGCTCTCCTGGTAGGCATACGGCGTAACCTGAAAAATGCAAACACAAAGCATGTACTTGAAGCCGCCTTTAGAATTTACTGGTAGCACCACTAATACAGCGCGGATTGCATCCCTAAAGCTTTATGAGGTGTTGCAGTGGAAGAAGACAGACTAATTTTGAAAAGGCAACACTTAGGCAATTATGTGGTACAATTATTCTTTACTTTTAACAAAGTCATCGCCCAAAGCCAAAAATGCACTCAATCAGATTAGCTCCAAGGGACGTAAGAGGGCCCTTCACTGGCTATCTGTGTCCTCACGTATTCAATACAAAGTTATGTCAATCTGTTTTAACTGCCTTTCAGGCACCAGCCCATAATACTTGTCCTAAATGCTGCACGTGTATACACCCTCTCGTGAGCTCCGCTCCTCTTCTGATAAACGGAAGTTGTGTGTGCCTTCTGTCCAAACTAAAACATTTGGTCAGCGCACTTTTGTTTATCAAGCAACAGTGTTATGGAATACACTTCCTCTTGAGGTCAGAAACAGTGAGTCTGTCTCTGACTTCAAGAGGTCGTTGAAAACTCACCTCTTCAAGCTTTACTTTGAATAACTGCCAGTGTTTGATGCCTTAGTTGGTGGTTCTGTAATCCTCCTTGTTTAGACTGAATGTTAATTAGAATATAAATTATTATGTATGCATTGTTGTTTAGTTTATTGTAAAAGTGGTGTGTTCGGGTATTGTGTTTTGTTTGTTATGTGCATATGTCATTGTATTTTTATTTTTGTGTACAGATTGTAAAGCGCTTAGAGCTTTTGATTAAGATTAAGCGCTATATAAATACTCATTATTATTATTATTATTATTATTATTATTATTATTATTATTATTATTATTATACTAACTAACTAACTAACTAACTAACTAACCAACTAACTAACTAACATGTTCTTTTCTAACGGGCATTAAAATGACTAGTTACTTCTGCTGAAAAGTTAACTGCAAGCTTTGTTACTTGATTAGCGATTAGGACATTTCAAGAAAAGACAATACGATAGTAGAACATGAAGACAAGATAGTTAGTTAGCTAGTTAGTTATTTGGGTTTAACGCCGAGCAGGCAACTAAGGCCATCTCACGCCGGTGAAGACATGATAGAACAGTTTGACTCGTGGGTGGAGGTATATTGTGTGATCGTAGCAATTAACTCATTCAGCCCGACGCACGTATTTCCCAAATGTTGGAGGAGTCATCTAACGACTATGCGCCTGTTGCAGGAGATGGATCGACCATGATAATTCAAGGGTAGTGCCAGATTAGCTTGGCGCCGATAGCAAGAAACGGTTATCAAAACCGACAGACTTGAAATAAAGAGAACACTCAGCACTGAATAAGAAGAATCTAAATAACACAACTTTCTGAAACAGAGAGCTAAAATTTCACGTGGAAAAACACTGAAAACTACACAGCGAAGGGATGCGCTATCTTACTAACAGGCAGGCGGCACAGCTACCTCTATGCCGCTATCCATGCATCGCGATACTACTTCCAAAAGTAGTTGAAGGGTGTCACGTTGGGAATGGTCCCTGATCACGTCACCTACTGCCGGGCCTGGCGCTGACTGGACTAATATCCCATGGACACCTGCGAGACATGTGGCTTCCTGGAGCTGGCACATGCATAAATGTATAGGAAGCCTTGCTAACAGAAGACCAAACAATCAAGATATAGCCCTATATCCCGAACACTTAAACAAAAGTGTCGACTCAAAACTGACCCATCGCGGTCAAAAGAGAGATAAAACAACCCAGCGGGAACTTCATCTCAGGGATGAATTTATGTCTGTTCCCTCAGACGACGAAAGGATCAAGGCCTCCTGTTGCATATACTGCACAGCCAGCCTCTCCTGCCTCTCCTCGTGGCAGCCTGACACCCATAGAGCGTATATATATATATATATATATATATATATATATATATATATATATATATATATATATATATATATATATATATATATATATATATATATATATATATATATATATATATATATATATATATATATATATACGCTCTATGCTGACACCGGACCTCAGACCACCATAGGCTCTGGCCTGCTGACAAGGCGATCTTTCGCCGCCACAAAGTGCCAGAGTGCACAACTGAAACATATCAGTACCTACACCGCCTGTCGGCCCACCCACCAGCAGTCTTCAAAGGACAATTAAAAGGGGAAACACTCCGCATCGCAAGAGACTGTTATAACGCAGTTGAAAGAATTTGTATAAACGAAAGTTGAACCTCACAAACACTAGGATACAACTCTATTAGAATATCTTCTGCACTACATAATGTAAAAAATATAATCTTTGAATATAAATATTAAGAAATTTCACCAGCTGTACTCTGGATTTGATTTGTAATTACGGTCTTTTAGTGGAAAGTTTATATTTATTCTTAAAGAGGTCTCAGAAGTGCCACAGAAAATCAAAAAGGCTACTAAATCGCAGTTATGACTCTGATAGGTTATAATTAACCGAAAGACATGCATTACAAAAACTATTACCCGGGCCAAATCTAACCATGCTAAATACTAAGCAATGGTGTTGTAGTTTGGTTACAACACACGGTCAAAACTGATATACAATACAACACGTACACTGAGCTATCGCGTACACAACACTTAACGCTGCGTTTGGCAAGGCACCGCGAGCAGTGCGCGTTATCGCTAACAGTCGACACGAGTGAAATCCGAGAAGCAATGGTCATAAGTGCTATCGGCTTAGGTACACAGAGGAAATCTGGTTCACTCTGTTACATTTTCCCATCGGTCTTAACAATACAGCGACCTCGCTGAATAAATACCAAAACCATAAATCCAAAAACACAAGAACACATTGGGCCCAATGACGACGTAACATCAAAACACATTATCAAACAGTACCATCCACATTGTAAACCACACATATAGCAAAATAGCACTAGTGACCAAGGCTCTCTTGTACACATATAGCAAAATAGCACTAGTGACCAAGGCTCTCTTGTCTACACTATTATACTGTAGACTTGGACTCACACAGTCATTTTCAAACTAAGTTATGCATAGCAGAAAACTGACATAGGATATTATCATTTGGAAAAATACCTACGCAGCAGACTAAGTTTGAAAATGAAATCAACTGCACAGCTGTTGTGTACTAGAAAGACACAGATGTACCGATGCCTTGATTTCCAATATTCATTTAAGACATCAAAATTCAAAGCATTGTACTACTTGAAAACACAGTACCGGTGCCTTGGATTCTAATTGTTACGATTGTGGTTGTGTTATCCTGTGAGAGCGTACATGTGTTATTCGTAGGTAACGATCCGATGTTTATTTGAGCTATCACGGTTACGATTCACGTGCCTTTTTAGTTAGATTTCCTTTTTGTTCGTGAGTAGAGCCGTTTTCGTTTTGTTAAGTTTAGTCCGGAGCGTGCTAGAAGGGTCGCACTGTCTAGTGGCCTCGTAAGTGTCACGTCGGTTAGTTGACATCGCAACATTTTCGCTACTTTTTGTTTTCCTGTGCGCGTGTATTGAGCAGCTTTTATTTTGTTTTGGGAATGTTCTCGTACTTTATAGAGCTACCAGGTGATAGGGATACCATACTTTTATGTGACTTAATTATACGCTAGAATTTAGAGCTGAAGTAAGCAGCCGTGTTTTTGTAGCCTGTTATAGTATTTTTCTGGAAAGTTCATGTTAATGAGTTTTGGTTTCGTGTTTCGTTCTGATTGGTTGAGTTGTATGATTTCCATAGAAGATTCTAGATTTTCGTAGTATTTATAAGGAGGGCTCTGGGAAAGCCCGTTCATACATTGTCTTGCTTTGTCAGTTGTAGAGACACGTATAGTTTATTGAGAGAGACGCTGTGTATGAGAAACTTTGTGTCGCAGTGTGGACATCGCAGAAGAGACTTTGTATCAGTAGTTTGTGCATTTGAAAGTGCATTATTGTGTGGATATCGCATCGCTGAATTAAATATTGTTGGAACTGTTACTCCAGTATTGTCTACATCCTTAAGCCACGTGTGACGGATTGCAGCTGAACGAGGTTTACTTTAAAGAACTCTACGTGCGTGTGTGTCTGGTGTGTTTATCATACTTCGACTACAATTCCACCACGTAACATTTTGGCGACCCCGACGAGGCCTCTTCAGTTGGTTCAGTGGAAAGGGTAGCAGGAGAAAACAGCCAGCAGTGAAAAGCAGAGATGGCGACATCGGAGATGGAGATATTCCTGAAAATTGGAAAGGAATGTGGACTCGAAGGAGCTCAACTCCTCGAGTTTGTAAAGGAGAGAGAGGAGAAAGAAGAAAAGAGACGAGAGAGAGAAGAAAAGGAGAGACTGGAGAGAAAAGAGAAAGAAGAAAAGAAACGAGAGAAAGAAGAAAAGGAGAGACTGGAAAGAGAAGAAAGAGCCAAAGAACGTGAAATCAGGAGACTCGAAATCCAAGCAGAAGAAGCAGAGAAACAGCGAAGAGAAGCAGAGAAACAGCGAAAAGAGGCAGCGAAACATCGAGAAGAGGAGCAAGAAGAGGCGGAGAAGCAACGTCAACACGAAATTCATCTAAAGCAGATGGAGATAGAGGCACAGAGCCAGAGAACTAATGAAGCAACAGCATTAGCGAGCAGAGAACAAACAGCCCGTGCGCCAAAACTTCCACCTTTCATTGACAATTCAGATAAGATGGACGCTTATTTGGGAGCGATTCGAGCGCTTCGCAAATAGCAACAATTGGAAACAAGAGACTTGGGCTATTAAACTGAGCGCACTTCTAACTGGCAAAGCGTTTGAATTTTACACCCGTTTTCCAAGAGAAGAAGCCGAAGATTATACTCAGTTGAAAGCCGCCCTGTTGAGACAGTACGACTTCACTGAAGAAGGTTACAAGCGACGATTTCGGAACTGCAAGCCTGAAGAAGGAGAAACACCCGGCCTATTCATTGAAAGAATCAGAAGCTACCTGGAGAAATGGATAGAGCTGGCTGGCCTAAACAGAGAGTACCAAGACCTGTGCGACCTCATCATCAAAGAACAAGTTTTCAGCGCATGTTCTAAGGACCTGGCCGCCCACCTAGGAGAGCAAAAAGACCAGTCACTAAAGGCCCTGGCCGACATCGCTCAATGATACCTTGATGCTCACAACATGAAGTTCGGGTCCAGTAAGCCACAGCGTGTGTCTGCACCAGCAGAGGAAATCCACAATGTCAGAGACACCCCGAGATACAAGCCGGTAGAGAACCTGACATGTTTTCTCTGTGGAAAGAAAGGCCACAAAGCGATACGGTGTCCTTCTAAAGACATTCCCCAAGGCGACAACATCAGAAAATCCAACCAAGATCGTGGGATAGCAGGCAGAAGCAGTACCACGTCTCAACACAGAGCTGCCGCTGTATTAGCAAATGATGTGACGTCATCCAATGACTTTGAATCCAGAGAAAAGGGAGTTACGCCAGAGCTGATCGAATCTTTCAGAAAGAATGGACGCATCCCAGTAGGAGATGGAGCTACATTTTTACCAGTCTCAAACATCGCGCTGCCTGAGAATGAAGTGCCGAACATGCCGGTGGTGTCAGGATTCGTCGGCGACACACCAGTGAGTGTGTTGAGAGACACTGGTTGTAGCTGCATCATCGTGAGAGAGGACCTAGTAGCTGAAGACCAGAAGCTACAGGAGTGGACCACCCTCATTTTGGCTGACGTAACTGTAAGGATTATCCTCCTTGCCAAAGTCAGTGTCGACACCCCATACTTGACAGGAGAGGTGAAGGCGTTGTGCGTGAAGACGCCAGTCTACGACCTCATGTTCGGAAACATTGATGGTGCCAGAAACGCAGACGATCCAGATCCAGAGTGGAGACCTGAAATATGTTCTGTTACCACGAGAAGTCAAGCAAAGAAGAGTCACCAGACCATCCCTCTAAAAGTGGCGGACAACACGGAAGCAGCTGTCGTGAATAGGGACAGGCTGGTGGAGCTACAGAGAGGTCAAGACAAACCAAAATTGGCGGAATCGGTGCGTCTTGATGATGACGATGAAAGACTAGACGACGAGAACCTGTTTGACCTTAATGAACTCCGACACAAAGAGGATGTAGAAGATATCCAGTTCGGTCAGAATCTGACCCAGACTCAACGTGAAGAACTGCGCGTCCTGACTCAAGAGTTCGAGCATCGGTTTACACCTGACCCACGGACAACAGACACCATCCAGCACGAGGTAAACCTGACGTCAAACGAACCAGTTCGCAGCAAACCTTATCGTCTTCCTTATAACACGAGGGAAGAATTGAAAAAGGATATCAAGGAAATGCTGAGTCTGAATGTCATCAAAGAAGTACCCAACGGAGAAAGAAACACGCTTAGAAAAGACGGGTACAACACAATTTATTAATATCTCGGGTAAATACCCTTTGTCAAAATAGACAAACAAACAAACAGACACGCTTGGCAGTCACCTTTTTGGTCTGGATTGAATGTCATCAGAAAGTCCAAGTCACCATATGCGTCCCCAGTTGTCATCGTGAAGAAACCAGATGGATCCAACCGAGTGTGTGTGGACTATCGCAGACTCAATAAACTAACAATCTTTGATCCAGAGCCTATGCCCACAGCGGAAGAACTGTTCCAGAAGGTCAGTGGAGACCGATTCTTCTCCAAAATTGACCTAAGCAAAGGGTATTGGCAAATCAAGGTTGCAGAAAAAGATATCCCCAAGACAGCGTTCGTCACACCCGACGGTCATTGGGAGTTCCTGAAGATGCCTTTTGGTATGGTGAACAGTGGTGCCACATTGAAGAGAGGACTGAAAAGGATCCTAGAAGATATGCAAAATGTGGTCTTTTACTGGGATGACATTTTGATCCATACCAAAACTTGGGGGGACCACCTCAAAGCCCTCCGAGAACTGTTCCAAAGACTGTCAGATGCGAATTTCACCATCCGTCCAAGCAAGTGTATTCTTGGGGCTGACAACATAGACTTCATTGGACATAAATTGAGCGAAGGTTTAAAGGGGCTACACGACACCAACGTACAGAAGATCAGGGATGCCCGCGACCTACGACCAAGACGCAAGTCCGCTCATTTATGGGCTTGGGCGAACTACTACCGGGAGTTCATACCAAACTTTGCGGCAGTCACAGCACCCCTGACTGATTTGCTGAGGAAAGGACAACCTAACATAGTGAAGTGGGATGATGCCCAAGAGCGAGCATTCCAGGCGGTTCGAGACATCCTAACCGAGAAGCCTATTCTACACCTTCCTGACCCATTGAAAACGTTCTTTCTGAGAACAGACGCCTCCAACGAAGGAGTAGGTGCAGTCTTGATGCAAGAAGATAACGGAAAACTCCACCCAGTGAGCTACGCCAGCAAAACGTTGAACAGAGCTGAGAGAAACTACTCGACCATCGAAAAGGAGTGCCTAGCCATCGTCTGGGGAGTAAGGCGATTCGAACTGTACCTTCTGGGAGTGCCATTTGTTCTCCAGACAGACCATCAGCCCTTGAACTATCTAAACTCTGCAAAGTTTACAAATTCTCGTATTATGAGATGGGCAATGTTCTTGCAGAATTTTGACATTAAACTACAGTCTATCAAGGGTTCGCAGAATTTTGGAGCAGATTACCTGAGCAGAGCAGTTTAAATGAACATTTCTGTGTCCAGAACATTTGTATGAAACATTTCGATGCTCAGGACTGTTTACAGGAACTGTGAGACGTTTATTTTAATTTGATTTTTGATGTGAAGTTATATTTTGTTTAGGGTTTTGTGTAGGTTTACACAGCCACAACCGTATTTTTGAAATTGAGAAGAAATTTTTGTAAAATTTCATTCTTAAGAGGGGGGTAATGTTACTATTGTGGTTGTGTTATCCTGTGAGAGCGTACACGTGTTATTCGTAGGTAACGATCCGATGTTTATTTGAGCTATCACGGTTACGATTCACGTGCCTTTTTAGTTAGATTTCCTTTTTGTTCGTGAGTAGAGCCGTTTTCGTTTTGTTAAGTTTAGTCCGGAGCGTGCTAGAAGGGTCGCACTGTCTAGTGGCCTCGTAAGTGTCACGTCGGTTAGTTGACATCGCAACATTTTCGCTACTTTTTGTTTTCCTGTGCGCGTGTATTGAGCAGCTTTTATTTTGTTTTGGGAATGTTCTCGTACTTTATAGAGCTACCAGGTGATAGGGATACCATACTTTTATGTGACTTAATTATACGCTAGAATTTAGAGCTGAAGTAAGCAGCCGTGTTTTTGTAGCCTGTTATAGTTTTTTTTTCTGGAAAGTTCATGTTAATGAGTTTCGGCTGCGTGTTTCGTTCTGATTGGTTGAGTTGTATGATTTCCATAGAAGATTCTAGATTTTCGTAGTATTTATAAGGAGGGCGCTGGGAAAGCCCGTTCATACATTGTCTTGCTTTGTCAGTTGTAGAGACACGTATAGTTTATTGAGAGAGACGCTGTGTATGAGAAACTTTGTGTCGCAGTGTGGACATCGCAGAAGATACTTTGTATCAGTAGTTTGTACATTTGAAAGTGCATTATTGCGTGGATATCGCATCACTGAATTAAATATTGTTGGAACTGTTACTCCAGTATTGTCTACATCCTTAAGCCACGTGTGACGGATTGCAGCTGAACGAGGTTTACTTTAAAGAACTCTACGTGCGTGTGTGTCTGGTGTGTTTATCATACTTCGACTACAACTCCACCACGTAACACTAATCCATGACAAATCAAAATCCGATGCACTGTACTAACTAAAATCCAATAATAATTTTAAATTAACCTATCACCTTAAGCAATCCTTCACCTAAGACAGTCTCTTTAAATAAAAAACAATAAGCCCAAAACAATTTACTCAATATTAAGTAGTCCTATTTTCTTAACACTATTAAAGCATCCGATGCACTTGGAGGAATATTAAAGCTTTTATGTCTTGTGGGCATTTAAAGTTGCAGAGGTACACCTTCAAAGACCCACTGGTCACATTCAAGCTGTCATGTTACTAAAAGTTTTAATGGTTTCTGCCGCAAGCGTGCAGACCGATGCAGAGGTGTAGGCGTAGCAGCGTGCACCTCAGTAGTTGTTCCGTCTGACGCTCTTGGGCTTAGCACGGCATGCAGTGTCCACAATGTCAGTCCCCATGCTGGTGTTGCCTCCTTCGCTGCTGAAGGGGGGGGGGGGTGGTGAGAAGGGGTGCAGGATGCAGGTGCTGGTGGATGACCACCTGGGCTACCGCTCCAGGCTGTTCCGGTCCAGCGACATGGATAGCTCTGGGCACATGGTTCGATATGCCTCCCTGATCATCTCCGGCATGGTCCACATCACTGGACCTCCCCAAACTTGCTCGGCGTCTACCTCTGCCATGGCTGCGCTTTGCTGCGTCTTACGCCACTTTAAAGTCTTACTCTATTAGCGGCATCGTGTCCCTGCACTGCCTTCTGTCACGCACGTCTCCTTACGTCCAACTATCCTGCTCGCAGCGCCATTTGTGATGCGGTGAGAGTGATTGGGATTTGAACACTAGGATTAAGATGGTGGTTGTTGGACTTAGTGACTCAAAGACGTGGTCATGTTGAGCTAAACTTTATTTTCTAACAAAAACTAAAAAGCAGAAACCAGAAAGCATAAAGCAGTACAGGGTCTCCAAAACCCGCGCAGTTAGGTTGAGAAAAAAAAATGTTTTTCAGTTCCTCCAAGGCACCGGTGCCAGACGTTAAGTCGGTCACAAGTACTGGTACTGTGAGTCTTGCACGTTTGATAAAAAAAAAAAAAAAAACGTCTGCCACGCGAGCAGCCCTTATCTCCACGTCGGTACAAAGTTCACCCGTCGGTGCAAATTCCACGGGGGTCTGGCACTGATATAAATGGCAAATCTGTATTATAGTACTGCCAGCCCTAAGAGCTAGAATATCTTCTGCACTACATAATGTAAAAAATATAATCTTTGAATATAAATATTAAGAAATTTTACCAGCTGCACTCTGGATTTGATTTGAAATTACGGGCTATTAGTGGAAAGTTTATATTTATTCTTAAAGCGGTCTCAGAAGTGCCACAGAAAATCAAAAAGGCTACTAAGTCGCAGTTATCAAATGACTCTGATAGGTTATAATTAACCGAAAGACATGCATTACAAAAAACTATTACCCGGGCCAAATCTAACCATGCTAAATACTAAGCAATGGTGTTGTAGTTTGGTTACAATACACGGTCAAAACTGATATACAATACAACACGTACACTGAGCTATCGCGTATACAACACTTAACGCTGCGTTTGGCAAGGCACCGCGAGCAGTGCGCGTTATCGCTAACAGTCGACACGAGTGAAATCCGAGAAGCAATCAGTGGTCATAAGTGCTATCGGCCTAGGTACACAAAGGAACATCTGGTTCATTCTGTTACACTAGGATACAAATCTGTGCAAGCATCCTTCCGAAAGTGCGGAGCCAACGACCTACTAACTCAAGTCAGTAGAAAAGCCCTAGAGCTTTCAATCCTAATCCCCAGCCAATACGGGGGATAGGATTAAACGGAGATCGAGATACGTGCAGCAGAACGCTACACTAAGTTGATTCTCATCTCCACGGTTTGGTCCGCTGACGATGAGTACCGGCAATTTAAAGCAAAACTTCCTCGAAACACACATGAACTAAACATAAAAATTCAGACTGACTTGTGTCGCTCAAGTGTGTACGGCCGGCCGGCCGAAAAAACAGGCCATTGCTTCGGATAGTGTGCGATGTGATACACTTTTTTACAAACTAATCTGGCACTACCCTTGAATTATCATGGTCGACCCATCTCCTGCTGTAGGGCGTCAGGGCTGCGGAATGGGTTAATCATGGCAGCTAAATCTGGACGATAAACTAGATACGAGGATGCGACTTAGGCCGATATGATGACACAGCTAGCAAGATGCACGCATATATTCTTCAGCCCATGCTCACTTTCTTTCCATTCTCTTTTATTTGCCGCTGCGGGAATTTCCGAGACTGCAACTGGCAGGTGAAGAACTGAACTGGTTCTGGCGCCACGTTGGAACTGTCATGGTCCATGCTCCATGTTTGTTGTAGTTACGGAAGGCCAAAGGTCTATGAAAGCGGAAAGTGAAACTAATTATTAAATTAACTTTATTATAGTATTGAAGTAGAGTGTTTGTATACTATCATTTCTAAGCAGACCGAGCGGCTGACACTTCTGCAACTGTTTGATCCATAGTCACCGAGTCTGCAACTGTTTGATTCATAGTCACCGAGCGCGGAATGCGCTCGGTGACTAAGGATCAAACAGTTGCAGAAGTGTCAGCCGCAAGGTCTGTCTAGAAATGATTGTATATGAACACTCCACTTCTATGTTTTATAGAACGTACTTTCACAACCGCAGAATAGCGATGTGGGTCGAAGCTGCTAGACAAGCCATCTTTTGAACAGGAGCGACGCATTTATTTTCGTAATTAGTACACAATAACTCCAACTCGGCAGTTTCATCAAGAAATAAAAGTAGAAACAAATGTCCATTTTGCACAACAACAACAACTACAACAACAACAACAACACAAATGATGAAATGTAACGTGCAACATATGAAACAACAAAGTGTAATACGAAACTATTTTGAACTCTGTATCTGTAAGCCCGAACATCTGCACTCAATGCAGATATGAATTTGTTTCTCTTGTTACTAACTGCTCGCTCCCTTGTGGTATTTCGGTATGTAGACCTCTTTCGTTTTCTGCGCGATCTAAACTTCTTATTGACTGATTGGTTGATTCACTCATTCATTCGTTCGTTCGTTCGTTCATTCGTTCGCTCGTTCGTTCGTTTGTTCGTTCTTACATTCGTTGGTTCGTCCGTTGTTCTAATCTGACACTACCCTTGAAATGTCATAGTCGATCTATTTCCTTCTCTAGTGCGTCGGAGCTAAATGGTTAACTGTGTTCACACGAACAGTGCTTGTTCCGGATGGTTCAAGGCTCATTGTTTGATGCAACCTGAGTTTTATGCAGCTGGTTATAACAAAATTTAGCTCAAGGGCAGTGTCTGTTCAGGCTGGTGATAGGGAAATAGTTTGATGCCGTAGCCTTCTCCCGCTTCCCTCCTCCCATCAACAGCCACTTCTGTCGTTGGAATGTTTCGCTACAGTCGAACCCCTCCCCCTCCCCCCTCCCCCCCCCCCAAAAAAAAAAAAAAAAAAAAAAAAACCAACAAAAAAACCCACCCCACAACCTGGATGTGCGTGCGTGCGTGCAAGCGTGCATGTGATACCAGTCATCAGACAACAAAGGTGCGTGAGGCATAATCTGTTCCTTTGAAGATGCAATGCTCAACCGATACGCCAGACTCCAACTCTAGTCATAGTTATTAGGGTTTAAAGCGCACCAAACATGCACTGAATTTTACTCGTGATAACTGACCTCATAATGGTTTACAGTAGACATTAAACACAAACTCCAGGAAAAACATGACGCATACAAAGACAATGACAGAGAAAGGTACAAACAAGCCAGGTATGCAGTACTAAAAGCAATTAAGACTGCCAAGCGCAACTTCAGAGTCAGACTAGAACAGAAAAGCGCAGCTAGTAACCCTAGAGACATCTGGCAAGGCCTCAAAGACATTACAAACTAAAAACCAGCTTCCAAGACTGCTGATGTTTACAGATGCGTCTCTCCCAGACACTCTGAATGACTTTTATAGTCGTTTTGACAAAAAGAATATGACCCCACCTCCTTCTGTGGAGAGGAGTCATAGTGAGAACCCACCTTTCATTATTCTAGACGCCGATGTCAGGTGCATGTTTCAGCGTCTAGACAGCAGGAAAGCTGCCGGTCCAGATAACATTTCTCCACGCTTACTCAGAAACTGTGCGGACCAGCTCTCAGTCGGGCGTCTTTACTGACATTTTCAACATGTCTCTCTCTCAGTGCACTGTTTCTCAGTGTTTCAAAAGGTCCACCATCATTCCTGTTCCGAAAAAATCCAAAGTGTCCTCCCTAAATTACTACAGACCGGTCGCTCTGATCTCAGTTGTCATGAAGACGCTTGAGCGCATGGTCCTCCGGTTTCTGAGAACATTTACCGACCCTCTGCTGGATTGTTTTCAATTCGTGTATCGCGAAAAACGTTCCGTGGAGGATGCGGTGTCACTTGGTTTGTTTTATGTTTTACAACACCTTGAAATCCCAAACATATATGCCAGAATTTTATTTGTTGATTACAGTTTCTGTTTTTAACACCATTATTCCATTACCAGAAGATCCAGCAAATCGGAGTTCCAGAGGCATTGTGCCTCTGGACCCTCGATTTCCTGTTGATGAGACCACAGGTCGTTAAAATTGGTGGAAATGTGTCATCCACCCTCACTTTATCCACGGGCACGCCTCAGGGGTGCGTGCTCTCCCCTATGCTCTACTCCCTGTTTACTTATGACTGTGCTTCATGCCATGCCAGTACTAAACTGAGTTCTGAAATTTGCAGATGACACCACAGTGGAAGGGTGCATTACAAACTCAGACGAATCCGCTTACCGTAGTCAGGTTGAGACTCTAATTAGTTGGTGTAATAACAACAACCTTGAACTGAACTCTGGCAAAACAAAAGAAATAATTGTGGACTTTAGAAAGAAACAGTCCCCTCCCCCTCTTGTAATCAATAGTGAAATCATTGAAACAGTCCAGAACTTTAAGTTTCTTGGCACTACCCTGTCATGTGACCTGAAGTGGGAGGAAAACACTCGCCTCATCGTCCAAAAAGCACAGCAGCGCTTGTTCTTCCTGCGACGTCTGAAAAGTTTCGGTCTCGGTGCCCACATGTTGATGCAATTCTACCGAGCTGTGATTGAGAGCGTGCTCACCTTTTCGATCACGGTTTGGTATGGTTCCATCACAGCCAAAGAGAAAATCAGACTGAGTAGGGTGGTCAAGACCGCTTCAAAAATCATAGGCAGAGATCTTCCTAGCCTGGACTCACTGTACCAGCAGCGTCTCTGACGTAGAGCAAGTCTTATCTCCAGTGATTCCACCCACCCCGGCAATGAGCTTTTCCAAATTTTACCATCAGGGCGCAGGTACAGGTCCATCAGTACCAGGACCAGCAGATTCCGCAACAGTTTTTACCCTCTGACTGTTCACGCTCTCTCTGATCAACCGGACTAATTGGAGAGAGCACGAGTGGCGAGTGAGAACGAATGTGTACAGTCAGTTTTTAACTGAATCAGATGTTACTCTGTGTGTGTGTGTGTGTGTGTGTGTGTGTGTGTGTGTGTGTGTGTGTGTGTGTGTGTGTGTGTGTGTGTGTGTGTGTTTAGTCTTAGTAACTGACATCAAGACAAATTCCAATGTTTTTATTGTTCATTGTACATGGAAACATTTGGCAATAAACTATCTTATCTTATCTTAATAACTCCCATAGCAATTCTCCCTGTTTCCGAGGAGGCAAAAGTCACCATTGTGAACCCAATGCGCAAGTTCTATCTGGCCGACGTCGGCCGCCGTTGGCCCGCGCACAGTTGTGCGCGGGTCAACGGCGGCCAATGTCGGCTCGATGGCCTTTTACGCATCGGGAGTGTCCAAACAATTTCCTTACCGCGGCGGCTCTTGCGGGAAAGGGAGGGAGATTCACAACTTAGTTCAGTTTTCTGGTACCATTTGTAGTATATTAGGCGCGCTTTAACGCCCAGCAAGCAAATTGCCAAATGCGCACAGGTGCATTGGGCCTACGTAGGCCGGATGGCCTTTGCGCACTTGGTAATGCCATATAGTCACGGCGGGACTCTACGCTTTGTGGCTCTGCCTGCGTCAAATTTCATCACAGAATGAACGCTGATGGCCTTTTCATGCAAAACTTTGAAACACTGGTCTCCTCACCAACAGGCGTAGAACCACAAGAGACCCCCACGTGTCGCGGGGGCTGATGGGGATCTTTGCCTCTTGTTTTTTTTTTTTTTTTTTTTGTTTTGTTTTTGCAGAACGTCTTTGACTAATGCAGTTCTGCGGTCGAGGTTTATGGGGATATACGATTATGCCTGGCTGCTTCATATCTGGCAAACGACTGAAATCTGAACTGATCCGCGAGCATTCAGTGTATCCCGGTCAGGTCATTATAAAAAAGGCGAGTGTAATGTTTCCTCTCTAAATGGTTCCGTCTACTTTGCCTTTTGCGTTCTTATTATTTCTTGAGGTCAAAGCTGGAACAGAACTGCGCTCTAACACCACCGAAACCAAACGCCTGTACCCCTTTCACTACCAGTGCCGATGCTGGTTGTGTCAGTTAATGAAACTTTTGTTACTTCAACGCCTAAGCGGAGCCCTAGCGGCTAAACCAGTAACATGGATACAAAATGTGTATGTGTGTAGGGGGAGGGGGGGGGGGGAGGAGAGAGAGAGATGATGATGATGATGAAACGTTTTATTCAGGATAAAAAGTTTTAGGCATAGCAATGCCTATCTTCCAAACTGTCCTGCTACTCTACACATATAAAAATACATCAGACGATATCACAAAAGATGAAACACATATAAGTAAAAAGACCCATTCCCCCCCCCCCCGCCCCCCACCCACCCTCAGGGAAAAAAAACAAACAAAAAACAAAAAACAAACAAACAAACAAACAAAAAACCAAAGAAAGAAAAAGAAAGAAATTAAACCAATATATATATACACACTAGTATGAACCGGACATATTAATGCAGACAGTCGAACTGCTGTGCTGGAGCAACATACTAAGCAGAAAGATAGAACATTCACAACGACAGCAAATATTTATGGACGCGAGCTCTGAAGATAGATAACTTTGAAATAGACTTTAAATGAGAGGGCAAATTATTCCATGACTTAGCACCGGAAAATGATATACTAGATTTGAAGATGTCGATTCTCGGTTTTGGGAGTTGGAGTAAGCTGTTCCTCGTGTTCTCTCTATTCGTGTGGGAAAACAGCTCGCGGAGATAGGGAGGGGCGGCATCGTTTAGAATTTTTTGCACAAGTAAGCATCTATTAAGTTCCAATTGTTTACTAAGAGGTAGGATATTAAGGACCTTCAGTCTTTCATCAGTAGGGGACGAACCAGGAAGAATAAGCTTAATTAATTTTTTTCAAATGAATGTCTCCACAGCCGTCCCAGATATTGGAAGCATAATTACAATGTGTCTTGATGTGTGCGTTAAAGAATAGTTTTCGAGCATCAATGTCAACTATACGACTTAATTTGGATAATAAAAAGAGATTCTTCGAAATAGTTTTACATGCAGTTTCTATGTGAGGCTCCCAGCTGAGCTGTTCGTCGACTGTCACTCCTAACAAACGATGTTTTGACACTTGCTCTATGGGCTGAGAGTGAAGGGACAGTTCAAGGGGTTGCAAGCCACGTTGATGCTTTTGGCGTGTCGTCACCAACATACTTTTCGTTTTAGGAATACTAATAATCATATGATTTTCTTCACACCAAGTTGACACTTTATCTAAACTATGTTGGAGGACAGCGCTCACGGTTGAAACATTTTTATCAGATACATGTAATGATGTATCATCAGCAAATAGTTCACAGTTTGTGTCGGGATGTGATATTGACAGTGGAAGGTCATTTATAAAGATGTTGAATAATTACGGTCCTAGGGTGGATCCCTGAGGAACACCATGGGTCACCAGTCCTTCCGCTGAGTATTTACCATTCAAGAACACTTTCTGCGTTCTGTCTAAGAGATAGGACGAGAGAAAAGCGACTGCATTTGAGTCAATGTGATATAAAGGTAACTTCTTTAGTAAGATTGAGTGGTTAATGAGATCGAAGGCTTTTGTAAGATCTAGAAATACTACACCTGAAAGTTTGGACTCATTTATGGCAGTAAGCCATTTGTGGGTTATGAGCGTTAAGGCTGTCTGACACGAATGTTTAGGCCGAAAAGCTGATTGTGCTGTACTAATAAGGCGGGTTTCCTCCAGGAATTGAAGTAAATGATTATGTATATGCTTTTCAAGTGGCTTGGACACTGCTGATAAGATTGAAATAGGTCTGTACTCACTTGGGTCGCTCAGATCTTTGCTTTTGGGTAGAGGAGTAACTTTTGCTATTTTCAATTCATCGGGAAACATGCTCCTTTGAATCGAAAGGTTATATATAAAGGGAGCGCAATTTTCAGGATTTTACTGCTAATACCGTCTACACTACAAGATGTTTTACTTTTCATGTGGTTATAGATTTTCCTACATCAAGGACGGTCATTAGGGGAACTGAGAAAGTATTGCCAGCGTGTATCTGACTGTGCTGTTTCAATTGTTCTGAACATACGTATTCACCTGGCTCACTGGCGTTCGTCTGTGACAGGGTTTTAGCAATGTTAAGAAAGTGTTCATTAAATACATCAGCTGTAAGGTGCGGGGGGACACTCGTTGATTTGCTAGATTGTCCTTTAGTAAATGTGTTAATCACCTGCCACACGCTGCGCATGTCTTTGCCGCCCACAATAATCTTTTTAGCATACTGCCTCTGTGCTTTACGTACTAATGATTTAACTATGTTTCGCTGTTTTTTGTACTCGTTAAATTTCTTTTGTTGTTTCAATAGATCTCTTAATTCCATCGCACTTTTAATCTCATCCGTCAGCCACTCAGGCACAGTGGGGTGTTTAACACGCTTAGTGCGCCTCGGGGCATGTCTGTCAAGAACACAGAGGAACAACTTATACCAGTGGGACAGCGCTACATTGGGATCGTTATAGTTATACACATCGGAAAATTGTGTTTGGGAAAGGTCATGCAAAAAATCATCTTGGTTAAATTTTTGGAATGATCTGTAGAGGATGGTTATATGCTCCTTATGAAGTTTCTTTGGCAACTTCGCAGATAATGAAAAACAAATAGGAAAATGATCACTGACAGAGATGCTGGGTACATAGACATTGCTAAGGGCACTGTCGTTGGTTGTATAAACATGGTCAATTAATGTGGATGAAGTAGCAGTGACCCTGGTGGGTGACTGAACTACTTGTGTAAGGCCTAAGAACGTTATCATGGATTTCCATGACGTGTTGCCAGGTTTCAATAAATCAACATTAAAATCACCGAGTATATGTATATCACCCTTGGAGTTTTGTACTTTGTCAACCATTACAACAAAATCATCTTGCCAGGACACTGTAGCTGCGGGGTTCTGTAAATAAAACATACGAAGGTAGGGGTTGACTTGGCGTTTGCTTTTATCTCAAACCACAGGCTTTCCACATGGGTGGATTCCAGGTCACATCGTCGTGTCACGTTGTTAGCAATAATATTGTGAACATAAGCACAAGTGCCAGTATGACCAGGTGCTGAAGCATCTCGCCTATAAACGGAGAAATTTTGTATGGTGATAGCTTGGTCACTTATATTCTCTGTCAACCTACTTTCTGTAAAGCCAAATATATGATATGGGGAGGGTTGGTTGAGTAGTACTGTAACGTCTGCTACTTTACTGCAAAGGTGATATACATTGAGGTGGCCTATTCTAAGCAAATGATCGCTGACACTAGTAAACATGTTAGGTAACTTCGCAACCAAATACTAATTTCAAATATTATAACAAACTAAATGACAGTTTAAACAACAATAAAAGTGTCACTATGTGGCATGCAGATCAGTGGTCAAAACACAGCACTGAAACATGCGCGAAAGATTAAAAAAAGGAAGAAAAAACTAAAACTAAAAATAATAGCGGATCGTAGATGTAAGTGAACAAAAGTCTGCAAATATAGGTCTCTGCGTTCGCAACGTACCGTTGCTAAAAACAAAAACGCGATGAAGCGTACCACAGTAATATTATTCTATTTGCTACCGACACAGTCAGTGATAAGAATCACTTTAATAGCGACTAAGTTGTGCACTCCTGTTCAATACACAGGCTAACACAGTTTGTAAAGTCACAGAGCGCTGCAATTGTCATAAGTATACGCGCATTTCGATGAGAATTGCACGCGGGTGTGTCTATCCACACTGACCACTAAGCCAGTCATCACACACTGATCAGTCATCAGGGGTCAAGTGCTAATCCTGAACCTCTTAGTAACAGGATTATGTTGTGTGATTGTATCGCGACTAATCGTCGCACAAAGAGACTCACGCAATGGGTGTCACTGATCCGTTACGGTCTAGCACACAACAAATACGAACTAAAGTGAGAGAGAGAGAGAGAGAGAGAGAGAGAGAGAGAGAGAGAGAGAGAGAGAGAGAGAGAGAGAGAGAGAGAGAGAGAGAGAGAGAGAGAGAGAGGAAGGGGGGGGGGGGAGGGGCATGCGGATGTATGTCTCTTGCAGATGGATTGTGTTCACCTTTTCTCGGCATCGAAAAGGTTAACAGCGGTACATATCCATAGTGAAGAAACTCAATCACGTGCTGATCTGTGATTTGGGCAGTTCAGAGTTAGCACTTAGTTTCAGCCGGCAACATGAGATAACCTACAGTCTGTTTCTGTCTGTCCGTATCTGCTACGGTGGGTAACCCGCCTGTAAGCCTATGATAAACACAGACAAAACTCTCATCATCTCAAAGAGGCATAGTTCCTCATGCGTCCCCCACCCCACCCCTCCCTCCCCCTTGGCTATACAAGTCTAGTCACACTGAATATCTGGCTTATTCACAATTCCATGGCAGACTATAGCATCTAGCTGTGCGCGGTTTAGTGGCGCGGGGAGGCCGCTATCGCGTGTGTGTGCGGGGGGGGGGGGGGGGGGGGGGGGGGGGGGGGTGTGTTTATCTGTGTGTGTGCAAGTGTATGTGTGTGCACGCGCGCATCCCTACGTGCTTGCGCGCGCGCGCGTGTGCGCGTGTGTGTGTAATAATAATAATAATAATAATAATAATAATAATAATAATAATAATAATAATAATAAATTTATTTCAGTTTTTGCAGGCCATCAGGCCCATATGAACACAAAATACAATTTACAACCAGAAAATACAGGAAGGTGGTTGTAAAAACACACTCATATAGCATTACATCAGCGCACATAAATAAACAAAAAAACAAGAAAAGTTCAAAGCAAATCCCTCTAATTCCTTAATTTAAGGCAACCTGAAATATACATAGCAACTTTAAAGACCAGTTTATCATGTAGGTTTCCACACAGCAGCTGAACTTTAAGATCGGATGGGAATCTGTAGTAAAACAGTGGAATGTACTTTTTACGTAAAGGGGCATATTTTGGACACTCGAACAGAAAATGACACAAATCTTCAGCCTTATGCCAATCACATGAATTACATTCTGGATTAGTGATGGGTTTTCCAAATCTGGATACTCCGTTTAAAGGTAAACGGTTACATCTAAGTAAACATATTGCCCGCCTGAGTTCACAAGAGTTCAGCTGCCCTATGTAACTGGCTCTAAGTATTTCTGGGTGGTAATGGCAGTATTCTGTGTTTGAGGTAAGGGATGCATGCCAGTCCTGTCGGAAACAATCCATCAGCCGATCTTTGAATATCTGAATGAACAGAGGAGTGTTTCCAACTGACTGCATTTCCCATACATACCCAAACCCGTGCATACACAATAGAGTCTTTATTTGCGTAGCCCAGTTCGATCTACCCGAAGCATCATGCATATATAACATCGTGTAACACTGTCTTGGGTATCTGTTTTCTGACATGGTAAGAAGTCTGCACCAGTACTTCACCATTCGAACATAGGCATCAATATACATAGGGAATCTTCCACACTCACCCAGCGCAATATTGTTTTTTACATCTCTTCCAACACCAAGGACCATTTTACAAACCTTTATATGAACCTGCTCAATTACATCATGTCTCTGGAAACCCCAGACCTCTGACCCGTATAGCACAATGGGTTTAATCTTGACATCAAAAATGTGAAAAACAGTGTCAGCTGGCAAGTTTTGTAATTTGAAGTATAGTCTTTTGATGCCTGCAACTGCTCTCCTGGCTTTTCCAGCTAAGTTTTCTACACATCTAGCCCAGTTCAGAGTAGAGGAAAATATCACACCAAGGTAAGTATAACTGGACTCGACTTGAATCTGCTTGTCAGCATAAAACCATTTTTCACAATTTTTCACAAAACCTCCATTTTTGAAGACCACCACTTTTGTCTTGTCCATGTTCACAGTGAGACCCCATTTTTTACAGTATTTTTCTAAACAATTAATTTTCTTTTGGAGATCTGCTACAGAGTCAGAGACAATGGCTATATCATCAGCATACATAAGAAGGAAAATACCCAGTGGGTCTGCAAAAATATCAATGCCACGTGCACCGCACGATGATATTTCTGTCTCAAATTCTGAAAGAAAGATAGAAAACAGCAGTGGGCTCAACACACAACCTTGTCGCACCCCTGACATGCAATCAAAGTAGTCGGTAACTTTGGTTCCAACCCTTACAGCAGCTTTTACATGTTTGTACATACTCTCAAGTGTCTGAAGCAACTTTCCATGAACTCCTTTACGTAGCAAGAGATACAACAGTTTTGTCCTGTGCACACTGTCGTAAGCTTTAGAAAAATCTACGTACATGGTGTAAAAACGGCCACCCTGCTTGCTAAGATACTTTTGCACTAGTGCCTGTAAGCAAAAAATGTTGTCTATAGTACTGTATCCTTTACGGAAGCCAGCTTGGGCCTCAGGAATACAATCATTCTCTTCACAAAAACGAACCAACCTGTTGTTAATGACAAAACTGTACAACTTACTGATAACGTTCAGAAGAGAAATTCCTCTGTAGTTGTCAACATTTCTAGGGTTACCCTTTTTGTGTAGTGGAAATATCACAGCCATGGTCCAGCTTTCAGGGTATTCCGCACTTTGAAACACACGATTAAACAAAGGATGCAGAAATTTCACAAGGATCTCACCTGCATGATGAAAAAGGTCAGTGGGCAAGCCATCAGGGCCTGATGCTTTCCCTTTCTTCATGTTATTAATAGCACTGCGAATTTCATCCTGCGTGATTTCCTCGTCAAATTTTGCATTATGACAACCATCACAATCATCAGATATATGGTCATTCAAAACACCCTCGGCCTGTCTGCTGAAACCTGAATCATCAACATTCTGATCCACATTTAGCAAATTACGAAAATAATCATACCACACGCGTGGTGAAATGACATCAGAACACAACTTTTTAACGCCAGTCAGAGACTTTATTTTTTGCCAAAATGTTCTTGAGTTTGCATCATTACATGCATCGTTGAGCTCATTCAAAACCCGTGCGTTGTACTCTACTTGTTTTGTTTTACACAACTTCTTAAATTCTTTCTTCATGTCAAGATACTTCCCTAAGTCGTCATGTGTGTTTGTGTGTCTGAACTGCTTCAACTGTAGGTACTTGTTTTGTTTTGCTAACTCGCAGTCCGAGTCCCACCACGGCGGCTGTGCACGGGATTCACCTATCTTCTTACCTGACCTCATTTTGTCAGCCGCCTTCTGAATGAATGCTACAAAACAGGCCGACCCTTCTTCTACACTCGAGTCAAGCGCTGACGAAAAGTGTTGAAACTGAGTCTCCTGATTATCTTCAATGTATGCCCAAAAGGATTCAGCGTAGTTTTCTTTCCAAACAAATTTAACCCCTTCCTCTAGTATTATATCATCATTTAAATCATCATCATCACATGAATAAACAGACTGAATAGAAGTAAACGTGGTTACAATGGGGAAATGGTCTGACTCGCACCTGTCTGCAACAAACATATCGGTCACTAGGTCAAACACGGATTTAGAGCAAATACAGTAGTCCACCACACTTTTGCCTCTGTTGGCCACGCACGTAATTTCTCCCTCACTGTCACCTTTCGTTCTGCCATTGACAATAAATAAACAGTACTCTTGACATAGTTCTATCAGTTTCCGACCAAAACTGTTTACGCCAATATCTTTTGACCTCCGTGGACTTTGTGGTACATCCTCTAGCAGATCTGTTAATTCCTGTAGAGGCTGCACGTGTGAATTGCCATCAATAAAATCAGTATCAGACAGCCCGGCAGTGCGGGCGTTAAAATCGCCACATAATAGCCAAGGCAGCTCAGGGTGAGCACGTAACACTTGAGACATGTAGTTTTCTAACACTTCAAAACCATCAACGTTATCTTCACCATATACAACAGAACGCTCTGGAGCCACATACACAAATGCTGCCAGAACATCAGATGCAGAGTTCAAAACAGACTTACCGATCTTTAGAAACACAATATCCTCAGCTGCCTGCATTAAACGCAACACATGACAGGCTGTAGATTTATGTACACACACGGCCACGCCCCCTTTTAACTTTTGTGTACGTGGTGAAAAAAACACCTGATACTCTGGAAAGGTATCCTCTATAACATTTTGCTTACACGACCAGATCTCTGAAAATGCAAAAATTTGACACTTTTCACAGAACTGCCTAAAAGAAACACTTTTCAGCTTATTTACAAGACCTTGGATATTCCATGCCATGATGCGAAACACAGAGCTACCACTTTCATCACTACCACTTTCATCAACACAGTGTGCGGGTGTGGGTTTGAGTATGGGCACTTGAGTGTGTGTGTGTGCAGGTAAGTCGTCCTTTGAAGACACATGGTGGGGGCCCTGGGGGTCTGAATGAGGGACGGGCTGTCTTCTCCTGGTTGCTGGGTCAACATGCCGGCCTGCCCCTCATTTCTGCCCCCTGCGCTCCACTGGCCTCTGGGTAGCAGCGTCGTATGCGTGGGTCTTTCCCTCAACAACGAGGGAGTCGAAGCGGAGGAAGGCCTTCTTCCCCGCCTGCTTGGCCTCCTTGAGGAAGGGTAGTAGCTTGCGGCGCACGTCCCTCACCCGAGGGGTGAAGTCCTCAGAGATGTAGACCCGGGACCTGTTCTCCTTCAGCGTTCTTCGCTCAAACAGGATCCGCTCCTTGTCTTTGTACTTGTTGAAGCACACGATGATGGGGTGGGGCGCCTTGCCCCCCTTCAGACGATGGGCACGCTCCACCTCGATCTCCTCCTCTATGCCCATCTCGTCCTTCAACATTGACTTGACAGCTTTTTCACAGTCCGCCCAAGTCTCTGAGCGCCCCTGGGGGTGGGGGATTCCGTGAAAGATCAGATTATTGCGTCTGCTCCGCCCCTCCAAATCATCCAGCTTATCCTCCAGCTGCGTAACTTTCTCCTTCAACTCTCTGTTTTCTTTCATCACCGCAGTAAAGTCACTCTGAATTTTGTCCATCTGCTCCTGCATTGTAGCTTTCATACTGTCCATCTTTTTGTCCATCACATTCAACATTTTAAACACATCAGCAATGGTCGGCTCAGACACTGCGTTTGCCTCACCTCCGGGCGACTGGTTGTCTTGGTTCCCCTGGCATGTCAAAAGAGTCTGTCGTTTCGGTGGGCCTGGGTTCGCTTCGACATCGCCACACCGGAGCAGAAAGCCGACCAAAACCACGAGAATGACTGCCACCGGTCCGCTGACACTGACAGTGCGGTAACGTAGGGCTGCCTTCCTCTGTGCTTTGCGAGCCATGAAGTTTTGAAAAGTCCAGTAAAAGGTACCGCAAATGGCCCGAAAAGATACCGAACTGCTTGGCATGATGAGCTGAATCACCCTGTCGTTGTTCTAAAGTCACTCATTAAGTAATTATGTTGCAAAATGCTAAAAATGTGCGGAGCCGCTCTTCAACTGTGTGACGTCGATCGTGAGCACAACTCACCCCTCCGCGTGTGTGTGTGTGTGTGTGTGTGTGTGTGTGTGTGTGTATGCCTGTTTATGTTTGTTGGAGTGAGCCGTGTTGATTTTTATGATGAGAACAATAGCGGTTTTATGTACAAAATCGTTTATACTTTTTATATTTGCTGTAGTATAGTTTTAAGTGATAGAATGTATGTGTACATGATATACTGATGTGTGTGTGTGTGTGTGTGTGTGTGTGTGTGTGTGTGTGTGAGTGGTGTGTGTGTGTGTGTGTGTGTGTGTGTGTGTGGAGAGTTGTGCAGGCTTGGCTTGGCGCCTGTAGGCTACAAGCTAATCTGGCACAAGCCTGCGCACGCGGCAATTGCACACCGGCGCGCGTGTGTGTGTGTAAGAGAGTGATTTTATGTACGTTATTTTGTTTTGTAGTGCGTAGGAAGGACAAGAATGAAAACAGGTCTGCGCACCTATTCTTTTATCTTTGGAAAATAAAGTTTCATTCATTCATTCATTCATTCATTCATTCCCCGCAGTGTGTGTTACGATTGTGGTTGTGTTGTCCTGTGGGAGCATGCATGTGTTAATCGTGGGAGGCGATATAATATTTATTTGAGCTATCATGGTTACGATTCACGTACCTTTTCAGTAAGATTTTCTTTCGTTCGCGCGTAGAGCGGATTTCGCTTTGTTATGATAAGTTAAGTTTAGTCCAGAACGTTCTAGAAAGGTCGCACTGTCTAGTGACCTCGTATGTGTGACGTTGGTGAATATGGAACAATTCGCAACAAGTTGTTTACTGTGCGCCTGAAGTTAACGGCCGTTCCTTTGTGTTTTATGAAAGATCATGAAGCTTCCAGAAAGTATAGGCAAGGTCGTGAACGATCGGCCATACTATTGTGTGATATCGTTATACAATAGGATTTGGGGCTGGAATGAGCAGCCGAATCACAGTTTTTGTAGCCTATTGTAGTGATTCTAGAAAATTCATTCTTTATTAATATTTATGAATTTTAGTTATGCGTTTCGTTTTGATTGTTGCGTTGCATGAATTTTTGGGATTATTCTGAAAAGTGGTTGTATGTATAAAGAGGGCGCTAGGAAAGCACATTCGTACATTAACTTGCATTGTCAGTTGTAGCCACGCAGTTTATCGTAGGTACGTGGCCCGCCTATATGGTGTACATTGTGTGAGACGCTGGGTATGAGAAGCTTTGTGTCGGCAGTGAGGACATTTGCAGAAGAGACATTGTATCAGTGTTGGTGCATTTGGGAATACATTGTGTAGAGATCGCATCGCTGAATTAAAATATTGTTGGAACTGTTACTCCAGTATTGTCGACATCCTTAAGCCACGTGTGACGGGTGGCAGCTGAATGAAGTTTATTTAAAACAACCTTACGTGCGTGCGTCTGGTGTGTTTATCATACTACGACTACGACCCAGCCACGTAACAGTGTGCATGGGCTCACGAGACTGAATCTAAGTCTGTTGCTGGCTAAGTCTGTTGCTGGCTCAGTTTACCTACAGCCTCTCTCTCTCTCTCTCTCTCTCTCTCTCTCTCTCTCTCTCTCTCTCTGTACTGAAAGTAAAGTTTCATTAATTCATTGATTCTCTCTCTCTCTCTCTCTCTCTCTCTCTCTCTCTCTCTCTCTCTCTCTCTCTCTCTCTCTCTCTCTCTCTCTCTCTCTCTCTGTAAAATAAAGTTTCATTGATTCATCGATTCTCTCTCTCTCTCTCTCTCTCTCTCTCTCTCTCTCTCTCCCTCTCTCTCTCTCTCTCTCTCTCTCTCTCTCTCTCTCTCTCTCTCTCTCTCTCTCTCTCTCTCTCTCCTAAACCCGACCCGACTGTAAGCCTAACATAAACAGACAAAACTCTCCGCAACATCTCCATGAGCGGCATAAATCCTCAGGCGCCCATCCCCCCCACCCCCCCACCCCTACCCCCCACCCCCACCCCTCACCCTCAGTGTGCATGGGCTCACGAGACTGAATCTAAGTCTGTTAATGGCTCGAGTTACCTCTGTGTTATGATTATATAGTCGCGGTCAATTACGTTGGTCGGCCATCGGTCAAAGCCCGGGACCTTACCGGGCGCCTCCCACCCTAGTAAGGAAAGATCATCGGACTCACGAGATCCACAGTCGGCCCGCGCACTCCTGTGCGCGGGCCCACTGCGGTCGTGGTGGGCCCGCAGACGTTTTGCTACTGGGGACAGCCGCTTATGCGCCAGAAATCTGTACGTACTATATCCGGTACCGGTACCGCAATATACCGGAGCATGTCTTTTCCGCGGAATAGTGGTGTCATTTTTGGAATCAAACACTAAAGTGTTTCCAACGATTCCATAAACGTCGCACTTGATTTGCTCGTCAGTGTATAAATCTGAGACAGTGTTTACCATGTGTGAACAAATCCGGCAACTCTAGGATGACAATTGTGTGTAATCTTGACGGATTCCATGGAAGTGCTCTTATCTGATTGTCAACATCCTTGCACATGCTGTTTATCTGTCATCCGTTTTCGTCAGACGGCACGGGCGAGCCCAATGTCTGTGGACCCGAATGCACAAAAGGGTTAAAATCTTAGTGCAGTGGTGTTGCCTATATAACAACAACAACAACGAGAGTGGTGTCCGATCGAAAGTCGCTCCCTGACAATGTGTTGGATGTAGAAACCAACATCATTTTCAAAAACCGTCTGGACCCTTTTAGGGTAACCTGCAGAATATGATCCAGTCTGCTACACTAACCAAGCGCAGCTATGCGGAATGTTCTGGGATCATCGTCACTGAAGATCTATGCAATCCAGCCCAAAAGATGACTGCCAAGCGTGTAACAAGCAGAGAGGAACCCAACGGAGAAAGAAACACGCTTAGACTAGTCAGTTACAACACAATGTATTGTGTTGTATATGTAATTGTCTTTTCGAAGCGTGTTTCTTTCTCCGTTGGGTTCTTCTTTGTAAAGTACTATGACCGATAGTACAGGTACAAGTAATTTTGTACAAGTAAAGACTACTGTACACCACACAAGCACTGCATTCTCTGGTTTCTAACTCTACTAACCAATGTACATACACACTCGCGCGCACACACACATATGCACACACACGCGCGCGCACGCACGCATACACACACACACGTACACACATACACACAAACACACACACAAACACGCGCGCGCGCGCACACACACACACACCTACACACACACACACACACACACACACGCGCGCGCGCGCGCTCTCCACAAATATATTGTTTGTTTTCTACACACCCACTCCCACCCCAACCCCTCACCCCACCCCCACCCCAACTCCTCACCCCACCCCCGTCCCCCACCACACCCCTGCCCCCCTCTCTTCTCCAATGTCCTACCCCACCCGTTTTTTTCCTTTTCCGTTTAGAAGTAACTCCCCTAGGGTGGACTAGTAGAATTCGAGAATACAACTTTTCCCTCAATCTTCTCTTGCTTCAACTAAGACTTGCATGTCTAGCTCCTTTTCACAATCCATGTAAGTAGGCACACGTAACAGAGGTTTCTTCTTCCACAAGAGTGTGTCCTACATTACTTACGTCGTAAGAACATTTGTAAAGGAGAAAGTGCGAAACATTAACACTTTGTTGCCTGGACAGGTCTGGTCGCGTCCATTTAAATTCTGCTTCAGGACTCGTCCAAAACACTTGCGTGCCATACCGTGCATATTACTTATGAACCCTGCAAGCAAAAGATTTTCAGGCCGACATTCGACTGTGTGCAGGCCAACTAAGGATGATATCCGTCCGAGGACGCTGTGCTCAGTGAGAATGTGAAGATATCGGCCTGAAGACGCTCTATGACACTAATATGAGTGCTACACATCATTTGCAGTTATAGATAGACGATTATTACACACATGAAATTTAACCCATTACGTCCTGAGGTTGATTGTTTTAAATTTGCTTATTGCCCTATTGAGACTGCATTACAGATTAGGAGATAGATCAATCATTTTAGTTCAAGGCTGGTGCCAGAATAGTTTGGTGCCTGAGGCGCCAAGGTATTCTGGCACCACCCTTGAACTGTCATAGTCAAAATTATTTCAAGCAGTGGTGTATCCGGACGAAAAGGGTTGATGCGCTTTCGATAGATAATGGTTGTGCAAGTAACATAATCCCCCCTCCCCCACCCCCACCCCCCTCCCACCCCTTAACTTTCTTCCCACCTCCTTCACCTTCATTGCACCACAACCACATACACATCCTCTTTAACCCCCACCTACAAAACTACCTCTTTCCTTTTAACTCCTTCCCCCTGCGAGTACGTATCCTCATCCTCTGGCGGCAGGATGTCTTGTTCTAAACTAGAGGCGTAATGCTGAGATAGAGTTCCAAGAAAAGATAAACAAACTCGGCCACTTTCTCTGAAGCAGGATGTTTTTCCTGTGATATGTGTGCTAGTCTGTGATTATGTACGTTACGGCCTGGAGCCGTAACGTTCACAATCACTGACTAGCACACCTTTCGTTTACAGAATTCTGAAGTACGACATCGACAGGCCAGCACGTATAAAATGATAGCCTCAGCATGTGTACATAGCCAGTTACGCAATTTGACAACCTGTCAGCCTCACTGACTTCAGACTGGTAGAAGTTAGTTTGAACTTGCCTGCTTTCTACACGGCGCAGTTGTTGCTGTCATTGATGCGTCGCAGTTATGGCGCCCAGCCTGCATGTTTTCTTGGCTGTTTTTGCAGCGTCCGCCACCTTTCATTTTCAGGGTAAATGCTCATTTTATCAAATGTATAAGTTAATGTGATCGTTTTTAGCATGTTATGAGTTTTTATAATTTACTTTTTAACTGTATGGGTTTTCATGAAGAATTCTGAACAGTGGCGCGGGTTTATAAATGACTGCCACATTGTGTAGTGCAGCCTGACATATTATAGGCCTACAGGTGCAACTCCTGGCCCCATTAGCAAGACGTCTTTGGGCCCACAAGGGCTGCAGTGAGCCCGAGGACCTTACTAAATGGGGGCACTGAGGTAGCGCATCAGGATTCATATATGAAGATTTGATAGGGTCATCTCCAACGGTGAACTGAGGTTTACAATGTTTGAAGGCGGCTACCCATAAAAACGAATCCGATACAAAACCAATCCGAATCCGAAGCGGGTCCGAAACAGAAATAAAATGTGCAAATCCTTTTCACGTTTGTGTGTTTCCATATGTCCGATATGATAAATAAATTCGCATCCGGCTTCGAACGAAAATTTTTGAAGGAAAATTGTATCATCGCACCGGGTTCGAATCGCATTCGTATCGGATTCGTACCTGTGGAAACTTAGCTTTAAGCTACGGTTCCATAAGCACGAGTCCGATACATATGCGATGGGAATCCGATACGGTGATGAAATTTTGCAATTTTCCTTAAAAAAAAGCGTCGTTTTCGTTCGAAGTCGGAAGCATTTGTTTCCGCACACAAACATGAAAAGGACTTGCACGATATTTTCTGTTTCGGACCCGCTTTGGATTCGGATCGAATTCGTATCGGATTCAGGTTATGGAAGCGTAGCTTAAAGCTACGTTTCCATAAGAACGAATCCGAAAGGAATGCGATTCGAACCCGATATGGCAATGCAAGTTTCGTTAAAAAATCGTGGAGCGCGTGTTTCCGTGTTACGGTTCCACAAGCACGAATACGATACAAATACGATTCGAAACCGATATGGCGATGCAATTTTGCAATTTTTCTGAAATACAATTGCGTCATTTTCCGAAGTCGAATGCGAATTTGTTCCAGCATCGGGCATATGGAAACACACAAACACGAAAAAGACTTGCACGAACGCTTCTTTTTCGGACCTGATTTGATATTCAGATCGAATTCGTATCCGAATCGCGTTTATGAAAGCGTAGCTGAAATCTACGTCTCCATAAGCACGAATCCGATACGAATACGATTCGAACCCGCACCAGCAACGCAATGCAATCGCGGAGCGCGTGTTTCCGTGTAAAATTACGGGTCCATAAGCACGAATGCGATACAAATACGATCCGAACCCGACACGGTGATGCAATCTTCCTTTAAAAGAATTGCGTCATTTTCGATCGAAGTCGGATGCGAATTCGTTTCCGCATCGGGCATATGGAAACACACAAACATGAAAAGGACCTGCACGAAGTTTTCTTTTCCGGACCCGCTTCGGATTCGGATCGAATTCGTATCGGATTCGTTTTTTTTTTTTTTTTTTTTTTTTTTTTTTTTTTTTTTTTTAGGAAGCGTTGCTTAAAACGTGCGACATCTCAGTCCCGCCTTTTTGGAAACCACTGATATGACGCAAAGATCAGAATGGCCCGATAACGTTCGACAGATGACAAAAGTTACGTCATACTTTCGGTCCTAATTAGCACGTTCGACCTTCGGAAAAAATCGCTCCCCTGAGCGAACAAAAACGGCCGTGTCTCGTTTATATTGCAGTTGGATGTGAAAAACACACTATCATAAAAACGACTTGCACGAACTGTTCTATGTCGGTCCCGGTTCGGCCTCGGATCGTATTCTAAATAATAATAATAATAATTACGGTATTTATAATGCGCTTATCTTATAATAATTATAACTCTAAGCGCGCACTCACAACTCGCACACGCATGCGCACGCTTTAGACAATAACTCACGTACCACAAATAGTGAAAATATATTACGACGGTCAGCTTGGGGTGGGGAGTGTGGTGATGTAGTGATAGAACTGTTGAAAGAGGTGAGTTTTGAGGGCGGACTGGAAGGAGGAGAGAGAGTGTTTCTGACGGAGAGAGAGTGGGAGATTGTTCCAGGTGGATGGACCGTATACTGAGAATATTCATATCGGATTCGTGTTTATGGGAACGTATGCTATAATTTGACAAAAGATAACAAGTCCATTTTTGTTGTTGTTTCTATTTAAAAATAGGAACAACTTTGAAATGGGGTTCGTCGGAGCGCATTTCGGAGTATGCACATGACGTTTTTGGCGTGCAGGGCAGAAATTCTAGCAAAGAAGTAACAAGATAAAAATGACGTCACCTCTAGCTACGCAAATCTTGCTGGAGAACGTCTTTTTGGCGCCAAGCGCCGTGTGTGTGTGTGTGTGTGTGTGTGTGTGTGTGTGTGTGTGTGGTGTGTGTGTGTGTCTGTGTGTGTGTGTGATGTGTGTGTGTGTGTGTGTGTCTCTGTGTGTGTGTGTGTGTGTGTGTGTGTGTGTGTGTGTGTGTGTGTGTGTGTGTGTGTGTGACAGCGAAAGCCCGCGTTTGAGGACGGACACGCTTGAAATTTTACGATTGTGTCCCTCAAAGAATAATCTCGAGGTATTTTGTTTGTTTGATGTTTTGATTAAGATGCTCTTTGGCGAGAAAATGGCCGTTTCACAAAAACCGGTTGATCCACACTGGAGTCCGTAATTGTTCGTATTTTTTACTAGATATTTTGCATATAGCTAGATAAAAGGAAGATATTGAATGATTTCGTTAACCAGCATTATACCTCTAGAAGCTTTTGAGTATTAATTAAATATGTTTTTTAAAATAAGGTTTTTGTGATTAATTTCACGAATTATTTGGAATTAATCTCAAAAGAATATAATATATTTTTACGAAGAAAAAACAATCTTTGCATTAATACTTGCATGATTTTTCATATACGGTATTTACATAAGTCTACAGTTTGTCTCGGCTGTCGGGAACGATTAGGTCAAGTGTGACCTGTATGCCCTAGGTGTAAAAATCAGATAATTTTTCGGACTTATTTTTAAAAGAGTTAGCATAACTTTAATTTTTATTTTACGAAAAAAAATATCTTCTCATTAATACCCGCATGATTTTTCATTAACAGTGTTTGCATAAGCCTGCTGTTTGTCCCGGCTGTGGGGTAGGATTAGGTCAGATTATGACCTGTAAGCCCTAGTCGTGAAAATCAGCAAGAAATTTGCAAAGTTTGATACTCTAAAGCCGCCGCCCCATGAACACGGATCCGATACGAACCCGATCCAAATCCGAAGCGGGTCCGAAACAGGAAAGTTCGTGCGAGTCCTTTTCATGTTTGTGTGTTTCCATATGCCCGATGCGGATTCGAATTTGCATCCAACTTCGAACGAAAATGACGCAATTTTTGACGGAAAATTGTATCACCGCATCGGATCCGGATCGTATTCGTATCGGATTCGTGATTATGGAAACGTAGCATAATATTTAAAATGTTAGTACTGCGATGAGTGACATAACATCGAGTCGTCACGATGAACACGGCGTCGTGGTTCTAACGATGCTTTGACATGAAGCTTGAAGTGACGTCATTTCGCTGCTCGTACTATTTATTCGTCTTCTTCGGAATAGCTGTCGCTACGCCAGAACACAGAGCTTACGAATGGCGGGAATCGCCATGTGTCCGTTTTTATTTCTGTGCGCCAGTGTGTGTGTGGATCAGAGGTTGGGTTAGAGTAGAGATGGATCAGAAGGATAAGCTTGAAAATAGGAACAACTTTGGGATGGGGTCCCATCTTGTTAAGAAAAGCGAGATATATATTTATTACAATGAACGTTTCGCTTAAAAATATAATGGACTGAATGTTGCCAAATAAGGGCAATATCATATATTTCCGATGACTTATCGCAAGATTAAAATGCTGTTTATGCCACAGGGAAAACTTTAGTATATATATGCGTCATGTCATAGGTACGCACTGACACTTGAGTGCCCAACTCGCTTAAACACCTGCAATACATAATAGCCCGCGTACCAGACTGTCCAATGACGAGGTATTACGCAATACTTCTATTGCAGGGTGACCTATAAGAAGTAACTAAATAGTACGTGTACTATGTCAGTAACTACGTGTACTACAACAGCCAATCAGAGTCCAGCCATCGACCCACGTAATCGACTTAGTACATGCCCAGGAAGCACAGCTGGGCGCGGGCCCACTGCGGCCGTCGTGGGCCCGACGGCGTTTTGCTACTGGGGTGTACTATATCAGATAGTAGGCGTAAACAGTCAGAAAGTAGGTGTAATTAATCATTTTATGCACCTGCTCAGTCAGCCAATCGGAGCAGTGCTTACAAAACGACTCTCCTCCCCCCTCCCCACCCCTCCCCTCCCCACCACCCCCACCCCTCAAAAGTGATTGTCAAATCAGAATATTGGCGTTGTTCGAAAGGATGTGGATGCAGGAAGCAGAGAGTTGTGGTCAACGGACAAGCTTCTCCATGGGTAGATGTGACGAGCGGAGTTCCACAAGGATCCATTTTGGGGCCGACCTTGTTCCTGGTGTTCATTAATGACTTGGAGGACGATATGCTGACCAGCGTTCTAAAGTTTGCTGATGACACTAAGATCTACGGCGACGTCTCCGACCCAGCGGGGAGCGACAAACTACAGCATGACCTTAAGGTAGCAGAAAGATGGTCAGAGAGGTGGCTGATGCAGTATAACGTGGACAAGTGCAAGACTCTGCATGCAGGCCGTAAAAACACTTGTCAGGTTTACACGCTGGGAGGACAAGAACTTGGAGCAGTGGAGGAAGAAAGGGACCTAGGCGTCATCATGCACAGGTCACTGTCGGTCAGTCGCCAGTGCTGCGTGGCAGCAAAACGAGCCAACAGAGCAGTGGGGCAGATCATGCGAACAGTTACAGCCAGAACTAGAGAAGTTATTGTCCCACTCTACAAAACAATTGTACGACCACATTTAGAGTACTGTATCCAAGCATGGCGACTTTACCTCAAAAAAGACATCGCAGAGTTGGAAAAGGTGCAGAGGAGAGCTACAAGATCGATTACAGGGATTGGTCACCTGCCGTATGAGGAGAGACTGGCCTTTTGCAATTTGCAGAAATTGGAAGAAAGGAGAGACAGGGGAGATCTCATCGAGACTTTCAAGATCATAAAGGGACTTGAAAAAGTTTCTGCGGACATATTTTTTACTTCATGCCAGTCATCATTTTACCATAGAGGTCACAGCAGCAAACTGTTCAAAGGGAGGTCCAGACTGAATCTTAGAAAAAACTTTTTTTTCCCAAAGAGTTGTGAACCCATGGAATGCTCTGAAACAAACAATTGTCGAAGCTGAAACTGTCAACCAGTTCAAGAACCGCCATGATAAAGAGACAGTTATGGGGGTTAAAATAAGTTCTCAAACTTCCTACCCCGTCGGCCGCGCTCAGTGGCCACTCAGGTAAATTCAGGTAAATTCAGGTAAATTCAAATTCCATAATTCCATGTACAAACGATGAACAAGTAACAACTATTCACATTATTGCGATCATTGAAACCGACCTTTTAAAAAAACCAAAACGCCTGATGCAATTAGCATAAAGAATAACGATCCTGTTGCCATTCATATTATCACTATACACAAATCAAGGGGAATCACTCAGCGCTGGACAGACAAACAGTTAGATCCCCTGCCCCCGCCTATCAGGCACCCAGTCGCCAGCCCACAGAGAAATACGCAGGTATAGAACAAGACGATCATCTGCATCCTCAAAAAGGATGCATCAGGTCTCGCTTATAACCCATGTCTTTCTCCGGAACTTAGGAAGTAGGTCGGAGAAACATGCATACACAAACAACGAAGGTCGGGTAAATACCCTGATTTCCCACAGTAGATGCACAGAACATTACACAACAATGTAACGATACAAATTTGCCTCGAGTTATACTCACAAACCAGATAGGTGAGGCTAGCGCTGGCAGAATTGTAATGCACCTTCGTGTTTGTGTATGCATGTTTCTCCTGCCTACTTCCTAAGTTCCGGAGAAAGACATGGGCTATAAGCGAGACCTGATGCATCCTTTTTGAGGATGCAGATGATCGTCTTGTTCTATACCTGCGTATTTCTCTGTGGGCTGGCGATTGGGTGCATGATAGGCGGGGGGGGGGGGGGGGGGGAGGGGAGGGGATCTAACTGTTTGTCCGTCCAACGCTGAGTGATCTCCCTTGGTTTGTGTACAATTCTGCCAGCGCTAGCCTCACCTATCTGGTTTGTGAATATTATCATTAGAAATATGTCATAACAATAATGAAGGTAGAGTGGTGTCAGTTGTCGCTCATTTTCAATGTGATGCTGCAACTTCTTTGATCTGATACTAATGCCCTGCGATATGTTCTGGATACGCTTTCGAATAAGATATAACAGAAACGTGACCAACCAAAAATGATTTTATCAATGACTAAAGTTCTTTTAGTTATCTGCTCGTATATTATCCTGATAATAAGGAAGCCTGACGTAGACTTACAGTTGCACACAGGTTGAAGTGATGCGATCTAACATCTTTCTCTACTGCAGTTGCGCACATTTCGCTTCTCTTATTACTATAGAATTGAAACATAATTTATTAAGTTATTGCAATGTTGGTTCAGTGTAATCAGATGTACTTTTATCAACAGATGGGAAAGTGAGGTGTGCGTATGTTATAGTTAATACACGTACATGTATTATATTTGTATGCACTAATAAGAGTTGTAATATCTTTAAGTTTAACTCATTTAATGTCGTATAATTTATCAGTTATGCCATTGTTTTCACTACTTGCATTTTCTATACTGATATGCCTTAAATATGAGCTAGGACTTTAAATATGTAAACTTACCCTAGTTAGACAGCAGATAGATTAAGATATTTCATTTGGTGTGCATATCATAGTTACATGATATAACGTGCTCCGAATGATCGTACACTGGCACAAACAGAGTCGTTTTTAAACCTTGTGCCACCGCGGCCAAATACTATAAATTCAAGCCAAACGTGATCGCTGCAAACAACTTGCAGCTGTGTGTTGGCTTAGCGCTAGCCCCCAGGGTAGTAGCATCAATTCAGACTCTTGAAGTCTGTTAGTCATGTTGATTATTTGGATGCCTTTGACAAACGAAAAGCAGGCCACGACGTTAAAAGGGTGTTCTCATTTATGCCGACCCCAGTGACACTACACATACCAAGCGGAGTTACTCAGCGCTGGACAGACACACGATGAGATCCATTGCCTTCTATTTACGCAGATAAATAACAATACGATCATGTACATCCCTTTAAGGAATGTTGATTTTCCCATTCTACCTTTATGCATAAGCCAACGCTGTGTGTGTGTGTGTGTGTGTGTGTGTGTGTGTGTGTGTGTGTGTGTGTGTGTTTGCGTGTGGTGCCAGTGTCCAATGGATTTGAATGGGAAGCCACCAGCCCTCAAGACGGAGCCACCATCCAAGCCTGCACTGGGGACACTGTCTCATTTCCTTGGAAATTCTCCCTCACTGACGAGGAGACAATCATAAACGTGGAATGGCACAGGCTAACAGGTGAGCCTGCGTGAATCCGTCGTCAGCCCTTTTAGCCAATGAACGAGTTCTGATTATTTCTTGGCATCGTGACACGTTAATGCTATTTTTTTGGGATTCGTGATTCGCAGAATAAAGGTTTGTGAATCCGTGACGGCAACCCCACAAGCCCCCTCCCCCGCCAACCACCTCTCAGCAATCCTGACACACAGGTACCAGAGAGACATGTCAGAGGCATAGATCCTCATGAAGCCTTAGGGTCGTCCGGAGCTTAAGAAGATCAGGCACTCTTGCATTCAGAATCCAGACCAAAAAGGTGACTGCCAGCATGTAAACTGTAAACTGCAAAGAAACAGAGAAAGAAAGAAAGATTCTTACAAAAAAGATTGTGTCCTTTCTAAGCGTGTTTCTTTCTTTCTAGGGATTTCTTTGCAGATTGGTTCCGGTCCCATTATGTCCCAAGGTGGAAATCCTAGAAGATTGGAGTTGTCCTCTGAAGACGGTATTACAATTCAGGAGACAGATCGACCATGACAATTCAAGGGTGGTGCCAGAATAGCTTGGCGCCTATAGGCGCCAAGTCATTCTGGCACCAATCTTGAACTAACATTAACGATCCATATCTTGATGTGGTGTGTCGGGACTAAATGAGTTAACTGTCCTATCTAAGCGCGTTTATTTCTTTGTTGGGATTTTCTCTGCAATATTTGACACGCTGACAGTCACCTATTTCATCTGGATTTCAGATTTTGACCTTCAATGAGGCAAAATGCAAGGAAAAAAACAGGAAGAAAAATAAACGCATTAAATGAAGGGCAAAACAGAACAGTAGATTACTGTTTCCTCCTTGTTGTTCCAAACAATATATTGCTTTCTTTGCTGCTTATTTCCTTTTAGTAAGACAGTTTTTAACAGTTGTGGTAAGAAATGGTAAGAAATCTAACTATAGTAGACGAAAAAAAAAATCGCGATATTCTCTGTTTTGTTAGTGGTGCTGATGTGATACTTTCTGTTATCTTATTCAGCCCGGCGCACTTAATACCCAAACGACTATCTAACGACTATACACCTATTGCATGAGATGGATCGACCATGATAATTCAAGGGTAGTGCCAGATTAGCTTGGCGCCGATAGGCGCCAAGCTATATTTGGCACTACCCTTGAATTATCATGGTCGACCCATCTCCTGCTGTAGTGCGTCAGGGCTGAATGGGTTAAAATCACCTATATGTTAATGTCCTAATTCCATATAGAGGGTGGATACACAGCGATAGCGACGCACTTTGCTGGATTTTTACTAAAACTGCCTGCAACAACATTCAACGCAGTATTTCTGCCCAACGCTGGTCTGGAGATCTCTGGATTCAACTGGGAAGCCTATGGTGCCTATCGCGTCACCGTCAACTACAGGATCACCAATACTCTGTTCTCCGCGTCACTCTCAGTGATTCTGGCACTTCCAAGTAATTTTGTTTTCAAACACATCATTATTATCGTCGATATCATTATCATTGTCCTTGTCAGGCGTCTAAACGACTAAGCGAAAATAGAGCAAAGGGAATAGGGAGATTTAGAAGACAAACGAAGTGCGTTTCATTAGTGACGTCACCGGACTGTGTGTACCGCTTTACCAACGCAGGAGCCTTCGGTCGGAAATCTTCGTCAAATCGTCAGTTCTGACGAAACTACTTCGTGGGTCGATTATGACTAAAAATCTTTGTTGTGACACAATATCGTCAGTGTAAGATTTAAGCGGGAGTGTCATTTTAGAAATGCACTTTGTCAACAATTGACCCTCTCACAAAACCAGTCTTAACTCGCAGCGAGCCAATCAACACTACTCGCAGTAATATGTGCTGGGGGTCAATCTGGGTCATTTTAACTTTTATTTTTGCAGAAATGTATTCTACATACACCAACGACTCGTATGGTTAAAATTATTGTCATAAAAATGCCATTAAATAGGTTAAAAATGATTTTAAAAGTTTGTGCTTGGCCCCAATTATGCTGCACACAGAAACTTTGCAGGCTGTTTTCTCAAAATGGCCGCCGGAGGCTATGACCAATTTAAACACTAATAACTTCAACAATTTTTGCATTACAGCATACAGTCATATATCAAATTAATCAGCAAACACTGTAGTTTTCAGAAATGTATATATGTCAAAACATCCAAAATGCGAGTTAAGACTGATTTTGTGAGAGAGGGTCATGGCTGTCAATATGCTTTTATGTACCCACTCCATATTTGTTTTTCTTTTTTGACACATGTATTGATATATTGTATAACAAGCAAATTAATATTCATGTGAGCTTGCTAGGTATACTTTCCTTCCCAAAATCCCTTGCGCACCAATAAGACTCGATCTTGCTGATACTTGGATTTTCAAAACGGAAACGCGAAATATGCTCACACTGCAACATTAACGCGCTCCTTATATGTAGTACTAATAACATACTTCTTAGTGTGTATGAATGCTCGAAATGTCTATCCTATACACACACACGAACAGAGAAAAGACGCCAGGAAACATGCGAGTCGGCCTGCACTGACAAGTGAAATTGACGAGATGTCAGCTGGCGATCGACAACCTGAGAAAAGAACAAAATAAACAAACCTGCTGGCATTCTCCGCAATTATGCGTGACCTAGTAACAAGTAGAATTTACTCAGCAACACGCACGGTTATACAATGCACTGATGTCTTCCTAGTCAATCGAAATCTACGCGCAGAGTCGACAGCGATGGGCGGTCGTCTGCCATTCATGTTTTGTCTGAACACCGCAATCAGCCGCAAAATGAATGACGCGAGGCAAAGTTTTGTTTTGGACTGGGTACATAAATAATATTGAGAAACTGTTACGATTGTGGTTGTGTTGTTCCGTGAGAGCATGCATGTATTGATCGTATGAAACGATCCGATATTTATTTGAGCTATCATGGTTACGAATCACGTACCTTTTCAGTAAGATTCTCTATCGTTCGCGCAGAGAGCTGAATTGGCTTTGTTATGATACGCTAAGATTAGTCCGGAAGTTTCTAGCAAAGTCACACGGAGAAGAGTGGTCGATTTTTGTAATGCGTAGTTTCGCTGAGAATAGATTAGAACGTTCGAACGACGCTGCACTCTGTCGAGTGCTTTTATATGTGACGTCAAAGTGTAGGCAACATTTTGCAACATAGTATTTAGTCGCACTAATATTTATAGTCATAGTTGTTTTCTGTACGCATGAAGTTGGCAGCCGGTCAGTATGTGTTGTGAAAGATGGTGAAACTTCTAGAAAGTGTCGGCTAGGTCGTGAACGGTCTGCCATACTTTTGTGAGACGTCATAACGCGCCAGGATTCCCCAAAATAGGGGATGAAATTGGCAGTCAAAATTTGTAGACCAGTGTAGTTTATTCTAGAAAGTTCTCTTTTATTAATATTTATGAGTTTCGGTTACGGGTTCTGTTCTGATTGGTTGCGTTGCGTGAATTCGTTGGATTATTATAGAAAGCTGTTTTACTATAAAAGATGGTGATAGGAAGCACGTGTGTACATTGTCATACATTGTCCGTTGTAGGGACACACAGTTTATCGTAGGTACGTGGCCCGTTTAGGATGTACATTGTGAGACGCAGCGTAAGGGTGATGTACGTTGTGTGAGAAACGCATTGTGTCGCCAGTGTTGACATTTTGCAGAGTAGACATTGTATCAGTGTTGGTGCATTTGGGAATGCATTGTGTGGAGATCGCATCGCTGAAATAAAATATTGTTGGAACTGTTACTCCAGTGTAGTCTACATCCTTAAGCCACGTGTAACGGGTTGCAGCTGAGTGAAGTTTCTTTAAAAGAACCTTACATGCGTGCGTCTGGTGTGTTTATCATACTACGACTACGACTCAACACGTAACAGAAACAATTTTGTTTGATATAGTGCCGATAAACAGACAGATGTGATTACCTGACTCGAATCAAATGTCTTCGTCTTCGACTCGGACATTTTGATTCGAATCTCGTAATCACATCTGCCTGCTATCGCACTATATCAAGCAAAATGTTGCTATATTTAATATTATGTCAGTTTTCTAACATTACTTTCATCCGCTGTAGCTACGAAGACTGTCTTCAAGATGGCGGTCATCGCTTTGAGCCGGCTGCCTCGATTCACTTTGACTGTCGCGGTTTACGCATCTTTATTTGATTCACTTCTATTGTATATGCGAATGCACACATGACTTATCTGTTTAATTTTGATGCGTCAGTGGGCACAAATCGATAGCGATATCGAATGTAAAGATACTGCTACAAGTTGAGTGCGTGCCCTTGAAGAGTTACCTTCCGTGCATCAAAGAAAGTTGTGTTTGATAACCATCTAAGCCGCATCAGTGGTTCGCAAAGCCGGTTTATTATCGTAGGACCGAAAAGAAACGATGTTGATTGGTCGTTCTAAGTCTTCCTAATAGCCCGGTCGTGAGTCCGAATCACGGTTCTGGTCCTGATAGCTTGGCTCGCGTTAAGGGCTGGCTTAACTGGGCGAGACAAACCCGAACCTCGTCTCGGCGAGACACCCGAGACAGTCTCGGCGAGATACTCGTACCACCCCTTTATTAGGTTCGGCACGTCTGATCTTGTCTCGGAGAGTTCGCCGAACCTAATAAAGGGGTGGGTCGGGTGTCTCGCCGAGACGGGAAAACTCATTCGACTCGCTGCATCCAGACGGAGAGGACGGTCTCCCGTTCTCCGCCACCAAGCGAACAAGACAAGCAAGCCAGCCAACCAGCCTTCACGCCTCATCCTCAGCCTTCACGCCTCAGCGCCACAGCGTACGGTCTACCGCGCGGCCACAGCCTGAGCATGACTAGCAAGAAACAGAACCCCAAGGCGAACAGAAATCGCCATCAGACTAACCAAGAACAAGCAGAAGAGTACCTGGCTCACCACCCACAGCTACGGCCTCGAAATACACCGAAGCCACCAAAAAGACCAGAAGACCGAACCGACCCCTGTCGCCACCGAACATCGCTTCAACAACGGCGCAGCCAGGAGTATCCTGGGCGCCAGCGCCAGCACCAGAGTACGGACTACAAGAAATGCTTGCACGCTATCCAATGCCCCTACCACCAGTGGGGGTGTTCCCAAAACTGGACGCTCTTCTTAGAGCCGAAGGCTCTCAAAGCTACGCAACTGCACCAATGCAGAAACATGACTACTTTTACGAAGAGGATACGCACCCCGCCGGCCCCCGGTCGCCACTCCCGCAAGAAGAGGAGTCAGAGGGCCCGTCGGAGCCCACGTCGGGGCCGGACTCCCCGCCCTCCCCATAGACGGTCACAATTCCCGAATCACTTACACGGGAGCGGCCGGCATCTTTGGAGGAGGGGGGGGGGGGGACCAGGCTCCGGGGCATGGACTTCGACGACCTGGTGCTACTCTTACAGGACGCGATACCCGCCATCGCAGCAGTTTCCGGAGACACCTACCACCGGGCACTTGTCACCGCCCGGTGGCTGGTGCATACAGGGGCGCTGCAAGACCTCTACCCCCCCCCTCCCCCCCAAGACAGAGAGTACAGGCAGTCAAGCAGCCCCTCAGACAACATCCACAAAGACTGGCACCGCCCCAGTCACCACCGAACATAGAGGCTGCGGGAACAAACCCCACTAACCTAAGAAGCCGGAACGGATGCTCTTCCAGCCTCTGCCCTAGCCAGCGAAAACAAAGGCACAGAAACGGACCCAACACAGCAAGAAGCCGGCACCACCACATGCCCACCGCCGACCAACAAGCCAACCCCCGGCCCACGGAAGCGCCAAGCGCTTCCAAGACGCGAAACGCCCGCCACTACTCCCCACGCCGCCACCACACCTCCGACCGCCTCCCCAACACCGCCACCCACCCCGCCCATTCCAGCGCCCGACCACTCGGCCCATAATCCACTGGCCGCCACCACCGCCAACCAACCTCCCCAGGCCCTAATACAGCCAGCCACGGTTCTACCGGCCACCACCACCTCCGCCACCACTTCTACAAGAGATGCTGGAATGGCTAGCACTCCAGCACCCCCCCCCCCCCCAGCCTGGTACTAAGAAGCAACGGTTTACCGGCCACACCACCCGCCTCCACCACCACCAACCACCCGGCCCCGGCGATACCACCAGCCGCGGTGCGACGGAGCGACAGACAGACATCGAGACGACCCCCCCCCCTCCCCTGCCCCCCCCCCCTCCTGGACGAAATCAGCGAGAGCTGGAAGTCCCCATCCCTTTCAAAATTGCACTTGCTCGCCGAGACTGTCTCGGTTGTCTCGCCGAGACGAGGTTCGGGGTTTTCTCGCCCAGTTAAGCCTTACATGGAAAAGAACGGCCCTGTACTATAGCATGTCCGTTGACAAGTATGAAAGTGGCACGTTGCAATGCGCCTGAACTGATCAGTGCTCTGTTCGTACTCCACAGGCAATAGCTGTCACTTTTTACCCAATTAGGGCCCACTGCAGCCTTCTGGGGCCCGAGTATATAGTTTCCAACGAGAAGTCACATGGTGCCAAGTCTGGACAGTACAGCTCATGAGGCAAGACCTGTAGTTTTTCACCCCCTTCCCCCTCCCGTCACCCGGTACTGTCTCGATTTGTGTCCTTGATTTGTTGTAACCCGCGCTTGGTTAATTCGCCTCTTAAGTGATATCATGTCTTTGTACTTCCTATTTGCATTCCACAACTGAAACAGCAAAAAAGGCTCCGCTACTGTGTGGATAGTGGAGATTTTTTCAGAATTTCTGGGCAGAATTTGCCTGAGGTTTTACCTTACGCGCTTACTTTCTGAATCGCCCTTTTCTGTATCTTGCCAGGAGCTTTTAACCCCTTGACTGTTCCGGACAATACCACTCGGCTGAAAATACCCCTAACTATACTCTACTTTTGAAATGTTTTCCGACGAACGGTACCGTCAGTAGCAGTAAAGATATTAAACAGAATGATCCTTGCTGCAGTGTTCATGTCTTGAGAATACGGTCAAATGTATGCGTACTGGTGTGTGATTTTAGACTTACGGCTCAGAGCTTTCACTATACCGTGACTTATCAATCTCTACAGATGCACCCATTCTTAAAGGGGAAAGTCTGAAGGCAGTCGTGCAGCCCGAGCCTGTTGTGGACGTCACCACTGGGAACCGTCACGTTGAGCTCACATGCGGAACATTTTTTGGACTCGCCAATGGAAAAGACGTATCTATGGAATGGAAGGTTTGCATGCTACGTTAATGTGTGTGCTGGTCTATGTTTTTGGACCTTGTAGCTCCAAGCCATGTTGTCTAAAGTCACAAAACAACACACATGTACAGAAGTGAACTTGTTTCCTTCTTAACCCCTTCGCTGCCAATTGATACAATCTGCGTTAATTAAACGACAAAGAGTCATGCCATATAAGGAACATGAATACAGAGTGGTGACAGCAAGAGACATACATCCGCATGAGACCCAGAAAATGCGGGTGCTCATGATTTGTGTCTTTTGCAGTTGTATTCAGTTTTCATCGAAATTTAAGAGGTAAGCATATGGAACCCTAATACTGAAAGTAAAAGTCTTCCATATTTGTTTACCGTATTGAAATGGGGCTAGTCGGAGCGCGTTTCGCATAATGCAAAAGATGTGCTGAGGGGGCGGACCCCGAATCCTGGCAAGAAGTAACAAGATAAAAATGACGTCACGTCTAGCTACGCAAACCTTGCTAGAGAACATACGTTTGGCGCCAAACGCAGTGTGTGTGTGTGTGTGTGTGTGTGTGTGTGTGTGTGTGTGTGTGTGTGTGTGAGTGTGTGTGTGTGTGTGCGTGCGTGCGTGCGTGCTTGCGTGCTTGCGCGCGCGCGTATGTGTGTGTGTGTGTGTGTGTGTGTGTGTGTGTGTGTGTGTGTGTGTGTGTGTGTGTGTGTGTGTGTGTGTGTGTGTAACAGCGACTAGAGCTCGCATTTGTGGACAGATAAGCTTAAAACTTTAGGATATTTTCCTTTCATGAATTCTCCCGAAAAAAATTGTTTAATTACTTTATAGCTTGACAAGAAAATGGCCGTTTCACAAAAACCAAAACCGGCTGATCCGCATTTGAGTCTGTTTTTTTAAAAATAATTCTTGCTCGATATTTTGCATACGGCTAGATTAAATGGAGATATTGAATGAGTTCGTAATCCAGCGTTGTACCCCTTTAACGTTTTGAATAATATTTTTAGGATCCACTATATATTCCCATCAAAACAGTCAGCCCTGTGTCACAGTCGGACGAGTGGCGTGAAACATAAAATTCGTCACCGTGTACACGACGTTGTGAGACTAGCGATGCCATTACAATATTTTGCTGCTCGGGCTATTTTTCGTTAGAATTCATGTCGCTACACGAGCCCAGAGAGAGTACTAATGGCGATAAGCGCTCTTATTTGTGTGCGCCGGCGTGTGTTGATCAGAGGTTGGCTTAGAGAGGAGGGAAATGGATCAGAAGGATTCTTGGCTTGACTTCGCGAACGAAGATTTTATAGGAGTTGCCCACAACGTCTGCAGGCTTGTTCGTGGCTGCGGAGGCCAATCCGAGACAGGCAGGTTCGACCGCAGTGGCTGCAGGGGAAGGTATGGCCAGGGTTCTGAGCTGCGGCATCTCTGTTTTTTCTCCTGAGCCGCTTGTCCTTAAGGCTAGCTCTGTGAGAGTCCTCAAAGGAGACAGCTGCCTTGTAAATGGTGGAGCGCCAGGTGTCACGGTCCGCAGCAAGCGAAGACCACTGGTGGTGGTCGATTTGGCAGGCACTAAGTGACTTCTTGAGACAGTCTTTGTATCTCTTCTTTGGTGCCCCTCTGTCACGGTGTCCAGTAGCAAGCTCGCCGAACAGGGTGATCTTTGGTAGGCGATGATCCTCCATCCTGGAGACGTGCCCCGCCCAGCGGAGCTGTGTCCGCAGCAGCAAAGCCTCGATGCTCACAGTTTCAGCCTGTTCAAGGACCTCGACGTTGGTGACATAGTCACTCCAGTGAATGCCCAGGATGGTACGCAGGCAGCGCTGGTGGAAGCGTTCGAGGAGTCGTAGTTGGCTGCGGTAGAGGGCCCAGGACTCGGAACCATACAGCAGGGTGGTGAGGACCACAGCTCTGTACACGCTGATCTTGGTGCCTGTTTTCAGCTGTTGATTGTGCCACACCCGCTTGAAAAGTCGCCCGAAAGCGCTGTTCGCTTTTGCCAGCCTGCTGTCAAGCTCCTTGTCCAGCTTGGCGTCCGACGTGATAATGCAGCCAAGGTAAGTAAACTGGTGCACTGACTTTAGTTCAGACTCGCCAATGGTGATGTGAGGAGGGCGATACACTGTCTTGGGTGCCGGCTGATGGAGGACCTCTGTCTTTTTCAGACTGACCTCGAGTCCAAAGAGCTGGGCAGCATCTGCGAAGCAAGTCGTGATGCGCTGCAGGGCTCTCTCTGTGTGTGCAACGAGGGCAGCATCATCAGCAAAAAGCAGCTCACGAATCAGTTGGTCTAGGGTTTTCGTGTGGGCCTGCAGTCGTCTGAGGTTGAACAGGCTGCCATCGAGACGGTACCTGATGTACACTGCATCGTCATCATCGAGGTCCACTGTGGCCTGCTTCAACATCATGCTAAAAAAGATGGTGAAGAGGGTCGGTGCCAGCACGCAGCCTTGCTTTACGCCGTTGAGAATAGGGAATGGTTCTGAGAGGTCATTGTTGAGTCTGACCTGGCCTTGCTGGTCCTCGTGTAGCTGGACAATCATGTTGAGGAACTTTGGGGGACAGCCAAGTCGCTCCAGGATCTGCCACATGCCTTGCCTGCTCACAGTGTCGAACGCTTTTGTTAGGTCGACAAATGTTACGTACAGCCCTTTGTTCTGTTCGCGGCACTTCTCCTGTAGCTGTCTCAGCACAAAGACCATATCGGTGGTGCTCCTGTTTGCTCTGAAGCCACACTGGCCCTCTGGGAGTTGGTCTTCAGCGATGGCAGGTACCAGCCGATTCAGGAGCAGCCTTGCAAGGATTTTCCCAGCAATGGACAGCAGGGTAATTCCCCGATAGTTGGAACAGTCAGACTTCTCGCCTTTGTTCTTGTACAGGGTGATAACGACTGCATCACGGAGATCTTTTGGTAGTGTTCCTTCCTCCCAGCAGCAGAGAAAGAAGTCATGGAGCTTGTTGTGCAGTGCTGTGCCTCCATGTTTCCAGATCTCTGGCGGTATTCCATCAATGCCTGCTGCTTTCCCACTCTTGAGCTGGTGGATGGCTGTGACGGTCTCTTCAGCGGTGGGCGGTTCGTCCAATTCAACCTTTACTGGGAGGTGTGGGATTTGTAGGATGACTGCTTCTTGAACAGTGCGCTCAGCGCTGAAGAGGCTCTGAAAGTATTCCGACCAGCGGTTCAAGATGGAGGTATTATCTGTGAGGAGTGCCTGGCCATTCGCGCTTCGCAGGGGACTTTGTACCAGGTGCCTGGGGCCATACACTGCTTTCTGAAAGCACTGAAAGCATCAGAAGGATAAGCTTACAAATATGACCAACTCTGAATGTTCCTAATAGAAAAACGCCTGTTAGCTCCAAACAATACGATAAACTTTGGAATGCGATCCTTAACCTTTTCGTTACTGCATAGCCTGGATGATAATAATGCAAGAGTACAATATTAGTCCCATGCAATTTGTAATTGACCAAACAGAACACCTTATATGACTTTTAAAAAAAAAAATGCCGCGATTCGTGTCCGGCGACTTTAAACTGCAGTATTTACGATTTGGGTAGCTATTTTCACCCAAATGTAATATTATCGAACGCACTGCCAAGCCTGGCTGCAGAAAATAAAAATTAGCCAAATATATCGTTATTTGTTTTCTTCTTCAAATTTAGATGCTTTGGTGAACTAGGTTTACATAAAAGTGTGTCCCACGTTTCTTCCTGTTACTTTCAATACGGAATTTTAGTTATTTATAGTATCAAATAATTAACATACTATCTTTATGGCATTGCATTTTGATTTCTGGAAATCAATTTTTTTAAAAGCGCCATTTTGTGTGATTAATTCAACTAAATGTGTGTGTGTCCCACGCGTTTTAGTCCTTGCAACCAAAGGCTAGCAAAACTACCTGAAATTTTAGCTGAAAGACAACGATTTTATTTTGAGGACACACGTCATGTTTTACTTCACACTATTGAGGCATTAGTTAAGTGGTTTGTTGAATGTGCTCATAATTAGGTTCCTTCCAAACCTGCGAGTTGACGTAAGTTTGTTTCATGTTTCCTACCAGTTGCTTGCTTGTATTTTATGTTAATATCAACATTTATTTTTCCTTACACTGTTGCTGTGTTAGGCACTTGGGCAGGTTCGTGACCAATGACATTAATTCTTTAGTAATGCGATTTCCATTTTTCAGACCATGAGAACCCGGTGTTTTTCTTTCCTGTTACTTTCTAACCGTAACTTGACTTCGGCAACAGTAGAGAAAGGGGTTGATAACAGCGCTGACTCTTTTATTAAATTTATAAAATTATCTGTACATTATGAATGCAGGTCCTTACAGAAAGTCAATCTAAGATCACAATAAATTCGATCATATAAATGGTAGATTACAAATACTCCAAGATTAGATTTCCTCTCACTTGCTAACATCACGAATTATGGAAACATGATAGAACTAACTGGTGTGAAGTGCAAACACACACACACACACACACACACACACACACACACACACACACACACACACACTCTCTCTCTCTCTCTCTCTCTCTCTCTCTCTCTCATTCTTATTCTCTCTCCTCCCCCCACCCCCACCCCTCTTTCTCTCTCTCCCTCTAACACACACATACAGACACGCACTCACGCACGCACGCACACAAACACACACACACACACACACACACAACCACACACACACACACGCACACATACACACACTGTGTAATAATTATTAGCTACTTCTGTGTTACCGTCAGAGGCAAACAATAACAACAACATGTACATGAAGAGGGGGGGGGGGGGGTTGGGGGGAGGGGGTAGAGGGGAGGGGGAGGGGGGAAGAGGGTGGGAAGGGTCGATGAGGGTGGCGGTGCGGGGAGGAGGAGGGCTTGTAGATACAGTTATCGGGAAACCTCCGTGTTTGAGGCGTTTAGATGGCTTTTGTTTGGTAGTGTTTGTTTCCGTGCTGACGAATTAAATCAGGTGTGGTAAACAAATTCACGTCTGATAACAACAAATATTTTGTTACGAATTTTAAATATCAAAGTAATTTTTTTCTTATTAGATTGAAATTGTTTAATTTTATTGTACTTGAATAAATAAAGAATGTTTTGGCGTAAAATGTTTTAGGTTTGAACAACTTCAGCTTTCATTTTTTTCTCATGTTCAAATCTCGGCAATTTTTGAAAAAGCATCATATGTGGTCAGCTTTGAGCGTCCCAAATAAGGCTGTATGACAGAACACCATCTTTAGCGTTAAGAGTAATGAAATAATGTAAGAAACTGTCGGTTTTTAAGCATTGTCTTTTTATGTTGTCTTGGATTATACCATTATACAAACGCAGTACACCTTCTGTGAAATGCAGATGACACAGCAATGTGTGCGTTGTAATTTTGATCATATTTCATTGCAACGCCTAATAATGGAGACTTACTTTTACGGGGGATTTGCTGAATTAATACGTTTAACCCTTAAACTCCCAGAACCAAATGACGTCCATTCTGTAGAAACGGAAGTCATTTAGTTCTGGGAGTTTAAGAGTTTAAAAGGCCGTATTCATAAGGATACCTCACCTTGAAGTCATTGGTTTATAGAGTAACACCAAGACTCTTCGGTCATAACACTGACTTGAATATAACTGTAATCATTTGCAGCAGCTGCACATATATGTGCAGCTGCTGCAAATAATTACAATTATATTCAAATCTATAACAATAGTTCGAGAACAACACTCAGGTAAGCTGTTGGAACAAAACAACTAGTGGGACAGTGACATTTCTGAATCATTTTCTGACCTTTGTGTAACTTACCAAGTAGCTAAAGATGGTTGTGGGACCGTCGTATTTTGGTAACATCGTCAAGTAATGGTCACGGTCTTTTTGAGGAGTTACATTTACGTAACTGCGGCGGAACATTCGCGCCCGTCGCATTGCGGGCTCAACGCGACTTCGCGGCAACCGCCCATGAAAAGCTCACATGAGCTCTTCTCCGAAGACCTATAAGATGGTACTGCGACGTCTATGCGACCTTTGCAATATGAACCCAAAATGTGACCGTCAAAAAACATTGTACATTTTCGAAAGTTAATATATTTTTGGATTTTACTATGCAGGAATATTAAAGCAGCACCTTCCAAACAATTCATAGCAGTACATTTGAGTGAACTACTATGTAAAAATAAGGGGTGGGGGTGGGGGGGGGGGGGTGGGAGGGGTGAGAACCAAAGCCATGCTGGTCTAAAATTCTTTTCTTTTATAGAGCCATGGCATAGCAGTGTGATACAAAGCTCGAATCTCAGTGAATGTAAAAGACATGAACAGAAAAGAAAGTATTTATTTACTATTATGAAATGATCAAGAATGATTAACTATAATTGGTCATATTTAAAGTTGTAGGTTTGCTTTGTGTGCAGTTGTTACATTTTAATTCAGGTTGTTCTTTTCATGACAGTAGGCATTTTACCCAAGGAGTGACTCTAGTAATAACTTTATGCATGCAAATACTATCTGAGGCACAAAAAGAGGGTGGGACAATGGGTGCGGTCCCAATGAATCCCTAATACGACCATTCTTGACGGTGTCTTTGAGCCCTTACTTCGACTCTCCAGTGACCGTAGAAAATAAGACCTAAACATGACCATACTGTGACCGTCGCAAATGAAACTTAAATGTGACAATAAAGCGACCATCGCATCTCCGCCTTGATTTTGGTTGCAGGAAGGGAGCTGTGACCAAAAGGCGATAGTCGCCAGACCGTCTGGTGCCCTTGCAAAAAAAAAAAGAAAAAAAAAAAAAAGAAAAAAAAAAAGAAAAAAAAAAAGAAGCGGAAATGTTACCCAAAAGTGAATGAAATGCGACGTCGGGTCATGCTACTATGGTTATAAAGAACCTTTCAGGACCAGTTTTACATAGAAGTACCCAACGGAGAAAGAAACACGCTTAGAAAAGACGGGTACAACACAATTTATTAATATTTCGGGTAAATACCCTTTGTCAAAATAGACAAACAAACAAACAGAGAGATTAGCCGCTACTTATCTTCATTGGCAGAAGGAATGAATGGCAGTTTTACATAGCAACTAACCCCACACCATACGTCCACGCGGTGCTTTTTGGGACCCATAGTACCCCGTTAGGCGGCAAACTGACAACCACGGCTTACTCTACACTATAATCAATGCGTATTTCTCTGTGGGCTGGCGATTAGGTGCCTGATAGGCGGGGGCAGGGAATCTAACTGTTTGTCTGTCCAGCGCTGAGTATTTCCCCTTGGTATGTATATAATCAATGGCATCGCGCTCCTCACAAAAGCGATAAAACATCTGAAAGTGAAACAGACAAACCGTTCGATTCATTGTCTATGCTGTAGATATCCAACGTCTACATTGTTTGCTTTACAAAGCAGTGAAATGCAAGAGAAGCAGTTATTAGCGGCTCAGACTGGTGCAGCCGACAAACAGGCTAAAGCGAAACTGTCGTCTGTATTGTTTGATTTTTGGTGACTGAATTTATGTTCTGAAAGGTTCTATAAATGATAGAAGCGGAGTGTTCGTATACTATCATTTCTCGACAGACCTCGCGACTGCCATTCTCAATCTGTTTGATTCATATTCACCTTGAACGTCGCTCTCGGTGACGATGATTCAAACAGTTTGAGAATGATAGTCACCTCGAGCTTCGCTCTCGGTGACTATGAATCAAACAGTTTGAGAATGGGAATCGCATGGTCTGTCCAGACATGATAGTAAACGAACATTCCACTTCATTCTATAGTAGTTACTTGACATGGTTTATATCTCTTGTCAGACGCCGTCAGGCGAAACTGTGAGCAGCACATCCTTTTCCGATGGCAACTTTCACCTAACCCTGCCTGACCCCGTGGTTGGAGGGACGTACACCTGTTACTTGAAGGACCGGGCAGTAATGGCCAGATGTATGAAGAATGTGCACGCCCTTGAGGACAGCGTGCTGGTGGACGAGGTGCAGGCCCAGCTGATCTTGCTAAAGGGAGGGATTCACCGTCTGAGTTTAAAGGACCAGCTGATAGACGCCGAACTCAGAAGGCAGGAGGAAACGGACCTTGAACTAAGTTCCAACATCATTCGTTTGCACGACAAGTTTACCTCGAGTGAGAACGCGAATGCCAATCTGTTATCAGAGGTACAAAAACTTCGCGAGACGACAAAGGTATGCACAGAACAGAATCTTGTTATAGCCATTCTCCGAAATGACCTGCATAGGATATATAAATTTCGAGCGTCAGTATACTCTAAGAAGTATTTCATTACTACTACACATAAGGACCTTGTTAATGTTGCAGTATTAAAATATTTCGCGTTTTCGTTTTAAAAAATGCAAGTATCATCACGATCGAGTCTTCTTGGCGCGCAAGGGATTTTGGGAAGGAAAGTATATCAAGCAAGTTCATGAATATTAATTTGCTTGTTATACAATATATCAATACATGTGCCAAAGAAGGACACACTTTATTTAGCGGGTAACGTTTTAAAAAGTTTGGCCGGCCAGATTTTTAAGTCTCTTCTATTTATAGAAGGGACTTTTTAGGACGGGTCTCGGTGGGGCGAATTTAATAGCATGTCCATCTCTAACAATTGAAGTAACAAGATAAAAATTACGTCATGTCTAGTTACGCTAACCTGCTGAACATACATTTGTGCGAAGCGCCGTATGTGCGTATATATATATGAGCGTATGTATGAAAACAAGAGAATGTCCGATATTTCTGTACATATAAGCTTGAAACTTGGCGAAATACTTCAGTTCCTAAGTGGGTGGCTAAGTGAGCCTCAGAGCATATTGTAATTGAATGTCTCGTTGAAGACATAAACAACCATTTAAAGGAAGTCAGTTGACCGAGATTAGAGACCGTAATTTTTGTCACATTTACTTGAACCTTTGCATATAGCTAGCTTGGGGAAAGATATTGGATGAGTTCGTTAGCCAGCTTTGTATCCTTTCAACTTCTTTAGTAAAAATTAATTCTTTTCAGAAAAAAAATTAAAAACTAAAAACCCTTTACTTTCTAGACAAAGTCAGATGGTGGCAGTGACGTAAAAGAGACAACTCCGTCACCACGCAGACACTGACATAATACTCTAAATATGACGTCATTCTCTCTCTCTCTCTTTCTCTCTCTCTCTCTCTCTCTCTCTCTCTCTCTCTCTCTCTCTCTCTCTCTCTCTCTCTCTCTCTCTCTCTCACACACAAACATGCGCGCATCTCCATGAGTAATAGATAATCATGCGCCCTCCAGACGCATGAGGATCTATGCCTCTTGGAGATGTTTGGAGCATGCACGCACGTACACATCGACGCGCTTTCAGAAGAGCATGCAGGTGACCCGTGTACTTAGTATATCATGTAGCTAGGTATAAAGTCAACCTGATTTCACACAAATTATAGCAAGACTGAAATTGTACCGTGAAGTTCTAGTTTTGTCAACATTTTTTTTTTCAAGCCTATGAAGCGAAAATGAAAATCATATCACGTATAATATAAAATTACGTAAAAACTAAAACTTACGTCATGACAAATGACGTTTGACAAATCAATGACGCGTATGTCCTGCGCCCCTTATAGAACTCACTGACGCATTGGCAGATCAGCGAGACTTTTTCAATAGGAGATAATTCAACATCAGAATCAGATCAAAGACAAAAGGTAGAGACCATTGACAGCTAGGACAGCTCTCATATAGAAGGGACTTTGTGGGTTATGTTCATCCCTTCTTGTTACCCTTCCCGCCGCACCTGCTCGGCGTTAAACACAAATAACTAAATAATTCTCTCTCTCTCTCTCTCTCTCTCTCTCTCTCTCTCTCTCTCTCTCTCTCTCTCTCTCTCTTTTGTTATGTTTATTTTAACTTTTTCAATGATTTCTTTTTTTAAAAACTTTATATTTCAATTTTATTAGTTATATATTTAGTTTTTCCCAATTTAATGATAGTATTTTTGTGATTTGTGCATTATATGTAAAGTAGATTAGCAACGGCAAGTTCGAAAAATGGTTTCACCAAAACTTTCACCGTTGTAAAATAAAGAATCATTGTCATTGTCATTGTCATTGTCATTGTCTCTCTCTCTCTCTCTCTCTCTCTCTCTCTCTCTCTCTCTCTCTCTCTCTCTCTCTCTCTCTCTCCTCTCTCTCTCTCTCTCTCTCTCTCTCTCTCTCTCTCTCTCTCTCTCTCTCTCTCTCTCTCTCTCTCTCTCTCAGTACATATCTTGGGAGACTTCAACATAGACTTGAAGTGGAGATCCATGTTGAATTTTTTAGGGTTGAAACAGCTTGTCCAGTCACCTACTACAGTTACTTTCTCATCTTCAACGCTGATAGACCATGTATATACCACAAACGTCAGCGTTGTAAAAAATGTTAGCGTACATAATAATTCCATTAGTGATCACTTTCCTGTTTGTTTTACGTTGTCTGTTAGGTTAGCTAAACAGTCAATCAAAGGACACACTACCATAAGGTATAGATGTTTTAAAAAATTCGACCAAACTGCTTTTTCATATGACCTATCTTTAGTATCATTTGATGATTTACAAAACTGCAAAAACCCTAACGA
>BTPG01000001.1:294448088-294530588 GCA_036245525.1 Semisulcospira habei | reverse complement strand
AAACAGAAGTGGGGGGAGGGGGTGGGTTGGGATATTAACATTGTGGCAGTCGTTTCACGAGTCACAAAATGACAAGGAAGTTTCTACCTACACGAAGGTCTCATTTTAATAACTGTTCACCTTTTACGGAAATTACTTTTTCCACAGATCATGAGTTTAAACAAAATTGCAGCTACGAATGACGAGAACCGTAAGTAGGTAAATCACCCATCACGATTAAATGTCTTGGTGTATTTATTCTATGGTTTACGGGTGTATTTTTCTTCGGGTTTTTGTTTGTTTGTTTGTTTTCTGTTTACTTTTTCATTTCAACTTATTTACCTATGTATAACTAAGTATGATTAATTGAAATTACTATCTTTTTTATTTCGCTTACATTTGCAACCCGACCTGAAACCGAGTTGAGCTCGAGTCGGGTTTGAACATGTCGGATTTGGGTACATGCCAATTTTTGAAGTCACATTGAGTCAAATCTGAGAAACTACGCCGACCAGTAAAGTCTGAGGGGCAGAAAGGAGCGTGGGTCGGCTTGTACCCGGTTCAACTCTCCAACCTACGAGGGTTGAACGCGACTCGCTTCCAGTCTGGTTGGACCAAATTTTAAAAACAAATCCACACCAGTTTCAGCTTTGTTTCAGCCCTCTCATTTACTTCACAATTATTTATGTATGTCCGCAGCACTTTGCCTGGAATACCAATTTCAGACATCATGTTATCGTCTGGTATTGCAGCCCTTAACATGGAAGCATGCCGAGGTACGTACATACCGACCTGTTGCAAATTATAATAGAATACCATTTGTTACATGACATTTTAGCGTTTGTTCAATGCATCGAGGGCTGAACCAAGCCTCGTCTATGGGTATTTTCCTATCAATATGTGAACAAAGAGCAAAGTAAGCTCATTACCCGCAGATATTTGACAGTCAGTCCAGGACTCTTTTTTAACTTAAGTCCCCTCTTTGTTCCGGGTTATTTTGATATCGTACGTAAGAGTACGTTATGCAGAGCATGTTAACTCTAGACAATCTCACATTGGCTTAACGGCACATGAAAAGTGCAACTTGAAGCAAATGCAATGGGTAACAATAGGAAACCAACCAGTGTGCAGTGTCACTGGAGTCAGTATAAATGAAAATCATCCATCTCAAGTCTTGACGTTATGCAGCCGGAAGTTTTTCGAAAGGATACCGACAGCAATGATTACAGGTGTTATTCCTTTTTGATATATATTAATTAGTTTTACACCCGACTGTGATCACTAAATTAGTGACATATTTACTATACATTTTTGACCTGTTCCCACGTATAAGTCGGAAATTTTAAGTTTTTGAGATATTACACCATTACAATCTACTAGCAATACAAATCAATTCGACGCAAAAACTATTGTTGTAGACCTTCTATTAAGCAAGAAACATGCATTTAAAAGTTGGTCACTCGAACTGACCCAAGATGACCCCCTATACCCTTTTTGGCCTGTATCTCCATTCGGCCGAAAGCGACTTATGGTCCTTTTCGTGGGGACATGTCATTATGCTATTCTGTTTTCATTTTAAACGATATACCTTTAATTAATTTAGACTTCTTAGATTAATAGGCGTGTGTGTTGTGTGTGTGTAGGAGATGAGCGTGGGTGTGTGAATGGGTACGCATTGGTTTGTGAGATTAGTTATTTAGTTTTTAAAGTTTTGACAGTATGTGTAGAGCATTGGATTTGTGTGATAGAGTATTAATTATTTTTTTTATTGACTGTGATGTTTGTAATTGTAACGACATCAACACACATTCCTATGCTTTATGCTCTTAAGGCAAATGGCAATAAACAGTATTATTATTATTATTATTATTATTATTATTATTATTATTATTATTATTATTATTATTATTTTCACTTACATATTTATGTATTCTTGTATAGGTATGTTTTATTGAAACTATCAATGCATGTTTGTATTATTAAAACCATAACACATGATATAGGAAAGAGGAAAACAGGAAAATAGACAAATGCAAGAAAAATAAGAAAGGCAAAGCCCTTATGGCTCACGTGTATGGCCGATCGACATATGTGTGACCTTTGTGACAATGAGAGCTAGCTTTTTGCACCAGCGAAATGCATGTTTTCTCAAACTTTAAGCACATTTGTCCGTGACCCTTGATCCTTGCGATAGTATGTCTTGCCATCAGCAACCATTATGCCAAATTTGATCGAAAAGTTTGCAAACACTTCGAGAAAAACTGCAATTCTAACAAAATTCGGATTTCTTTCACGCATTTACGGACCTCTTGTGACCCTTGACATTTGCGAGGGGTCATTGGCTATTTTGGACCCATTTTTGGATCATATCATGACCCTTGACCTTTATGATGCAATAATATGCATAAGAAGTGTTTTTTTTTCATCAGCTACCTTTGTGCCAAGTTTAATTCAAAAGTTTGCAATTATGTTGATAAAAAAGTACATTTCTATCCAAAATTGGTATTTTACACACAATTGCCGACCTCTTATGACCCTTGACCTTTCCGAGGGGTCATCCAAATTAGTATGCATAGATAGGTCTTACGATCAGGTATATATGTACCAAGTTTGGGTTTGAAGTTGTGAATAGTATTTGAAAAGCAAACATCTTTTGTCCACATAAAGCTTTTTTGGACCTCTTTCTTGATCCCCTATGACCTTGACCTTTCTGATGGGTCAATTAAATAGTATGCATAGACAGTTGTTTCCAAATTTGGGTTTGGAGTTTTAAATAGTATTATAAAAAAAGATATGTTTCAAACTATGGCTATTTTGACTTATTTCCTGGTCCCTGCGACCTTGACCTTTGAGAGAGGTCACTGAAATTGGTATCTTTAGAACAGTCTGGTCGCAAAATATCCTTGGGCCAAGTTTCAAGACTGTGGCTTGAATAGTCTTCGAGAAAATGCCAGCGTTAAAGTTTACCACGCACGACGGAGGACGGCGAACGCCGGACGGACGACGGACAGACTACCACTGGACCAGAACATAGATTCACTTTCGCTTCGCACATGAGCCAAAAATAAAACATGGAAAAAATTATGCTGAAATGCAGTTTATGAAAAAAGGGTTACACTCGTGCTGAAACGCAGACATACCGGAACCTAGGACTTAAAAGATTGTGAGTGACGGTCATCAAGAACGACTGTACGTGAAAACGTATGCAGCTATCCACAAGCTTTCTGAGGTGGTCACTGATGTTGCTGAACTGCATCTTTTGTCGGCGTGTGATGATCCCCATTCGGACCTGTTCAACCTTATTTTACTATTTACTTGTTCTTTTGGGGGGAGTTGGTGGGTGGGAAAGAGCAAACTGATGAGAAAGATATAAATCGGTTCAGATGGCAGAAATTATGACTCAGAGTATGTATGCTGTCGAAGAAACGATAGTATTGTGCGGCATATTGTCCGTTCGGCAAATCGTCCGTCGGCAAAGCGTCCTTTCGGCGTAGAGTCCTTTGGGGTATCGGATATATATTGTCCGGCCACGTTTGACATGCTTTTCGTTTGTAAAAGGCACCAAAATAATCAATATAACTTACACACGTGAAAAACAATAGGTTTGTACATACATATAAATATACAAAAAAGATCAAATACAAAAAAGGAAGTAGACAAAAGTAAACAGCCCCCCCCCCCCCCCACCTCCACCACAAGACCCACACTTATACATGCAACATCGAACACATATTATCAAGTGTCAGACACATTTTGGATAGTCATACTGTCTGTTATGACACCCTCAGCATGCGTACTATTAATATCACTGGTGGCTGCATACAGAGAGGCACCCAGATGAAAAAGAAAACAGATAAAATGCCACCACTGGTAACTCAAACCAGTCCCTACATAGCTGCAACTAGTATTGTAATTGGTGGCACCAGTAGCACAAAGCCGCTACTAATAGGGCTGTGACTGGTGCCCAAGACAACATTAACCCATATAATGCTGAGGCTAAAAGCTTCAAATTGTACACTGCCAGATGCAAGCTACATTATAGTACTTACAGATAAGGATACAGACCAATGGCTTTAGTTCAAGGGTGGTGCCAGAATAGCATGGCGCCATGCTATTTTGGCACTACCCTTAAACTATTTTAGTCAAACTTACTTCACACACTGGTGTATTCCGAATGTTAAGTGTTAACACCCACTAAAAAGTGTACTATAAGGATGCCATAAAAATGGAATTTATGGCTCTGGCCAATAATTCCAAACCGGTACTTTTCACATAAATAGCGGTTCCTCTTAACTGCAATAAATGACCTAAAATTGGCAGCGTTTTCTGTAGTCTGCACTTGTGAACATAAAATTTGACAACTTTTGTAAGCATAAAATGATGCAGATGTTATTGTCAAAGAAACCCAAGCTTTTTATGAGCAGTTGTATACTTCAAGGGAGGCAGAGTTAGTTGATGTTGACCTCTCTTTTACTATTATTGCATCATTGATCACGTCACGACTGTCCTTCTACAAATAATTCATTGTTTATTGACAAAGTTCCTTCCTTTTAAAATACAAAAAATACTTTGATGTCTTTTCACTATCTTGTATCAGAGAAAGACAATAGGAGACCCGTAAGACAATGAATTCAATAGAGCCGCATCCATCATTAATTTAATTTAACTTAACTCGGGACCGGACAAGCATGTCCTCTGTCTTTTTCCTACGTAACTCCACAAGTTCTTCTATTTTAACCTCAAGCATGGGAATATCATTATCATGCAAACTATGTTCCAAATCTCCAATTTAATTTTTGCTTTCTTTTTTTTTCCCCTTGTGACTGTCATATGAGATGGTCCGGCCCCAAGTTTCAAGGAGCAACACTTCAAAAAAAGTTTGATCATTGATGCAGAATTGTAAGTCGTCATTACTCACATCAGCAATAGTATCCATATTATGATCCAAAAGTCCATATTGCCTCTTTTGATCCAAAATCACCTTCTTCATCATTTTTAGATATGCCTTGTCCTTAAAAAGTGAATTATAAAATTTTCAAAAGGTTCTATCTCTTGTAGGAGATTGTGCAAAAAAAATCATCAGATACAAGCGAGTGATCAAGAACGATAGCCTGAGTTAATTTTCGCCTTATTAATCTCTAAAATCAAACATTCTGAGATATAAAAAAGTAGTTTAATCGTCCTTTTTGGGCTGAATTAAAACGACGTCATGTGTACTGTCTAGTTGATGGGTAAATCATCTTCCATACATCCACTAGGTCACATTCAAGCACCTTTTGCATTGAACGAGGGCAGTTGATGTTTCTAATTCTGTATGTATCCATACTAGCATCCAATAACACATTCCAGTCATCACCTACTATTATGTAATGATTATCAAGTCTGGCTATTTTTCTTTTAAAAAACTGCATCAAAAAAGGGTTGCAGAGTCCCCATGACTAGGCCCATACAGGTTAACAACAGTCAACCGTTTACCCTCCATGTCAATGTCTAGTACAATATACATTACTTCTAACAACATTATGCAACTCGTACTTAAAGTTGTTGTTAAACAAAATGTCCACTCCTTTACTATTTGTATCATTACCACACAAAACAAAACACATTCAAAACCCCACATGGCTCTTACATGTGTTCACTGTCAGTCTTGAGGTGTGTCTTCTGTAGAAAAAAGATGGAAACTTTGAGCTGTCTGAGGTAATAATGATTCCTTTTTTGATACTGGCCTAAACCATTAGCATTAAAGGTGCATATTTTCAGCGGTTGTCATTGGTAGAATTAGCCTTAATACATATAAAATATATTTGCAACAGTTACACGCAGCAGAATGCACATGGCCACACTGATTGAGTGTACTATCAGTATGAAACAAAAAGCTAAGGTAAACAAAAACCAATTCAGATAAGTAGCCAGACAGACTGACATGGCTAAACAAATACAGAGGACAGGAAAAGGCACAAAAGTCATACACAAAATTGTCCACACCATAATATTCCTGTCATGTAATCTAGTATGTGTTCCATATACAGCATGTTGATACAGAACATGTACAACCCCAATCCCCCATTCCCCAAATTAAAGAAAATAGAAAACAAAACCAGACATTTATGTAAGCATTACCGCACTCCTCCTTCGGAAGGATATCCAGTTAGCCAGGATCTACGAGGATCATCATGATGACTAAGCAGTAAGGATAAGGAGTAATGGTAGTTTCCTCCTGGAATGACAATACATTTTCAAATCAGTTGTATATTTACGCTATACAATGACATAGGTGTGGTCCATACACTGATATGGCTCCGTGTTGTCCTGTAATAGTGTAATGCAAAGTAGAATGTTTTAGTGTCACAGAAGCAGCACACACACCTGTGCTGGTTAACCCTGTACAGTAATGTTAATACGGTTAGTGACATATCATATCATGCACATGTACCTGGAACATAAACACCTATACACAAGCACATGTACACACACACATCTGTATGCGTATTAAAAAAAAGTTTCCCTATGCATCTACCCGGGACATATGTAATTACAGACATGCATACACACACACACGCACACACACACACACACACACACACACACACACACACACACACACACACACACACACACACACACACACACACACACACACGCATGCTTGCAGGTACATACACACCTGCCCCAATTGTAAACACAGTACATACATACCTGGTAGTATATAAATAGTCACATGCAAACATCCACACACATGCATACAGGCGTTTAATTCTAAAAATAAAATCCAGCAATGTACATCAAATGCATGTAAGGTGAATCTGCACCTGCACACATGCACCCATACACACACGTACATACACTCATACACATGAACATGCTCTGGCTCACAAGCACGCGTGTCACATGCCCCAAGAACACACACACAGCATGTTCCTGGTACATATGCAGAACATACACACGCACACATATCCATGCATACAGGTACATACACACCTACCTCAATAATAAGCACAATACATAAGTACCTGGTAGTATGTTCATAGACAAATGCATACATCCTCACACACATGTAATATACACAGAGATATAATTTTAAGAGTAATTCTCAAACAATGTACACCAAATACACGCATGGTGGATTTGCACATGCACACATGCAGCCATACACACATGTACATGCACCCTGTCCCACACACACACGTATGTATGAGTACATGCACGTGCATGCAAGCACGCATACAAGAAAGCATGTCACATGTCCCAGGAACATACACACACACACACACACACACACACACACACACACACACACACACACACACACACACTCATGCCCCAATTATAAACACAATACATAAGTACCTGGCACACATACACACATATACATGCACCCACACGTACACATATGCACATGTGTGCATGAGAAAATGCACATGCGTGCATGTACGTGCACAAGTATGTATGTCACATGTCCCAGGCACATACATGTAGATCGATGTAATTGTAATGCTTTAGTGTGTATACTATAGTATCTTATTCGCATCACAACAACCGTCCAGTGTGGTGCTGTAGTAGGTAGTGCATGTAGCTCTCATTTTTCAGCTCCACCGCTGGCTAGCATTAATGTGAAAAGGAGAGCCAAGTGCGTAAGTCTCTCTCTGCCAGTACATAGCCTCTCCAACAAGCCTCATGTAGTGCCTCCTCGTGGCGACGCACGGAAACTGAGCGCCTCACGGCCTCAGGGTGAACTACAGAGGACTCGGAAGAGGTTTGGCCCCCAGACGCGAGGCACGCAGGCCCACAGACGCGTGGACGTGCCATGGTGCCCGTGAACCTATGGGTAAATAGTTCCACTGCCTTGTAGGTGCCTTGGGAGAGGCAAAGGCTAAGGGATTAAACTCTGACAGAAAATCCGGGCAGACTGAGATCGACATCTCTGTCAGGCAATCAGTCTAAGAGAAAGACACTGACAAAAAACATACAGTTTCGTGGTTACCACAGCTGTCCTAGCCCGCTGAGCCACTGTGGAGGGACCCTAAGCCTAAAGGGTGGACTAAGCGTGCGCGAGCTGATCTTCACTATAAACACATAGTGCAGTCGGGAAGGAAGTCTATAGCGATGGAAAGGGACGAAAACAGCAGGCGCAAGGTGGCACTGGAAGCTGCAGTCTTGATCCTGCACATGTAGGCGGCTTCGGGAGTATGGGTCGTTTGATTGTTGACCGAGACAACAACGTCATCCAGCAGCACCCCGAGCGACCAAGCAGCCCTCTTCAGGGACAGCGCTGCTTGCTCCACATGGAGACTGGCCTAGAAAAGGTGGCCTAAACCCAGCTTGTCTCAACCCACCCGGTTGGCTCACCGCTGCCCACGGGTCATCTCCACATGCGGTACAAAAAGAATTGACAAGAAAAAACACCTGAAACTTGCGTGCTGGAATGTACGCACCATACCAGACACAGACAGCAATGAACGACCTCATAGACACACTGCACTAGTGGCAAGAGAACTCGCCAGGCTGGACATCAACATTGCTACCCTTAGTGAGGTCCGCCTCGCAGACAAAGGAACACTTGAGCAAGGCGCAGGCTACACACTCGTTTGGGCGGGGAAGGGTCAGGACGAGCGCCGCCTCTCAGGCGTCGGTTTCATGATCAAGACCTCCATTTCTAGCAGACTGCACAGCTTGCCAGTTGGCCACTCAGACCACCTTATGTCCTTACGGCTTTCAATCCAGAATAACAAATTTGTCATTGTCATCAGTGTGTATGGTTGACTTTTGAATAAAGGAGGCTTTCTATCGTGACCTGCACAACCTCCTTCAGCTTACTGGTCATAATAATAAACTCCTAATCTTAGGAGACGTCAATGCACGGGTCGGGCAAGACTTTGCACTGTGGAAGGGGAGTCCTAGGAAGACCTGATATTGGCAGTCGCAACGATAACGGCCGTCTGCTTCTGGAATTTTGTTTGAGCATGAACTCGTCATCACCAACACCCTGTTCCAACAGAAGGACAGCTTCAATGCAACCTAGAAGCACCCACGTTCTAAATACTGGCACCTCTTGGACTTTGTTCTGGCGCGCCAGCGTGATACAAGAGATGTACTGCATGCCCGTGTGATACCCAGCAAAGACTGCTACACTGACCACAGACTTGTACGCTCCAGAGTCACATTTACGTTCAAGCCTCCTCCAAAGAGAAAAGGTCCACAGATGAAGAAACTGCAAGTACAAAGACTTCGCACTCCAGAGGTGAAAGCAGACTTCCAAGCCAAGCTGGAGGAGAGGCTTGCAAACGCGACTGGTACTGGTAGAAGAACAGTGGAAGCAGTTATAGACTGTGCTTCAAGAGACCACAGCTGAAGTCGTTGGCTTCTCCACCAGGAAACATCAGGACTGGTTCGACGAAGCAGATGCTGAGATCCAACAGCTCCTGGAGAATAAACGCACCTGCTACAAGCACCTGCTAGCCAGACCAGACGACAAAGCAGCCAAGGCAGTATGCAAACATGGCTGCAGGACACTCCAGTCCAAGCTGCGTGACACGAAGAACGACTGGTGGGTAACTCTTGCCATGAGAATACAGCGCTATGCCGACACGGGCGACATCCGCTCCTTTTACGAGGCCCTCAGAGCGGTCTGCGGACCCTTGCACCAGATCCAGGCTCCGCACCGCTCCTCTGATGGCACCACTCTCCTGTCTGACAAGGAATCTATCATGCACCGCTGGTCTGAGCACTTTGAAGGCCTAATTAGCGACAGCGCACTGTGAAAGAGGCGTCACTCGCCAAGATCCCCCAAGAGGAGGTGAAACTAGAGCTTGACGACTCTCCCACCCGTGAAGAGATCAACACCGCTCGAAAGGTACAAGGCATTGATGGCATTCAGGCAAAAGTCTACCAATGGGGGGTGGGGGTGGGCGGGGGTGCGGGGGAAAAGGGGGGGGGGGGAGGAGTCCTCGACAGGCTTCACATTCTGTTCTCCAGCTGCTGGGAGAAAGGAACAGTACCACAGGACCTTAAGGATGCAGTGGTCGTCTCTTTGTTCAAGAACAAGGGCGAGAAATCAGACTGTTCGATCCACCGCGGAATCACGCTGCTGTCTATCGCTGCCAAAATCCTGGAACGAGTGCTACAAACAGACTCACACCAACACTCGCCGAGGAAAATACACCAGAGAGTCACTGTGCGCAGAGAGCCAAAAGAGGGACTACAGACATGATCTTTGTGCTGAGTCAGACACAGGGGAAGTGTCGGGAGCAGAACATGGGCTTGTATGCAGCATTTATAGATCTGACCAAAGCCTTTGACACCGTTAGTCGCGATGGCCAGTGGAAGATCCTGGCTCGGCTAGGCTGCCCCCCCCCCCCCCCTTGAAGTTTCTCACCATTCTCCAACAACTTCACAAAGGTCAGATGGGTCAGGTGAAGTACAATGGCTCCCTATCAGAGAGCTTCCCCATAAAAAATGGCGTCAAGCAAGGGTGTGTTCGCGCTCCGACACTGTTCTCCATCTTCTTCAGCATGGTGTTGCGTGACGCAAAGGATGGCCTGATGATGGTATCTACATCCGCTTCACTTCTAATGGCAGCCTGTTCAACCTGAGCCAGTTGCTCGCCAAGACAAAGACTGTAGAGGAGCTTATCCTGGAGCTGCTATATGCTGACGACTGCACCCTTCTCGCACACACAGAGGAAACTCTGCGACATATAGTTAACTGCTTCGCGGACCTGACCATTAGCCTCAAGAAGACAGAAATGATGTACCAGCCTCATTCCCGGGCAGTCTACAGTCCCCCACAAATCAGCATCGACGGCGCCAGGCTCAACGCTACAGAGCACTTCACGTACCTCGGCAGCGTTATCTCCAATGACGCGGCAGTTAGCAAGAACCTTGACAATCGCCTGTCCAAAGCCAGTAGTTCCTTTGGACGCCTATCAAAGAGAGTCTGGCAGAACCACTCTCTCTGCCTCATTACTAAGATTCAGGTGTATAGAGCTGTAGTCATCCCTACTCTCCTATATGGCGCAGAATCCTGGGTCCTATACAGTAAGCTTGAGCGATTCCACCAACGCTGTCTGCGTACCATCATGGGCATCACGTAGCAGGATTACGTCTCAAATGAAAATGTCTTAAGCGAGCTGGTCTGCTACAGTTGTAACTACGTTGGGCTGGTGACGTGGCGAGGATGGAGGACACGCGCATGCCTAAAACAGTCCTCTTTGGCAAGCTGCAAAAGGGAAAACGTGATCGTGGAGTCCCCAGAAAGCGGTACAATGATCAGCTGAAAAGACAGCTCTCACGGGCCGAAATACCACATCAAACATGGCAGCAGCATACCTCAGATCGAGACAGATGGCGCGCCACAGTCAGAAATATCAACATCAAGTTTGAACTGCAAAGAAGTGAAGCCCCCCAGGAGAAAAGCCAGAAGCGCAGAACGCACAACTTCCCAAGCACCCCAGCACAAAGCTTTGCCTGTCTAAACTGCAATAGGGTCTGTGCCTCACGAATGGGACTCTACAGTCAACAACGGGCATGCATAAGACACTTCTTCCTTCCCAAGATCCTCGCATGCGAGGAAACAACCATCATCGTGGTACTGTGTACATCCACCCTGCGCACATTATCGTCAAAAACAACAGGTTAGTCACATGAAGTTACAAACGCTGCAATGACACACTAAAGATTTTCTTTCGTCAAACTAGAAGCACCAAAACCACTAGGATCAAATGCCGAGCCACACTCTGTTGGCGCTGGTCCGAGAGATTGAGTTATTGAAACACTACAAAGAACACAGTACAGTTTTCAAACTCTTGTTGACATTTTTGTGCTGGTGTATCCAACATGACATCTGTTAATTCACGCTCCCGACATAAAAGAATGACTAGTTACAGAGCAAAACATATGCTATCTCGAGGCAAAAACATTGAGGGCCGCCCTGACACCCAAACATACCCACTGTGGCACACAGGTGAATGTGTGCTCGAGTGACAAGACGATTCGGACTGTCAATGCCAAGGATATATTGCGTAAGCACCGTGTCTGCCCGCCAAGAAAAGGGTTTCCAGTCCTTTTGCGTCTCACGCACCTTACATCTGAATGTCATGGGGCTTTCGAAATTTCAACGAAAACCTCCGTGCCGGGCTCGTATCCACACAAAATAGTACATGTCAGAGAACAGGCCTCGTGCGAGTTTAAAACATCCGCTTTGGCCAGAGCAGCCGCTCTTGGCCGGGTCGAGTGTCACGCAAGAGGTCACAGGTAAAACAGAGGGTGTTTACAGGATTAGTGCAGCCATCCTCTGCCCACATGTTGCTGGTTCCGCGATCGGATGACCATCGATTTTCGACAACTTGAGCAAAGAGTCAATGAGCAGCCGATCGCAGAGCTAGCTTTGTCCCGGATTCTTAGTGCGTACGTCGTCTTCTCTCCCGTGGTGTAGTAGTGTTAGAGATACTGCCGACTGGCGCCTTCTCGCTTAAGTCTGAGATCGAGTCAACACTTACAACTTGAGGTTTGACTTTCGATTTACGTAGATAGAGCCCCGCTTTGTCCCCGGGGTGATCCCAGCACTGTGATAGCAGGATGTAGCTGCTTCGGCTTAGGTCATCTGTTATAATGTAGTTGGAGTTCTTTAAATTCCGTCTGTGGTAGAGCACCAGTTTTGCAGCCTTTCTTGATACAAAGCGCGCAATCACTAGTCTTGGCCCTTGCTGTTGCCGTTGTCCACCCTCCTGTGGTCGCTGTAGTAGATGGCCCAGACGATGGCAGCCCTCGATGTCCTCCGACAGCCCCTCGATGTCCTCTGACAGCAAACCCGATAACTGCAGTTTGTCTTTGAAAAGCCGAAGGACTTTTCCCACGCATTCCTCTGTGGACTCTCGTTGTGTATGCGGGACACCCAGTATGCGGACATTGTTCCTTCGTGTATACTGCTCAAGGTCATTTGTACGTTTCTCTGCTACAGAGGCCAGAAACTTGGCTTCCGTTGCCAAACTGGTCGCCACCTCTAACCTTTGATTAACAATGTTCCAGCTTGCATTTCAGGGTCTGGTTTTGTACTCTTAGATCATGTAGCTCCCAGCCTCAGCTCATCGACTTGATCGGTCACTTCGTCTATCTTCTTAGTCATGTCACACAACATTCTCGTTAAATCCGCGTTTGTTGAGTCACTGACCTGTAGACTGTCACAGGAAGACACGGCGACCTTAGCAGACGGCGCATTCTTATCCAAGCAATATCCGCCATGCTGTCGGAGTTTCGTTGCGATGTTTTGATATGACTCTTGATGGAACAGTCCGTCCCCGTCCGATGCTTGCTCTGCCTTGATCTTCTTTTCCCTTGCCTTCTTTAATAGTGCAGCTTTCCTCTGTTGGTCAGCCTCACTTTGTGTCGAAACTCGAAACGGTTGATGTCCATTAGAGAGAAGAAAAAGTGAAAGTTGATAGACACCCCTCCCCTAATTAATAGATTTATTATAATTAACTAGCCATTTAGACAAACCCACGCCAACCAATACCACTGATGCTTTAATCACCTAGCCATTTTAGTTCCACTCCAGAAATCATTCAAGCAACGATTTTTGATCAGCTGTCAACCCGTGATTATTAAGGCAGATCCCCCACCTAAATAATTAATGCTGTTATTTGACTTCTTTAAACAAAGACTAATTAATCAATCAATGCTGACACAGTGAGATTATATTCTGAATACGATCGTACACAACAGTCTTCAGTTTTACAATGCGCCGTGTGTGTTCGGTGTCTTTACTTTGCTTTTACACTACACAACATGTGCCACACAGACATACGCGGCTTATGTGGCACACACACAGCATACTGACGCGGCAAGAGAAAACAAAAGCTAATTAAACTACCAGCGATCACAGTACAGTCAGTATGTAGTTACTACATAGCAGCAAGTCAAGCCGTCATGCGTCACCGGTTTTATAGTGCACACGGCCCAGTCAGTGTATGTAATAATAGTCAGCTGGCTAATTTTGGCTCAGCATAGACGAAAAGGCTTGTTAGCGCCGTGTTCACGCAGTGAAGAACATTCTCGATTCCAAAACTGTCACACTCAAACCGAATTGGTCACACTCAAGTCGAAGTGTTCCCCAATGTTTTGGTGTGACCGTTTTGGAGCCTAGAATGTTCTAAAGCACGTGTTTGCTGATGCAATCATCTGCAAATAGCATAGTAGGTATGTAGCAGGCTTATAGTATTGAATAGACTCGTCTATCACATTACGAGATACACCTTTCACGTCCACTGAGGTATGAATAGATTTATGTTATACCTTTCATGCCCGGGGTACTACTTTCCCAGCAACACACAGTTACCACCTGCAACAATCAAAGCCTCACACATACAGTGTGGTGTGTATTCATAACCCATAGAAAACCAAGCCTTGAATCAGACACAGTGTTTGAGTTGATTTTATTTACAGAAACCACTCTGCACCAAATGTATGGCTTGATGATTTTACTGTTACCCATACATAGACTAAAATAAAACAAAATGATTACTGAGGCCTTTTCAATACACCCAGTAAAACATTACGTACTGACACGGCGATCTCTGTACCTCTCTGTGCAAAGCTAGGCATAGCTGTCACAATGACACTTTCCGCTTCACCGGTTAGGAGCCTAAATGCAACAACAGTCTCAGGCTTAGCCAGGAACTACCCAACATCTTACTTTCTTCATCTGAGTACGTAAATAAAACAGGGTTTCTTTGCAAAAAGGCTTAGATTCTCAAGATTTTTTTCCAGAGTCAGATCCACAAGAGCCATTCTTTCACAAGATTTCATACATTTAATTGACTAGCTTTAAATGAATAAAATATCCTATCTGTGTTTGGGTTCTGCTTTGGCCGGGAGGTCTAATCACTGGTAAAGTGATGTAGGATAGTATGCACAAACTATTCTGTCTTCACTTGTGCCGCGGTTCATTTCTCAGCCTTGGCGTCCAGTTGTCAGGCCACCCCCCATGAGGGCTCTCACAGGAAAGATGAACGCGTGACCCGCCAGGATTATAGCCCTCTCCAAAGGGGGTGAATTCGTGAATAGCCCGGGCTACATCGTATTCTGTGAGAGCATGTGGGGAAGGTCAAAGCAGCCCCTTTTTTTCTTCTATTTGTTTCTATTTTGTCATTTTTTCAATTTTTTACTATTTAAAAAAAATGTTTTAATTTTTTTATGCTAAATTTATTTAAACCTGGTCAGACTAGCCACTTTGAACTCTGTTTTTCTATTAAGACATGCAAAATCTACACATTATAGCTACTGGTAGGTCTTACAATGACTGAGTGGGGTAAACGTAAAAACCTAGTTAGCCTCAGGCTTTAAGAAAAAAGCCATTTGAAGTCTATCTATACCATTATTTTTGAGCTAATACCCTAAAAACACGGCTATTTTAATAATAAGAAACATGTTAGCAAGTGCGTACATGCACTTGTAAAAACATTTAAGCAGGTGTTAAAGTAACAAAAGTAATTACAAAATAATGTATAATTTTTTTTACAAAATAAATTACTCATTGTTTTAACAAAATCAAATAACAACATCTTTATACTATTATCTATTGTAATTATTTGCTAATCTTGTTATTTACTTTTTGACAAAATATGTACTTTAGTCAAGAATTAAAGCATAATTTAATAAAACAAGGGAAGTAACTTTTTTGTCTTGCTGAAATTTTCACAAAATTACTTCCCTTGTATAAACCTATACTGAAAGTAATCTGAAATTTGTTATTGAAAAGGGGTGATTCCTTCCTTTTTCTGGTGCTCAAGTAATGGGTAAAATTATCAAGTTACTGTCTATGTTACTTTCTAGATTTTTCTAAGTAAATTACAAGTACTTAATAAGGTAATTTATAAACCAGCAAGTAACTTTGTAAGTAACTTTGAAGTTAATTGCCATAAGTTCTTTAAAGTGACTTAAAACAAGTTCTTACAAGAACCTAAACATAAGAATTTGTAAGTTCTTGACCCTAGTCAATAAGATACTCGGACAGATTTCCCAAGTTACAAGGACAATAAAAAACTTTTTTTTTCAATAGTAGTCTGGTGGTGGGGCAGATGGCGTTAGATAGGCAGGCGTGAAAGGCATGACAAATCTTTGTGAAGAGTATGACAAAAATAATGGATTACCAAAACGGATCGTTAATTTTTTATAAGTCCTTTTACTTTTTTCATAGTTTCTTCTACGCCTATCTTTTTTCCTTGTTCTAAAAAAGATTTTTTTAGCTCTTCAACATTCACGGGTTGACTACGCATCTTATTCTGTATTTCAGATTTCTGTTGTTTGTAATTGGCCAAATCATCCTGCACTCTTTTAAATTCATGATCGTCAATTGTATTATCTTCTAAAGCCTTACTGATAATAAGTTTCATACTGCTCAGCTTAGCTCCAGTGAGCGTACTCAATGCTTCATGCTTCTGTAACTTTGAATGAAATCTTTTGTTAAGGGCTTCCATACCAAAGCATGCCAGGCTTGTGACAAGGCCAACACCTTCAATAGCAATTCCTATGATACTTCCCACTCCCATTGCAAACAGAGCTATACCTCCTACAGATAATCCAGCGGAAACCACACCCACAGCCATCGATGTGTTGTGTACAGAATTGAAAACTGTTTTATATCTTTGTTTACACCTTGAGTATTTTGCTTGTTCTTCTTCCAAATACTTCAATGCTTCGGTAATATTTATTAAACGGAATGAGTCTGCCTGTAATGTTTTATCATGCTCAATAGGTTCAGGTGCTATTTGTGGATACAGTGGTGGCATTTTTTTTATGGCAAATATTTTTTTTATTAATCTTCTAATTTATTTTGCAACTCTTGAAAGGTATACAATTTGCTAGCATAATAAAATGAAACAAGATCTATGTGTTCCAGGTTTATGAAACTTAGACGAACAAAAATTTGTTTATCGATTACTACCTTAACAGCAGGGACACTACTCGAAACTTCAAAATCTGTATTGATTTTTCTAATAGCAATAACAACCTTTGTTGACTCTGCTACTGTGCTATCCCATGTAAGTTTGATTCCCTGTGCGATATCTGCTTCTTTCACAGCTTCCACAGATCTCATGAGAATTTCAAAAACTATTGTCGCATCTCTATCTATGGTAAAATTTGCTGGTACGAACGAAATAGAAGTATCTGTTCTGCCTTTTCTATTTGTAAGAAAATACCTTCGTTTTCCATACTCTTGAAGTTTTAGTTTTTCTCTGCTATTGGTTTCTGCGAAATAGCTTGGCACAAGACTTACAAGCATTGGCTCAGAGTTAACAACTTTTCTAAATACTAAGGCACCTTCATCAGTAAAATAAACATAAGGACTGATAAAAACAAACTTTACATCCCATACAATGGGAATAGGTGCAAGCGGAACAGGGGTAGGAATAATTACCCACTTATTACCCACATGTTTTAAGCTGTAGAGCACATTACTTACAGGAGTAGGTACAGTAACATCATGAAGTTGACTAAGTTTAGGAAACGCGCCATCTTCAATTACCTTTCGTTTGTACAATCCAACGGACACAAGTTCAAGGCCATACACCTCTCCTACCTCATCTTCTTTATCAAAATCTTGCATGTCAGCCAAATCTTTCAACTCTATTGATGGACACGCAACTGGAATAATTCTAGGCTTTGGACCAAGACCGCTCATTTTTTATTTTAGCAAAAATAAAATTTATTTTACTTCCAACACAACATAAAAATCATGCATTACAACTGGTTTGTCATCCTGATTAGTTACAGATATGCACAATGATTCAAAGAAACTGGAGCCTAATTTTTTAAATTGTGAATTAGGAAATCTAACAACTACATTTTAACAATAAGGAGCAGTTCCAGTCGACACACATTTCAACAAAGTCGAAGGCTTTCCATTGTGAAGATTATCAGTAGTGCTTAGTTCTTTCAAATGAACATTTAGCACTGTGTGTACTGACAAATGAACAGGATATCTACCAGTTATTTTTGATTTTCTTGGTGAAAGTAGACGCCCGACTGACGGTGTCCAATCTTCATCTGGATGTATTATTATTTTACCTAAAAAACCAAGTAATAATAAAAGTCTAATTGAAAAAGAAAAATTACCACTTTTCAGAAATTCAATTGTAACAATTAAATTGGCTGGGTTTAAAGTTGCTTTAATTTTAAATTCATTTTGAAGCCATTCAGCTAAAGTACAAAAGTCATAATACCCAGCTCGTAAAATATCGCCCTTCTCAATACCATCGAGAGTTCCACTTACAGAATAATTTTTATCATCTGTTACATTAAACCACTTTACTGTGTAGAACATTTCATGAATAGCTACAGCTTTGCTACCATCACGATTATCAATCCCATTAGTTAACCACACTGGTTTGCTTGTGTCAAGATTTGTTAAGGTAATAAACATTTTTATAATCACATAAAAAAAGCATAATGGAATTTAAATCACCAACAATTGCCACTGTAAATGCATTTCAATTTAACATGGATGCCAAATACAATGTCGCACCAACTTATGACCAGAAAATAATTCAGCTAAATGAGCTCGATATAGCTTTGTCTGAAGGAGATTTATTTCAAGTGAAAGTGCCAAATCCTTATGATCATTACCTAAACCCTCCAATTACAGATGATGCAACTGCAAGAAAGTGGTCCTCAAGCCCACTACAGATGTTTCAAAACAAACTCAACTTTGCTATACTGTGTAGTACTACAGGATGCGGCATTTCTTTTACAGACCATTTGAATCACCCAAACAAACTGATTAAGTCTGTCTATCGTTTCCACATGTATTACCAGCTTAGAAGAATACTGTCAGAACTGCATACCCCACTGCCCACTGAATCTAGTTTTAACCAGTTTAATAATCCCATGGATATGAAAGCATTTGAACGCATCTGTAATGAATTTAACATCAGTACAAAGTATGACTTTACACAAAATCTTGATGATCACAATGGTATGGGAACAATATATTATGCTATGAGTCACAGACAATACCCTCAAGATTACTGGCCTCCCTACTCTTCATTCTCAGCAAAATCTGAAGTGTGGTTAGGCTCAATAGAGCAGAAACAGTCTAATGCCTGGACCACATTTGTCTTAGACAGGAGTGACGGGTTTACTCAAGCAGGAGTCAAACGCATTAATGAGTCTATCAGAACATATATGTGGTGTATATTAGGAGCACAAGCTCAAACAAAATCAAACATCTTAAACGGCAGTGGGAAATTTGAAGCACAAAAACAGTTTCTTGCAAACCTGGAAGATTCAATCAATTCAGTTGTAGATCTCCCATCAAGCATACAGCACTACCAAGACGTTCTCATATATGCTAGATCGAAAGTTGACTTTGTAGTTGGCATTGGGTTATACATGTTACCGTCAGACCTTCAATTCCAAATGGGGACAATAACAAATTATAATAATGAAATAGTTGTTGCAGGGCATGATCAGAATTAGGCCTCAATCAATCTGTAAACTTGAGCCCAACAACCACACACCTACAACCATTAAAACCATTAATAACGCCAGTAACATCATCATCACCTGTACAGACAGTAACAGCCCCAGCATCGGCACCAGCACCAGTACCAAACACACACGAGTCAGAGAGAACTGCATTGGTAATTGGTCTTACTGGATTAGGAATATTACTTCTTTACCTGTTTCATTAAATATCCTATAATTAACCCTACTACTGTCACCAAAAATACCCACACATGCTCTGCCATAAACCCTACTACCTTTGCTGCTGTACTTATCAGCCAACTGACAACACTCCCTATTATGCCAGGCAAAGCATCCATTGCTTTTACTGCCAATTTCTGAAGCAAGTCTGATATATGAGACAGCTGTTTTTTTTACCCACAACTGTAAATCTTTTGGGTCTGATGGAACTGGAGGGGCAGGTGGAGCTGGACTGCTACCACCACCACCCGTTACAGCTAACACTACAGTACTGATAATAAATCCAAGAGCAGTAATTAAACTTGCAATTGTGATACCCTGCTCTCTGAAAAGTGTTTTCAATCTCTCAGCCAAAGTTGTGTCTTCGTGAAGTATTTTCTGAATAGTTTCTCTAATCCTGTTGAACCCCCACCTGGGTCTGCCCTGGGGGACTTGGGTGGGGTTAACTACTTTTTAGTTCCCAGGGTCACCCTGGTCAGCCCCACAGGGTGGGTTTTCTTCTCTATTCTGGGGCATGTGTTTCTGTCTACCCTTGGTCCATTCACCTGTATATTCCTTTTTTAAACTCTCCCTACTGTCTGCGCTGCCTGTACCTCTTGGTGTTGGATATGTGTTGCTAGGTGGTCTTGGCTTTATTTAGGCCACATGTTGTAGGTTTATTTCATGTATTGGACCGGCTGGCGACATACATTCAATATTCTGTTTATTTTTTTTTTCACAAGCAGTGCAGGCACGTCCTGAGAAAGCCTTGTTGCTGTTGGGACGTTAAGCAATGTACAATCAATCTAATCCTGTTGACCTGTGTTTTCAGTTTTTCTTTTCCAATTTCAATCACTTCTAGTCGCGCTGATCTTTCTATCTGCAAATCATTTAATCTGTGTTGTATTCTTTCTTTCATTTCTGTGTCATAATTCTCATCATCAGCTTTAGCTAGTTTTTCTTTTTCTCTTTCTATGTGATTATCAAGCTCCCCTAGTTTGGCTACATTATTTACAAGATCACCTCTGATTGTCTGCAGTGTTTTATCCAAGCCCATAATTTCCCACATTGTCAAAGGAGAATCACCCATTGTATTTATTGCCTCATTTATTTGCCCTTCTGTAAATGAAGTTTCTTGTATCACCTTGTCTGCTATTTCTGGAAGTCTTGTTACTTCAGTCATCTCAATTTCTTGTCCAGTTGGCAACCTTGTTTGTGCATCATGAAGAGCACTAGCAAGACGAGGTGGTAACTTTTTATCTCCAATACCAAGTTGACGCAAGGTGCCAACACCACCTTCATTTTTGATTGTACTTAAAGCTCTAAACTTACCAGGGTCTCTTTTGTTAGTCAATTGTATTTTTCCTTTGTCAACAGTGTTTAAATATAAATGACCCTTGCCATCAAGTTCAAACTGATTAGGATCTATTACATCCGGGAGCTCACGAACACTGTCATAAAATGAGTTTACTTTGCTTTGTAAAAGTTCCTGTTGCAAACTAGAAGTATTTCCCATTCCAGTTACATCTGTTGCACCAGTATCATAGTCATGCATGACATCCATTTCAATATCATCATGACCAAATCCTCCTGCTGCCATTGTGTTTATTAATTTAATTTTTTTATTGTGCATAATAAAAATGACACAGTCCTACGGATCAAAGTTAGACCCATACAGAAAACTACATGAACCTCTTGGTGTTAAGGGCATTAGACAATCAATTGTTATCACGAACAATCCTAGTACTATAGACCCAAACCAAACCCTTACTGTCAAGTTTCCTAACCTAGGTCCCAGTGACGTTATTGTTCCTGGTACTGCTCGTCTTGCATTTAATATTGAACTTTTATCAGACACAGATGACAAAAGAACACTAGTTGGCAATCTTGGCAGAGCAATTTTTAAGACCATCAAAGTAAAACTTGAAGGTCAGGAAGTGTTTAGTCTTGATGATGCTGATGTGTTTTACTGTTACAAAGATCTTTGGCTTACATGACAAAAAAGAGAAGACCGTGTTTACCAAGGCATACAGTCCTCAAACATTGCTAAACTTAGAATAGATGCCGCTGACAAATCAACATCTGTAAATGAGGACATTATAGTGGCAGAAACATATGGAAATAGGTTTTGCATTCCACTTGAATTTGAAATCCTAACAGTGCATTTGCCTTATTACCAAGGAGCACTGAATGACCGTCTGAGTTTTGAACTAATCTTTAATGACTACTCCAAAGTTATCAAATCAACTGGCACAGATGCAACATATAAGATTTCTAACATCTCCTTGGAATATGAAATTGTCACACACACTGAACTAGCTAGACTCATACAAAATCAATATCAGTCAAGACTTCCAATTTATTATGACCGCGTGATAAGACACAGTACAATACCTAAAGACAAGAGTGATACAATGTGGAACATAAACCTTAACACACTTGCCAGGTCACTGAAAGGTATACTGATGTTGTTTATTGAACCTAAAAATCCATTCAATCGGGATTCAGAAAAGTTTTACAATCCAAAGATAACACATTTATCCTGTACAATTGAGGGACATCCTAATCAAGTGTATGCTTCAGGTATGCAACCTTATCAACACTATGACGAGATTATAAAGTGGGCGGGTGGGAGACTTACAGAAAAACCAGCAAATATGGCATGTAAAGATCTGCATCTGTATGACGTAAGAATTGCTCAATACCTGACACAAGTATGCACTGTGGCTAGACCTGCGTAGTACAGATGACGACTACCTACATGGGTCAGGTCGTACTGTTGAAAACGGTAGTGATGGAATTACAATCCAAATACAAAAAAAGACTGAAACCGCTCAAGCAATAAATATATATTTGTATCTGATTTATGATGCACAACTCAATATTGCAGAAAGCAGACTAAGTGGACACATATATTAATTATATTCTATATTAAAATGAACTTGATGACACTTGACCCACACTGTGGCTTGTTTTGTGGCGCCACAGGCTGTGGAAAAACTGAATTTGTTCTTAATCTCTTACAAACAAGATACATATATCATTTTGAAAACATTGTAATATTTTGTCCAACAATCAAACGCAACAAAGCTTATCACAACCGTTTATTCATTTGGACTGACAGCAACATTTACTTAGTCGACCCTGAGAACAAACTGAATGACTATCTGCAGTATTTTTACAAGCAATTTGAAGGCCAGTCAACTTTGTTTATTGTTGATGATTGCTCTGCAGAAAAGGATATTGTCAAAAAGAGAAACACACTGGCAGAACTAGCCTTTAGTGGCAGACACGCAAACATTAGTGTATGGATTCTCACTCAAAAATATAATGCTGTACTGAAAGATTTTCGAGAGCAGTTAAAGTTTATCTGTTTGTTTTACTGTAAGGATCGTGACAGCTTTGAAGACTGTCTCAGAGAGAACGATGTCATCCCCAACAAACATGAACGAGACAACGTGAAAAACAAACTGACATCAACTAAGCATCTAAAGCTTATTTTAAAGACAGATCAGCCTACAGGGTATGGGTTAGTAAATTAATTTAGCCTTTTGTTTTGTCCATAAAAAATGATGGACAGACAAAGCGGGCGAGGGTTTGATATCACAGAGAGCTTCAGAGGTGTTGTGCATTTTTATGACTTAAAAACTCAAGTTAAACATCCGTTTGAGCCTTTGATAAAACTCTCAACACCAATGAAGATATACATGGCATATAATGTAACTTTTATATATTCTAATAGTCCACCACATTATAATTACAAGACTGTTGATCTTAAGACACAAGATTTTATAGTTTATGATGCTAACTGTGACTGGTTTGAGAGTATGTGTTTACACATATTCTACCATCTAAGTAAACAACATGATTATATTGAATTTGTTACTGTTCAATAAAGTGATATTACACCTGCAGCATGAGCACAAGACCTTAAGACACATACCAGGGAAGTGGTTAATTTGTTGGTGAGTGAACTAAATTTTGTTTATTGTAGGGATTGCAATCAATAAAGTGCTATTACACATGGTGTGATTTTCTATTTATTATTTTGACTGACAAATAAAAATGACGGACAATACCCAAAGCTTAAGAAACGTGTTTCACACAACAGACTTGTCTATATCTAATATTTACAGTGTCTATGAATCGATAGTAAGGTCTTTTTCTGTTATACAAGATAATCTTCTTTCCGGTAGTGTAAAGATTCAGATTGTTGCTAAAATAGAATTTACCAGGGTAGATGGTGAAGTGATTGTATCATATATCTCAACAAGACAACACACAGTTAATTCAAAAGAGGAATTGAAAAAAGTGTTTAGAGAAAGACTGTTGCCTGACTTTCTAGAAGCAATTGACAGAGCAAAAATGCAAGGGTCTGGTTGGCATGAAGGCCGTGTACATGAACTGCAACTAAAGCAGTCAAGATATCATCCTATTTTAGGCAAATCATGGTTGCCACTACCAACTGAGGTTGCAAACAAAAAGGCTGTCGTCAATGTTCAGAACAAAGATAATTTCTGTTTCATGTGGTGTGTGCTTGCCAAACTGCATTTTGTAAAAACAAAACCTGAACGTGTATCTAACTATACCAAATTTGTAAATGAACTCAACTTCAGTGGCATAGATTTTCCTGTTAAGGCGGAGGATATAGATCTGTTTGAAAAACTAAATCCTGGGATATCTGTGAATGTGTTTGTATGGGATAATGAGTCTGAGAACAAGTTACAACCAATTAGAGTGTCACCAATTGCCCCAACCTACGGTCAGTCAGAAGATAAGCATGTTGACATGTTACTAATAAGCTCTGGTGATAACTTTCACTACACAATTATTAGGAGTATGTCACGACTAATTCATTATACAACAAAACATGATGGTAAACATGAATTTTGTAAAAAATGTTTGCTTAGGTTTTCAACTATTAAACTAGCAGACAAACATGCTAAACATTGCAGGTCACCTGATGACATTCAAACAGAACTTAGGTATCCAGATCCTGGTAGCAAGGTTTATTTTAAAAACCATGGAAATCAGCAAAAGCTACCATTTGTAGTGTATGCTGATTTTGAATCACTGGTGGTTCCGTATGAAGGTCCTGTTCCAGAATCATTGTCAAAGACAGTAAAATTGAGTGATCAAGTGGTGTGTTCTTTCGGATATATTCTTGTTAGGTCAGATGGTCAACATACAGAACCTGTTATCTACAGAGGTGAAAATGCAGCAGCTGAGTTTTTAATAGAAATGAGACAACTGTATAGTCAGGTAGTACATTATTTGGAAAAGTGTCAGATGCCTTTGGTGATGACAGAAGAAGACAAACAGAATTTTGATACAGCAGTGATGTGTTGGATTTGTGAACAACCTTTAGGAGGTTGTGATAAAGTTCGTGACCATGATCACATAACTGGGCGTTACAGAGGTGCTGCCCATGGTGATTGTAACTTGAAATTAAAAATAGATCCCAAGGCATACAAACTGTCTATCTTTTTCCACAATCTCAAGGGGTATGATTCACATATTATCATGCAGGTTGTGGATGAGTCTTACAAAAAAATTAGTTGTATTGCCCAGACAACTGAAAAATACTTGACTTTTAGGCTGGACAACAAATTAGCATTTTATGACTCCATGCAACATTTGTCCTTAGGGCTTGCTAGTCTCGCAGAAGGACTGACTGAGTATCCAATAACAAGTAAATATTTTGAGCCAGATTTGATTAAGAAAGGAGTGTATCCGTACGAGTACATCAGTGACTGGGTAGTGTTTGAAGAAAGGAGACTGCCTCCAAAAGAAAATTTTTATTCTACACTAACTGGCAAAGGTATTTCTGACTCCGATTACAAGCATGCCCTCGATGCATGGGAAAAACTAGGGTGTGAAACGATTGGTGACTACCATGACCAGTACTTGAAAGCTGATGTTTGCTTGCTAGCAGACGTATTTGAAAGTTATCGTGAAAAGGGTTTGTTACACTACAGTCTTGACCCAGCTTGCTACATAACTAGTCCTGGCATGACATGGGATGCATTTTTAACATCCAGCAAGATATCTATAGACCTGTTGTCTGATCGTACGATGGGTGAAATGGTGGAACGTGGATTGAGGGGAGGCATTAGTATAGCTGCGAACAACTATGCCAAAGCCAACAACAAATATCTTGATGACTTTGACCCCTCGAGGTCAAGGTCATTCATTACATACATTGACGCTAATAACCTTTACGGATTCGCAATGTGTGAGTTATTGCCCTTGAAAAACTTTTGTCTGTATGATTTGTCACAGTATGACATAACAGAGTTAACAAACAATATTATGATTCATGATCGGAATGATGCAAAGGGTTGGATCTTTGAAGTAGACCTGGAGTACCCGCATCATCTACATGATTACCACAATGATTATCCATTAGCAGTTGAGAAAATGAGTATGATGGGGAAAAAAGAAGACACCAAACTTGTGCCAAATTTGAATGACAAATTCAATTACGTTTGCCACTATCACTTGTTACAGTTTTACATCAGACATGGGTTAGTACTAAAGAAAGTTCACAGGGGTATTCAATTTGACCAAAGTGCTTTCATGAAAAATTACATAATGAAGAACACAACATTGCGTGCAAGAGATGGCAACACTGCATTTGACAAAGACTTCTTTAAGCTTATGAACAATGCCTGTTTTGGTAAGACGATGGAAAATCCTCATCACCGCAAAGATGTGAGATTAGTAATGACTGAATTGGGTGCAATTAAACTTACAGGCAAGCCGCAGTACACAGGGTACAAAGAGTTTCATTCATCATTGTATGCAGTTTCACTCAAAAAAAAGATTGTTAAACTGGACAAGCCAGTATTCATTGGTATGGCAATACTCGAGTTATCAAAATTATTGATGCTTGAATTCTACTATGATTACTTTAAACCAAAGTATCCTGAGTGCCGTCTGTTATACACTGACAACGACTCTATGATCATAGATGTGCCTACTGAAGACTTTTATGAAGACATGAAAACAGAGTTGCATATGTATGACATGTCTGACTACCCTAAGGATCACCCGCTGTTCAGCACACAAAACAAAAATGTGCCTGGTAAGTTTAAAGATGAACTGAATGGTGTGCCTATAGTTGAGTACGTTGGACTGAGGTCAAAAATGTATTCTATTTTACACCAAAAAGGTATCAGTCCAAAGCCAAAGGTATCAAGAAAACAGCAATAAAAAATAAAGACATTCGACATGAACATTACAAGCAAGTATTAGATGGAGAACTAATGCCTGATTATCCAAACAAAACACTGAGGTCAAATAGACACAATATTGAAATCATCCAAACACATAAAAAGTCTCTAGCAGTAGGGGACACAAAACGAGTGTTTCAAAGTAAGGAAAAGGCTTATGCACCTGGGCATTATGCACTTAAGTTATCTGAAGAAATAGCGGATGAATTAGTTGATGAATTAATCGATGAATTAGTAGATGAAATGATTAAAAATGCATAACAGTGTCTGGAGGAATAATTTGTAATTCTTCTCTGACAAATGCCCTCTGAGGCGCAGGCTCATACAGATAAATCGATGCATTAGTGCCAGGGACTATTTTTTTAATATTGTGAACGGACGTAGACCATATTGGATCAGTTGCCCTACGTCTGACGTCATTCTCAGCCTCGTCAGGTTGATACAAATATCTTACCTGTTTTGTAAACAAGCTTGTGTCTGGTGGTGTTGTTTTTATTTCTGACCCTGATGGTATTGTTTTCAATTTAATAGCATCAACAGGTTTAGGGTGACCTTCATTATTCATTGCTTTTATCACAGACGGTAATCTCTTAACCCACTCAGTGTTACGTGCGTCATGCATGAGTTCCTTAGAATACTGATAGCTGAAAAGTCTCTCTGATAATTGTTTGTTAAAGTTCTCAACAATAGCCTGTGATCTGTGCACACCTGGTATGCCTCACCGCACTAGCACTCCATGCTTTGCAAATAACTGATTAACAGCGCCTTTAAATTCAGACCTGTCATCAACCTGCACAAGCCTAGGAAATTTTAAAGGACCACGACTATATATCTTTGTTAACGCAGTGGCCACTGTTACAGCATTTTTGTCAGTTATGGGTTCGGCATCCTTGTACCTTGAAGCTATGTCGACAACAGTTAATGCATACTTGTATCATTTTTTTCTTATTGTATCATGTGGTAGGAAACAGGAGATCCATTTGATGGGTGTCATTAGGGATAGTGTTTACAAAATGAGGTCTTGTTATTTTTCTTGGAGCAGGAAGATATATTTGCCAAATTGCCTGCTTTTTAAGCCACTGTTTTATTTGGTTGAGTGTAACATCACTGCCCACAGCCGCATGTAATTTTTCTATTGCAGTATTTCCTTTCCAGTAGCCAATAGGAGAGTAATATATTTTTGATAGTTTAGCTCCGATGTCTGTCATTTCTTCTAGCAATAAAAACTCCTGTAAAATATACAAATGTCATTCCTACTAGAACAAATATTATTTCTCCATTTCTTTGTTCTGGGCTTGGTTGGTAATAGTCGCTAAGTTTTGGTTGCGGGATGGTCATGTCTTCGCCAGTAACAAGAAAATATTCTTTGATCGCATCATCGACATTAGAAAATGTATGCTGTGTGTGACCCTCAAGCCTGAGTTTTTCATTGATAAAATCAAGTTTCTCAATTCTTTGCTTCTCATAATCTTGTTGGCCTTGAGCTAGTTTTTCAGATGCCTCATTGTGATGCTTCATTTCTTCTGCAGATTCCTCTCTACCCATTTTTGAAAAGAGGTAGTTTGAACCACTAAATGCAAGTGCGTTAACAACTGCACCACCAATCATAATAGCTATAGTTGCCATATTTTTTATTTACATAGAAACATTTTCTGGAATAATTCCTTGCTTGACGAGAAGGACTTTTGTGGCAATCGATGCTGTGACAACTGCTACTAGCTTAGCACTGTCTTCGAAGTCTAATCTACTCAAGTCTGCTGATTTCATTTTGAGAAGACTTTTCCCCAGCATAGAATAAGCAACGCTTAGTCCACTTATTACTGCAGAGTGATAGACGAGGTTCATTATGTTTTTTGTGTCGCTCATTTTCTTATGCCACAAAAATTAAAATAATAAATTTATTTACTGCATGTAAAATGGGTCCACGGCTTTGGGTGTTGCTGGTAATGTGGCGACTACTTCTTTTGTTTTTGGAGTGTTTGATTTTTTGGACACTGTTTGAGTCTGTGGTTTGTATTTTTTGTATAATTGGTAACCTATGTAACCAAATCCAAAAACAAATCCAGCAACTATATATTTTGTTGTTTCAGGTTTAGACTCAGTTGTTTGTCTCTCACTTTGTTGGGGGTGTGTGGGTCCTGACGGTAGTGACACTGGTGCTGTTGATGGTGTGTCAGTTACACAAGCCTTTTCTGTTAATGCTTGTAATTTTTTTGTCTATTATATTCAGCTAATCTTTTTCCAGCCTCTATTCGACCTGGACTTTAGTCTTAGTCACCGTTTGAACTTGTGTCAAGACAGGACTCTGATGTGGAGTCGTCTGGGTCTCGTCCATTTTCTTCTAATTTAAAATTTATTTTAGAAAAATCAATATGACTACTAGTAACAAGTAAGGTTACCACAGGTGCAAGGTAATTCCCAAACTTGTAAAACATAAGGCATGCTAATTTGCCTATTGAACTTGAAACTATGGGGTTGCTTTCTAGATCATGTGACAGACTGTCACTATCAACAGGCAGGAAGTGACTCACAGCTTTTGTGTATAGGCAGACAAGAGATCGACTCAAATCACGTGTCATTAGTGAAGCAATGTGATTTTTATATTTCGAATGAAGTTTAAATAGTTCATCAGCGGTTAGAGATTCTATGTCTTCTGTCATGTATTGTTTACCGAGAAAAGCTTTTGATTTGCTGGACACAACTACAGAGAGAAGACGCTGTTTTTTTCGAGTCTAAGTCTTTGTTTTCTACAGCACAGATATCGCTTAGAAGGAGTAATTCGTCTTGGTTCATTTTAAAACGTAATATAATAATTTTGTTTTAAGAAGTCAATGACAGCATTAATTATTTAGGTGGGGGATCTGCCTTAATAATCACGGGTTGGCAGCTGATCAATAAATGCTGCTTAAATGATTTCCGGACTAAAATGGCTTGTTGATTAAAGCATCGGTGGTATTGGATGGCGTGGGTTTGTCTAAATGGCTAGTTAATTATAATAAATCTATTAATTAGGGGAGGGGTGTCTATCAACTTTCACTTTTTCTTCTCTCTCCATTCCGCCCTACGTTTAACTTGATGACCGGCTGGCATGACCGTAGGGTGCAGTAAGGTCGGACTTCTGCATGTCGAATGCCACCTGTTTTCGTCGAAGATGTCACACTTCAAGCGTTTAAAGAGATATCCCCCGTACGGTAGAGATGGCAAGGAAACAGCGCATTTTCATTTATGTAGTCACTTCTGCGAGAAAGTAATTAACAAAAAAGTGCCTAGTTCAGGAGCCCCTGAAAACGATTTCCACCTACCTCTTGCCTTAGCAGTGCTCACCCCCAGGTTGGTTATTTTTAGTGTTTTAACTGGAAGTGGGTGGATTCTTAATTTCTATGCCCATCATTGGTGCATGAAAAAAATGGCTTGAATGTAATGCACACTGCATAAATGTGACTGAAAAAAAAACTATCAAAACAAAACAAAAACTGGTGTTCAACAAACGTTTCAGTTCCCAAGCTCACTTTACTTTAGCAGTGCCCACACCATATATATTTACTACAACCTCTCACAGGAAATTCGCATGACAGAACACGTCCATTTTACCTCATTTTCCCCACTTACTAAACCCAGTGTCCACCCTAAATAACCGACTGCAATAGTTAGTTGGTTGTACATTGCTTAAACGTCCCGACAGCAACACGACTTTCTCAGGACGTACCTGCGCTGCTTGTGAAAAAAACAACAACAGAATATTGAATGTATGTGATCGTCAGCCAGTCCAATATGCTACATAAACATAAGATATGCTAGGGACGCTGCACCTTCAATCAATACAATTACAAAATATGTACAGGGAAGTGATATATACAAAAAATACAAAAGCGGCAAACACATAACGTATCATCACTTAGGTGCAGCAGATCATTTAGCAACACACATCCAATAATTATCAAAGAGTACAGACAGCGCAGATAGTTGGGGGAGTTTTAAAAGGAAAATACAGGTGAATGAACCACGGGTAGACAAAAACATATGCCCCAGAAGAATGTAAAACCCACCAGGGCGAGGGGGAGGGGGGGGGGGCTCACCAGGGTGACCCTGGGAACTACCCCACCCAAGTCCCCCATGGCAGAACCGGGTGGGAACCCCCGACTGAAATACAGTTTCATACTTCTTTGGAAGGTAGTTTACACAGTAATTAAGCTCAAAATCTAATGTGTGTTACGTGGTGGAGTTGCAGTCGAAGTATGATAAACACACCAGACACACACACGTAGAGTTCTTTAAAATAAACCTCGTTCAGCTGCAATCCGTCACACGTGGCTTAAAGATGCAGACAATACTGGAGTAACAGTTCCAACAATATTTAATACAGCGATGCGATATCCACACAGTAATGCACTTTCAAATGCACAAACTACTGATACAAAGTCTCTTCTGCGATGTCCACACTGCGACACAAAGTTTCTCATACACAGAGTCTCTCGCAATAAACTGCGTGTCTCTACAACTGACAAAGCAAGACAATGTACGAACGGGGTTTCCCAGCGCCCTCCTTATATATACTATCAAATTCCAGAATCTTCTACGGAAATCATACAACGCAACCGATCAGAACGAAACACGCAGCCGAAGCTCATTAACATAAACTTTCCAGAAAAAATATAACAGGCTACAAAAACTCGGCTGCTTACTTCAGCTCTAAATTCTAGCGTATAATGAAGACACATAAAGTATGGTATCCCTATCACCACGTTCCATGATAGCTCAAAAAGGTACGAGAACATTCCCAAAACAAAATAAAAGCTGCTCAATTCACGCGCACAGGAAAACAAAAAGTAGCGAAAATGTTGCAATGCCAACTAACCCACGTGACACTTACGAGGCCACTAGACAGTGCGACCTTTCTAGAACGTACCGGACTAAACACAACAAAACGAAATCGGCTCTACTCACAAACAAAAGAAAATCTTACTAAAAAGGCACGTGAATCGTAACCGTGATAGCTCAAATAAACAACGGATCGTTACCTACGAACAACACATGTACGCTCTCACAGGATAACACAACCACAATCGTAACAATGTGACTAACGAATACATTTGCTTAATACCTCATTGTAGTTCAAGGATATGCTGTGTTGCCCTAAGGCACCAGGGCTGTATGGTGCAAGAGAAATAAATGATCAGATATCACTTTATTCCCAGATGAAAAAGGCCATTAAACACAAACAATATAATTAAACTGCTCGCGGACATACACACACATACAAACACACACACACACACAAACACACACACACACACACACACACACACACACACACACACACACACACACACACACACACACACACACACACACACACATTAATAACTATACTAAATAATAATATTGTGGTCTAAACTTTCAAGGCAATAGACAAGATTTCACAGTAACACAAATCACAGAAAACATAAAACAGACGATTTGATGAACTGGATAGAAAGGAGACACAAAATTTATGCTATCGTTAAGCTAAAGAGAAAAAGTCGCGATTGATTGATGCTGAACGATCTAAACAATACACACATGTGACTGAGACAGACTATCATTTAACATGCCTTTCGCAATCAGGCAAGCAGGAAAGCAAACAGCGGCAGCAACAACATTTCTTCTTCAGCAATTTAGTTTTTAAATTTTATTTTATTTTATTTATTTTATTTTTACTGCAGGAAAAATGTACATCTCTTGGTGGAAACCTGGCTGAAGTTGAAAGTTCTGCTGAACATAACTACTTGAAGAGGATGAACTTTGGTATGTATTTTGTAGCGTTATGTATGTCTCTGTCCGTCCATCCGTCCGTCCGTCTTTCTGTCTGTATGTATGTACAGTATCTTCCAAAAGAAACGTTATGAATAACACATGTGAATTACAACGTAAAGGCACGGACATTTTATCATGATACAGTTCTCTCATGATATTTTCTTCAAGATGCTGAGTTGACTAAAAGACAAATTTGCTGATTGTGTATTTTCTGCTATTTATAAGGTGATGTAAAAAGTCGATGGGCCTCAAAAACTACAAACAAGATGAAATGAACCATAACCCACAAAGTTTCTTCTATAAACGTTGTTCTGTTCTGTTGTTCTTCTTCTTCTCGAACGCCGTCACACTTGGAGTTTGGCTCTCAAAATGAAATCTGTGGTCTTCTGTAGCGCCTCTACAGGCCCGTACCATTGTTCTGTTCTATATGAGAGCCATAACCCACAAAATCGCTTGTATATGCGAGCTGTCCTCGCTGTCAAGGGTCTCAATCTGTTTTCTTTGAACCGATTCTGATGTTGAAATATCTCCTATTGAAAAAAACCTCGCAGATGTGCCAATGCGTCAGTGAGCTCCGAAGGGGCACAGTGCATACACGTCATTGGTTTAAAAAACGTCATTGTCATGACGTAATTTTAGTTTTTAATTTCACATGTTAACTTTGCCATAAAGACTCTGACACAATATTGACAAAACTAATAATATTAATAATAATAATAATAATAATAATAATAATAATAATAATAATAATAATAATAATAATAATAATAATAATAATAATAATAATAATAATAATGAGTATTTATTATTTAACGGTACAATTTCAGTCTTGCTATACTTTGAGTGAAGTGAGGTTGACTTTACCTAGATACATGATATTCTACTGTACACGCACATACAGCGCGTCGATTTTGGGTGTGTGTGTGTGTGTGTGTGTGTGTGTGTGTGTGTGAGAGAGAGAGAGAGAGAGTGAGAGAGAGAGAGAGAGAGAGAGAGAGAGAGAGAGAGAGAGAGAGAGAGAGAGAGAGAGAGAGAGTGAGAGAGGGAGAGGGAGAGAGAGAGAAGTACGTCATATATAGAGTATTGCGTCGATGTCTGCGTGGTGACGGAGTTGCTTCTTTTGCGTCCCCGTGACTGATTTTCTCCAGAGGAAGTTTCACTTTTTTTTCTTTTCTTTTTAAGTCCCTTCTTTTTATAGAAGGGATTTTTTTTAGGACGGGTCGAGGTGTGGCGAATTTAATAGCATGTCCATGATGTCAAAGGCGGGCACGCTAAACCTCTAACAGTTGAAGTAACAAGATAAAAATTACGTCATGTCTAGTTACGTTAACCTGCTTGCTGAACGTAAATTTGGCGCGAAGCGCCGTATGTGCGTATGTGTGTATGTATGTGTGTATGTATGTGTGTATGTATGTGTGTATGTATGTGCGTATGTATGTATGTATGTGCGTATGTATGTATGTATGTGCGTATGTATGTATGTATGTGCGTATGTATGTATGTATGTGCGTATATATGTGCGTATGTATGTGCGTATGTGCGTATGTGCGTATGTACGTATGTATGTATGTATGTATGCATGTATGCATGTATGTGTAACGCACACAGACTTGCCCCCAGTCGCACGTACAAACTCTCGCACAACAGACGCATACACCGCCAATGACTCAGACTGGTGCATTCAAGCGGTAAAACACAACTCACGGGCTTTCTTTCTACCGACAACGTTTATAACAAATAAGCAATAAAAGAACGCTCAAAACTATCAAACTATATACACCACACCTTCCCCACTACCAGCATCTCAACACCACACGCATACACACAATATCAAGGCCAGGCTAGGTAGTAGTCTCTCACACTCCAACCTGTTTGGTGTTCTCGCCTGGTTACGTTAGTCCTTTCACGTCTAGGCGTGCAAGTCCCTTCTCGTACACTCCCGAGTCGTCCCGTCTCTCGTACCGTAGACGTCCTCGTAGCTCGTACCGTATAGCGCAGTCTTCGCTGTGACCCGGGTGTCTCGGCACCGGTCGCTCACTCCCTGAGTGAAGAGATGGAGAGATGACCTCGCATTAGGTCCCTGGTGACTGACGTCTCGGCGTCCGTCGCTCCAACTCCGACAAGCACTCTGAATTCTAGGTTTCAGAGTCTTGGAATACGGGCTAAGGTATCTCACACACGTCTGTCCTCACTGACAGTAAAGCCCCGTACTACCATTTCTACAGCTCTGTTCACCTAAACTCACTAAAACTCCCCGTGCTAACCGTTCTTTTAACCGGTCCGTGGCGCAGTGGTTAAGGCGCCTGCCACCAATGCTAAAGGTGCGAGGTTCGATTCCGGGTTCCGGCGTCGGATTTTTCTCCTCTAGTGTCACCGTTAATTCGGGCGGACCGTCGGGGGTTCTTTCTCCGGGTACTCCGGCTTTTCCTCCCCCTCCACTTTGGTATCAGTTTCAGCCAACTTAATAAAATCTCAAATACAAACAATTTCCAAAAACAACTTCAGTAGCTCGCTTGAGCTTGCCCTTAGCACCACGTGAATGTTCTGTGTTTACGTACACTGTGTGAGTGAATGCGCGTAATTCACGTCAGCGTGCTTGTTGGGTTCAGTTCGTGGCTACATTCTGCGCATTGAGTTATATTATAAATATGAGAAATGCGCCATATAAATACCATGTAATAATAAGATTTCGCGTAGGACCTCGTGCCACACGGAATAGTTGTCACAAGACTAACCGCTAACAAAACTGTACCGTATTAAACCCACTGTGTGAACCCTATGCATGAGCATAGAGTTTCATCACAGTATGTATGGATGTATGTATGTATGTGTGTGTGCGCGTATGTATGTAAACAAGAGAATCTCCAATATTTCTGTACACACAAGCTTGAAACTTGGCGAAATACTTTTTTAATGGGTGGCTAAGAGAGTCTCCGAGCATATTGTAACTGAATGTCTCATTAAAGACATAAACAACCGTTTATAGGAAGTCGGTTGACCCAGATTAGTGTCCGTAATTTTTGTCATATTTACTTTAACTTTTGCATATAGCTAGTTTAGGGAAAGATATTGAATGAGTTCGTTAGCCAGCTGTGTATCCTTTCAACTTCTTAGTAAAAATTAATTCTTCTTCATCATCATCATCATCAGTCCCTTGCCCGAACTGGGCGTTGGGGGGACTGAAAGGCAGCAGCAACAGACAGTGCTCTCCACTGAGTTCTATTTTGGGCGGTGGCAAGCAAGTCTGGCATCTCGAGTTCGGTCCATTCTTTTATGTTTGCGACCCAACTCTTTCTCTGACGACCTCGCCGACGACTTCCTTCGAGAGTGCCTTGGAGGATAGTCTTGGACAAGGTGTTGTGTCGGGTCACGTGGCCAAACCAAGCAAGCTTGCGCCGTTTCACGGTTGCCAGAAGGGGTTCATGTGGGCCCACCAGGGAAGTGACGATGCTCCGTACATATTCGTTGGTCTTGTGCTCGCGGTACGAGATGCGGAGCAACTTCCTCAGGCACTTGTTCTCAAAGGCCTGGATTTTCTTTTCTGAGTCTGCAAGCAGTGTCCAAGTCTCACAGCCGTAGAGTAGAATAGACACTACGAGGGACTTGTAAAGCCTGTACTTGATGGTGAAGCTGATGGAGTTACTTCGCCATATCCTGTCCAGCCTGGCCATTGCGGATGTTGCTGTACCTATCCTGATACGGATCTCTGCTATGCAACTACCGTCTTTGGACAGGGTGGCTCCCAAGTACTTGAAGCTATTGACCTCTTCTAGCTTCTGGCCGTTCATGTGAATGTTGCTGCTGCTGTCGCTTGTGGTGTTGATCATCACTTTGCTTTTATCCGTACTGATCTCCATGCCATAAGACCCTGCGCTACTTGAAAGTTTGTCTGTCAGGTTTTGGAGCTCACTATTGCTGCCTGCCATGAGGTCAATGTCGTCTGCGAATCGAAGATTGCACAGGGATCTGCCACCAATAGAGATTGAAGTATGGTGGTCGTGGAGGGTTTCCTGCATGATCTTCTCCAGGAATATGTTGAAAAGGACAGGAGAGAGCAGGCATCCTTGACGGACACCGATCGTCGTCCTGAAGAACTCGCCTGACTGATTGTTAAGTAGAACCGCGCTGCAGGCGTTCTTGTAAAGCGCTTCTATCATTTGGATCACTCCCTCCTCTATGATCGTTCAACATAGAGGAGGGAGTGATCCAAATTCTTCTTAGAAAAATATAAAACACTAAAAATAAAAAAAATTACTTCTAGAGAAAGTCAGACAGTGACGGTGACATAATAGTGGCAACTCCGTCGCCATGCAGACACTAACATAATACTCTAAATATGACGTCATTCTCTCTCTCGCGCCTGGCTCTCTCGAGGCTCTCTCTCACACAAACATGCGCGCATCTCCAGGAGGAATAGATCCTCATGCGCCCTCCAGGCGCATGAGGATATATGCCTCTTGCAGATGTTTGGAACGCGCGCGCATGCATGCACTAACATGCTGCACTCTTATCGTCCGCGCCCCACAGCATCAGCCCATCACTCCTACCCTGAAACAACTTCATTGTCTGCCAGTCAAACAATGAGTCTTGTACAAAATCGCCTGTCTGTGCTGCAAAGCTATTAACTACTCTACCCCTGCCTATATCGCTGATCTTCTTCCAGTAAACACTCCCTCCGGCTCCTTCCGTTCAAGTAGTGACACGTGCCTTCTCAGAGTCCCGCTCTGCAAACACAAAACCAGAATTGATCGTTGTTTTGCGCACGTTGGGCCTGTTGTCTGGAACTCCCTACCCATAGACATTAGACATTCTCCCAAATTCACTGCCTTCAAATCTGCCCTTAAGGTTGTATACTATACCTACATTTTTTAATTGAAAACTGCCGCTTATAGGGTTTTTTGAGAGCCTTATTGAGTCTGGAGGCTATTGCCACCCTGAAAGACTCATGGTCCCGGGCATATTTGTAAGTTTGAGCCTTTTGCGTGACCTACCCCATGAGCGAAAACACGCAAAATAGCTGATTTCAGAACACAATAAAAATTTATCGAATAGTGTGTTAAAATGATAAAGAAACATTTCGGTCACTTCATAAAGTATGTTAGTATTTTCTCGTAAAAAAAGTGTGCTCTGATAATTGGAATTCTAAGTGCAATCGAGAAAAGTGTATGTTGTAAATTCACAAAGTGCCCGGATGTAATCAATAACATTACAAGTGTTTGCAATGTTGGGCAATTGCTCAGGCCCTTTTTATTCGATAAAGTCGTACTTTAGATCATATCACACACATTATTTATGAAAAAATGAGGGGGTCCCGCGCAAAAATTGGCACTTTGGGTCGTTTGCGAGTGCGTTTTTAAAAAGGGATACAAGCGATGTCTGACTTCCGGCAGATCATATCTCCGCCGTAGCCGGTGTGGCGGTCTGAGATAGGATCGGTCAGAGACAGGCTCATCGGAGTTGTGCGCATGCGCGGTAGCAGACGACTTTTAACGCCCTGTTTCAGACTGCACCTGTGGCGGTCTGACATCGGGCCAGTCTGAAATAGGGCAAAACGCTAACTAAGAGTTGGTTAGAGTAGCGTCCCCTACCTTACAGCTTCCCGGCGCCGGAATTCATGTCTTGTATTGTCAAATAATTAAAAGTATCTTTGATAATTTTTTGTTGTATTGTCAAATAATTAAAAGTATCTTTGATATTTTTTTGTTGTGTTTATGATTTCAGCTACAAGATACTTTGCAGTCTTTAGTTGTGTTTACGATTTTGTTTCGTAGAACTGCTTGTAAAATTATTGCCTGAAGCTAAATTGCGATATTTCCGAAAGTTAATAGACGTTGATGGAGTTGACCCTTACGATATTCCAAAGTATGGTCAAATTCGGTCGAAGATTTGCCTGCTGTAGATTATGCAGCCATTGTAAATTACTTCGTGTTGGGCTGTTCTGCTTCCACTTGTGAAGATTTCAAAGCCTACAAGAGTCTTCAGGCTTACAAGTTATTTTTGTCAGGCTGGGTCAGGAACATACACATGTTCAAACCAGATGGATGTGCAAATGTTATTGTAACGGCAAAGGTCAGCATTATTCCATTAACTATAAAAATGATCACGCTTGACTTCAGTCTGACATCGGGCCAGTCTGATATAGGGTGGCGGTCTGAGATCGGGCCAGTCTGAAATAGGGTGATCGGTGTTGTGCGCTAGTAATGTCTTGTTCAGTTTGAAATGGGTTGCCAGTTCAAAGGCACGACTGGTTACACTAGTTACTAGTAAACTAATGAAATAATACTTATTACACAACTGAGACTGCAAAGTATCTTGTAGCTAAAATCATAAACACAACAAAAAATTATCAAAGATACTTTTGTTTTAATTAACATTCAAAGATACTTTTAATTATTCAACAATACAAGACAAATGAATTTTCGAGCTATGCTCTTCTTCAGATTACAAACAAACAAACATCAAATGACAAAAATGTGTTACCAATTTACTTCTTTTTACTTTGAACTAATAATATTATTAAGTAATATCCAAAAGAGTCAAGTATAAAATTTAAATATGTAAGCTTCCGTAGAATTCTAATAATTGTGTTGAAGGAAGTAGCATTCTTGTCATTTGATGTTTGTTTGTTTGTAATCTGAAGAACATTACATTTAGTGATTTACAATTTTGTGTAAATTATGCAAGCTGTTTAATATGCCTAAACATAATTTATTCATCAAAATATTAAAAGACTTTGTAATTTTAGGTAAACTATCCACAACTCAATAGCAAAGGAGAAAGTACAAAAGAGATGAGCTAAAAGTTGTAAAAACTTATGATATATATGAAAAACTGAAAGCACTAAACTTTCCAACTTTAAGTTTTCATGGCGACATTATACATAACTGATGAGTAATGTAGAAGAACTAATGTTAACATGTTTAAAATCCTTCTGCATTTCGATAATAATAGACCGATATTAATCCAATCATCTTATTAGCTTTATTAGTACAGCTCTGTATTTTTAGATGCTACAGTCAAATCTGGAAATCAGTCATTCACAGAAAATGCCTGACAGAACGTTTTCTTCTTGTCTGCTTTTGAACTCCCCTCGCTGTAAAATCCAGTCGACAAGTATACGATCAGCCGGTTCATTTCTTCGGCAAAGTGAGATAGGTGGTCGGAGACTTCTTCCATTTTAAAATTTCCCTCGTGGACAGCGAAGAATGAAATGCAACCGCACGATGTTACTATTCGAATTTCGTGGGATCAATGAATCCCATCTGAGCACGGAGGAAGTGACGTAGGGTAATCGTCTGCTACCGCGCATGCGCACAACTCCGATGAGCCTGTCTCTGACCGATCCTATCTCAGACCGCCACACCGGTCCCAAGCGTGCATGAGAAAGGAGGAAATCAACGACGCCAAACCAACAAGTACCATAACCTACGCCCAAACTGTTGCAAACTACTAGTCCTCGATCACTATTAGTGACAGTGGGAAAGTAAACTGGAACAAACAACAATGGCAGATACGGGATGAGAAGGTTTATCTATAAGTAATTAAATGCATTAGGGGTGTAGAGTGTTCATGGAGAAGTAGTACCTTTGACTTTTCAGCCAGCAGCGCCTCTTGGGGCAGGCGGGAGCAATGGTCTTCACATGGCACTCAACTCTCACAGCTGGCTCCAGGTCCTTTACCTAGCCACACCCCGGTAACCGCTTCTGCTGGCGGGCGAAACGTTGTGAGGGGCTGACGCGTCTCTCAGTCAGTTGAAATACTTGGAGAGGAGACGGGCGCCGCCAAGTTCGCCTAAGCCCATTGAAAGGACTGATGGACAAGCAACAGAATAAGAATAACATGCCGGATCGGTCGGGGCCCGGATCACCAACGACCGCGCACCCCATTGGAGGTCTCCAGGGTGGGGGCGACAAGTGTGTTACTGGAACCAAACCCACCATCAAGCTGCCCACGCAAGGAATAACTATCGGAACTTGGAACGTTCGCACACTCTACCAGTGCGGCAAAGTGAAGGAACTCACCCACGAGTTGAAGCGCTATCGCTGGGACATTGTAGGACTTGCAGAAGTTCGATGGACAGGCTTCGGAGAAACAACAACAGATGAAGGCCATAAAATCTGGTTCAGCGGAAAAGAAACCAAGCACGAACATGGCGTAGCTTTTATCGTAAGGAAAGAGGTGGCTGGAACTGTCATCAGCTGCACCCCCGTGTCAAGCAGACTAATCTCCATCCGCATCTCCGCCCGACCGCACAACATCACTATCATTCAAGTATACGCTCCAACAGCAGATCATGATGATGAAGAATTAGAAGAATTTTACGAACAACTGGACAACATCATCAAGAAAACACCTAAGAAAGACATTCTGACTGTCCTCGGTGACTGGAATGCAAAGATCGGCCCTGACGCCTACCAACAATGGGCAGGAACAGCTGGCAAGTTTGGCCTTGGAGAAACAAACGACAGAGGCCTGCGACTTTTAGAGTTCGCACAGAATCACCGTCTCACCGTTGCTAATACCCTCCATCCACACAAGAAGTCAAGAACAGTGACATGGCAATCGCCAGGAGGCCTGGTCCATAACCAGATTGACTTCATCTTGCTGCCTCGACGATTCAAATCCAGCATTAACAAAGCACAAACGAGGTCCTTTCCTGGCGCTGATATTGGCAGCGACCACAACCTCGTCCTTACTAGCCTCAAGTTGAAGCTGGCATTGAAACGAGATAGCAAGAGCCCTCGCATCAGATTCGACCTCCAGAAGCTAAAAGACCCGGAAGTAGAAGAGCTCTTCCAAGCCCAGGTGGGAGGCAGATTTGCAGCCTTGGCTACTTTGGACTGTGACGTAGACACCCTTGCTGGAAATATAAAAGAGGTGTTACTTTCTACAGCAGAAGAAGTGCTGGGGAAGCAGAGGAAGCGCAAACAGCCCTGGGTCACCGATGACATCCTCGATCTCTGTGATGAGAGGAGAGCCTGGAAGAAAAAGAGAGGCCAAGACCTCACATCAGCAAACAAGTACAGACTTGTCAACAAGAAGATCAGGAAGAGGATGAAAGAAGCCAAAGAAGATTGGATTGAAGACCAGTGTTGTAGCGTGGAAGAGGGCATGGCAAACGGCAACAGCAAGAAGGCTTATGAAACGCTAAGGACCCTCACCAAGACTCAACAGCGAACAGCCACAGTCATCGAAGACAGCAGCGGCCAACTCCTTACGGAAAACACTGCTGTACTAAACAGATGGACTGAGTACTGCCGAGACTTGTATAACTACAAGGCTGAGCCAGACACCAGCATCCTCCAAAACAACCAGGCTGGGGCCAGGAAGGCTGAAGACCTGCCAGTGTTAGCTGAAGAGGTGGAAGCAGCCGTACGCGGCCTGAAGGGAGGAAAGTCTCCAGGTGTAGACAACGTACCTGCCGAACTGTTGAAACATGGAGGAGAAGTAACAACGAAGGTCCTCACTACACTCTGTCAAAAGATCTGGGAGCAAAAGAAATGGCCAGTAGAATGGACACAGTCTCTAGTGATCCCGCTCCCCAAGAAAGGAAACCTGAAACAGTGCCAGAACTACAGAACTATCAGTCTGATAAGTCACCCTAGCAAAGTAATGCTTAGAATCATTCTCAACCGCCTCAAAACTTTCGCCGAGGAACTGCTGGCAGAAGAACAGGCTGGCTTCAGAGTTGGAAGAAGCACTGTAGAGCAGATTTTCAACTGCCGCGTCCTGATCGAGAAACATCTGCAGCATCAGCGCGAACTCTACCACAACTTCATTGATTTCAGGAAAGCATTTGATCGCGTCTGGCACGACGGACTCTGGCAAGTCATGAGATCGTTCAACATAGAGGAGGGACTGATCCAAATGATAGAAGCGCTTTACAAGAACGCCTGCAGCGCGGTTCTACTTAACAATCAGTCAGGCGAGTTCTTCAGGACGACGATCGGTGTCCGTCAAGGATGCCTGCTCTCTCCTGTCCTTTTCAACATATTCCTGGAGAAGATCATGCAGGAAACCCTCCACGACCACCATACTTCAATCTCTATTGGTGGCAGATCCCTGTGCAATCTTCGATTCGCAGACGACATTGACCTCATGGCAGGCAGCAATAGTGAGCTCCAAAACCTGACAGACAAACTTTCAAGTAGCGCAGGGTCTTATGGCATGGAGATCAGTACGGATAAAAGCAAAGTGATGATCAACACCACAAGCGACAGCAGCAGCAACATTCACATGAACGGCCAGAAGCTAGAAGAGGTCAATAGCTTCAAGTACTTGGGAGCCACCCTGTCCAAAGACGGTAGTTGCATAGCAGAGATCCGTATCAGGATAGGTACAGCAACATCCGCAATGGCCAGGCTGGACAGGATATGGCGAAGTAACTCCATCAGCTTCACCATCAAGTACAGGCTTTACAAGTCCCTCGTAGTGTCTATTCTACTCTACGGCTGTGAGACTTGGACACTGCTTGCAGACTCAGAAAAGAAAATCCAGGCCTTTGAGAACAAGTGCCTGAGGAAGTTGCTCCGCATCTCGTACCGCGAGCACAAGACCAACGAATATGTACGGAGCATCGTCACTTCCCTGGTGGGCCCACATGAACCCCTTCTGGCAACCGTGAAACGGCGCAAGCTTGCTTGGTTTGGCCACGTGACCCGACACAACACCTTGTCCAAGACTATCCTCCAAGGCACTCTCGAAGGAAGTCGTCGGCGAGGTCGTCAGAGAAAGAGTTGGGTCGCAAACATAAAAGAATGGACCGAACTCGAGATGCCAGACTTGCTTGCCACCGCCCAAAATAGAACTCAGTGGAGAGCACTGTCTGTTGCTGCTGCCTTTCAGTCCCCCCAACGCCCAGTTCGGGCAAGGGACTGATGATGATGATGATGAATTAAATGCACCAATTATACCTTAGTAGTTGAGTTAGTGCAGTGGTAAAATGCTCTTTTTGCCACGCAGGTAACCAGGGTTCAATCCCCGTAGATGGATTTTTTTTCCCTGCTCAAAAATTTGAAACCCATACAGTTTCTACTGCGCTAAATGAAAGAAACGCACACACACACACACACACACACACACACACACAAAAAAAAAACCCAAAGCAAAAAAAAAAAAAAAAAAAAAAAAAAAAAAAAAAAAATATATATATATATATATATATATATATATATATATCAGTTCAGTCCTCTCTGCGCCGTCTGGTGCTTGAGGCGACGGCAAGGGAGCGCCACTTTTGTCTGTCAGCTGCTATTTTGGGTGCTGTTTGCAGAGTAAGGCCTCTGTTCTTGAGCTCTCGCTCCACTATATATATATATATATATATATATATATATATATATATATATATATATATATATATATATATATATATATATATATATATATATATGTATATATATATATAAAATGCGTGGTAATTTTTTTTTTTTAATTTAAAATATGCGATTATCATCACCGTTGTAATGTGGATGTTAAACCATGAACCAACCAACAAACCACTTTCAGTCTTGGATAAAAATGCATACTGGTTACCTGGGTACATTTGTTCATTCATTTTTTTTCAGCCAGGCATTGTGAGCATGTTTACATTACATGTTTACATTCATTCAATCATTCACAGATTCACTGATTAAAAAGCACACCAAAGAGTGTTGTCAAAGAGTGTTTTTTTTTTAAATTTTTGCTGGCATCATCTACAAGCATTAATTAATGAATAATGTGAATTTGTTTCAATATACCTGCTGCAAGCAATGCTACATGCTCCTTTGGTGTATCCGTGAAAGCAGGTCGGTGAACATCTCTGGTTGAAAGATGTTTGTGAACAGATTGGTAGTGGATGTACCTATCTCTCCAGCTGAATCTCAGTTTCCCAGCAGTTTTTGGTTACAAATTATAAGGAAACAAAACAAATGTCACATGTTTCAATATGCCCCGTTATGTTTACACATGATCATTGTGAGTAAAGAATAATATCTCTGTTCATTTTCAAAAGAAATGCTGTATTTGCAGACATTCATTTAAAGTATACATGTACAGTCACATATGTTGAAAGCATATTAGGCTACAATGCACATAGGCACCCATACAAAAGTAACTACCTCAAATACAAAATGTTAAATGTTTAGAGCTTAACATCTTTTGTCCATAAAAGGTGATTTCAAAGATGGGTCACAGAAAAATAGGGTCTGAACAAATTTTGACCCAAGCTGTATTCGAACCCAGGACCTTTGGGATGAGAGTCAAACACACTACCACCGAGCCACCCAGCTCCCCCTCATATGCCTATGATCAGTTATCACCCAACCACTGAAATCTGCTGTGACAGATGGAGGGTAATGCAAGAACTACATGGTCAACTCACTCTTTAGAAGTATTGCGATTTTCATTGAGCAAGTCCACATTTGGTATATTTTGAGCAGAGGGTTTAATGACATATATGTATATATATACTACATACCTACCCCTACCCCCCCCCCCGGCTGCATTTCTATATTTTGGCACACCCCCTCTTCAGAAAGGACCCATGGGTATTATACTCTGAGGCCAATGACCATTTTCAGAATGTATATCATTTATAATCATGCAAAGCGGAGCAGTGATAAGTTTTCTCCTTGTTTCACACCGACGCTGCAAAAAATCTATCTGTACCACTGTTTCCTAACCCATAAGAGTCAGCTGTGGAGTACATATTTTGAATGACTGATGTATGCCAGTATTTAGGAACTTGTCACAAAAAAGGCCTGTTCATATGATGAAATGTCTTCGAAAAATGAACACATTGTCAGTAAAGGGGTTTTCCTTGGATAATCAAAAACTAATACATATTAAGCTGCATTTCCAAATCGCGACATGACAGGAGAGTGACAAAAAGTAACTTTTCTGAGGGGGTCATCCAAATAAATATGCATAGGAAGGTCTTACCATCAGGTATCTCTTTACCAAGTTTAGGGTTACAGTTAGGAATACTTGAGAAAAAAACATCTTTGGGCAATATATGGCTATCTTGTACCTATTTTCCGATTTCTTGTGACCCTTGACCTTTCGGACCTTTCATGCATACGAAATTAGTATGCATGAAAAGTTCTTACCACCTTGTACCAAGTCTGGGTTTGAAGTTGTGTATACTTGAGAAAACATCTTTTTGGTCAAAATACAGATATTTTTCACCTTTTTACTGCACTACACTTTACAACATGGGTGTCAAATCGCTTTGTCACGTTGTTATATGAAAACACACAAAGCACACCCCCATCACTGTACAATAGCCCCTGAACTGCTCAACTGCACGTTACAATTTTGTTGCCCCGCTGCTTCTATGTCAGGCTTATGGAAACACTCCCTCTTTATTTCTATTTTCTCGAGTTTTGTCATTGTCACTTTGTTATCACTGCCCCCCTGCTGTTGTGTCTGCAGTTGAATAGCCATGCCTAAAGCCTGCTTGCCCTTCTCCTAATATATGGCTATGCATCAGCTCAGGCAGTAAGGCACAGGCTTTTGCTGCATTGCGAATGATGTGACTGTCCAAAACCTTGACATTGTGGCCAGCCTGGTGGATGGACATCAAAATAACAGGACGTCTGCCCTCCTACACAGGACAATCAGTTCACTTCCTTTGCCTTCTCGTTGGTTAGCCATCGCGGAGAGATGTACCCGCTGAACTCTTCTTCCCTCATCTTTCGCAACCTGCAAAAGATAATTTTGTATCAAAAAAAGTTCTGACATGCACATATTGCGTGCATATATGTTTGCAAGTATTTATACAAAGTACATACATGCATAATATGACAGTAGTCAGAACATGAACAAGAAAGGCAATGTCCTTATGGTTCATGTGTATGACCAATCCACATAATATGTCTGTCCTTTTTTACCTTGGCTTGACTTCTCCAACAGGTCTCTGAAAATGTCTAAACATAAGTATAGGGCTGGATTTTGTACCAGTGAAACCTGAGTATTTTTCCAAATCCCTTCATTTTTCACACATTTGTCAACCCTCTGTGACCCTTGACTTCTGTGAGGGGCTGATTACATTAGTATGCACAGAAAAGTGTTATCATCATGCCAAATTTTATTGAAAAGTTTGCAAAAACATTGATAAAAACTACAACTCTACCCGAAACTAACTTTCGTCACCCTTATCATGTGGTATCTCCATAGCAAGTTTGAGTTTGAAGTTGAAAATACTACTTGAGATGACCTTTGAAAGGTCACAGAAATTGGTATGTTTAGAATTATTTTACCACAAAGTACCCTTGTGCCAAGTTTGAAGTCTGAGGCTTGCATAGTCTTCGAGGAAATGCCAATGTTAAAGTTGCCCACAGGTAACAGACAGTTGACGGATGACCCATTACAAACATTTACTTTTGCTATCACACGTGCGCCAAAAATTAGACGCCATTGAGCTTGAAATGACCACAAAGGGTGTATACATATATCTAGAATCAGCATCAATATTCAAAGTGTAACTTGCAGAAATTGTTTCAAACAGGACACAACGCATTGCTGTTTAGCAACAGCACACACTGGACCAAATGGGTAGTATTCAGATTTTTCTAGTCCTTTTGTATGCACTAAGTGCTTATTAAAGAAAACGACAGTATTTGGAGACTTGCCCAACCCTCTAGTTTTCAAATCAAATGCAATATGGTGCCACTTGTTGACAGCAAGTGATTTTAGTATTGTATACAATCCAAGGGGAATCACAGCACTGGACAGACAACAGTTAGATCCCCTGCCCCCGCCTATCAGGCACCCAATCGCCAGCCCACAGAGAAATACGCAGGTATAGAATAAGACGATCATTTCCATCCTTAAAAGTGATTTTAGCATTCGGTGTTGTTGAGAATGCTGGTACTACTACTACACCATCTTCAAAATGAAAGAAAGCATTACAGTGTGATGTGTTTATCCCAACCAGTTGTGTTTTGTTATGAACCTGATTATATTCACAAATCAATCGGTATGCTTTACCTCGAGTCCAGGACAATAAGTGCCGCTGGAACTGGAATTGCCTGCTTTTAGCTGTGGCCTTCTCCTTTGAGCAAACATGACCTGACTAGCTCTTGCCTCTTCTTGGTGTAGGCGTCATACTTCTGTGCTTGTTTGCAAGTATACCCTCTGGGCGTGACTCTGCAGTGAGACGTCAACAGCAGCACTGACCTGAAATGAAATACATGTTTATTATCGTGTTATTCGGCAGCATGGCAAATTCACTTCTGATCTTATTTCAGGGTGGGTCGGTTCAAAACTCCACAAACAGGGACTTTGTTATAGCATTATAAACAATTCGGGGCCGGTGGGGGGAGTCCCCCCCCCCCCAGCCAATTCGTCCCTACATTTAGTTTACACATTACTACCTTCAAACTAATGTGAAATAAACTGTGAACACCACAAACAAGAATGGTGAAGCCTGGATCGCTCGTGTGCATTTAAAACTGATCATTTTCTTAATCTGAACTGTGTAACCTTTCCAAAAGGTGACTGAAATTTAAGTGCCATGAGTCTAAGCATAAGTAAAGGGCTGGCTTATGTACAGTTGTGAATAGTATTAGAGAAAAAATATCTTTTGTCAAAATATGGCTATTTTTTTTTTTACCTATTTCTTGATTTCTCATGACCCTTGGCCTGAACTCAAACTGGTAGGCTAAGAGTAAGAAAGGTCTTGCGACAAAGTATCCTTCGGCTCCGTTTGAAGACTGTGGTTTGAATAGTCTCCGAGAAAATGCCAACATTAAAGTTTACCATGGACGACCAATGGCCCAGAACATAGCCTTACACTTGCTTCGCACATGAGCCAATGAAAGAAGGCATTACAGTATGATGTGTTCATTCACACCATAGTTGTGTTGTGTTCTGCACCTGATTCTCATCACAGATCTACTGGTATGATTTACCTTGAGTCCAGGAGAATACGTGTCACCTTCCCTCACTTCACTTGAGCTGTGAGTGTGACCTTGGTCAGTTGGTGTAGATGTCATACTTCTGCGCTTGTTTGCAAGTATGTACTCTGGGTGAAAGTACTGAGACTCCACAGCGAGAGGTCAACAGCAGTATTAGCCTGAAATGAAAAACATGATTATTACTGTGTTGTTCAGCAGCATGACAATTTCACTTTGCGTGAACTAAATGCAGGGGCAGATTATTACTTTCAAAATAAATGCGACAAAAACTGTGTAAACCGCAAAGAACAAACAACAATGGCAAAGTCACGTCTGTACGCCTCATGCACATAACTGATTCACAACCTGTGTGACCTTTCCAAAAGTTAGCTGAAATAAGTGTCACGAGTCTCAACATAAAGGCTTGCTTTTGTACTAGTCAAATTTGTATTTTTCACACATTCTACGGTCATCCAGAATGGTAGTCAACAAATATTAGGGTTTCAGTCAAAGTAGCGTTTTACTAGGTAACCCTTTTAATCCTGATACACCCACTGCTTGAAATAAATGTGACTATGATAGTTCAAGGGTGGTGCCAGAATAGATTGGCGTCTCATCCGCCAAGCTATTCTGGCACCATCCTTGAACTAAAAAAATGCTGGACCTATCTCCTAATCTGTAATATAGCCTTCATAAGACAGAGAATGGATGAGAAAACTAAGTTACTAGTACTGAAAGCAGTTACTGAGTTAGTAATGCAAAATTCTCCCTTAGCAGGACTTTTTACTACACACAGTACGTTTTCCTAAATAATAAGCACTGGCACTGGTTTAATATCACTACAATGTGGACTACATTCCTTACACCGTATTAGTAAAGGCTCTCTGAGAATGTATGGAAATGTTCTACTTCTAGGTGGCTGACATACATGGAATGCATGCCCCTGTCAACCCACAATAAAATGTAGTCTTCTTCATTGCAGGTAGGCTGTAAATTTCCATGCATAAAAGGACAGTTAGCTATTGGGGTTTCACGCCGTGCAGGTGACATCTCACGGCGGTGCATAAAACTTTTTTTTTTTTAAAGAGTTGGAAAACCAGTCAGATATGCCACTTACGTACGACATTTTCCTTCCACTACTAGTAACTCGTGTTCTAGTCACTTAGCAAACACCACCAACCTCTTTTTCTACTTTAGTTTACCTTTTCCTTGCTGATGTCTGAAGAGATTTTGTTGTTTTCCTGGCTCCTGTTCGGTTGGCCCATTTTTTTTTTTTTTTTTGGTTCTTCTGAGAAATGGTTATGCATTACTACTGACGCTCGATGACTTGTCGCAACTTATGCAAAAGTATCTTATTTCTGAGGAAACACAACATTTTATGCATAGAAACAGTCAGCTTACACACCTGTTTCAGACAGTATATATCTTTTGTCAATTATCGATAAATTGAGCTTGTTTGCAATACGACTTGCCGTACGGCGGTTTTTTTCGGTGACCTCTAGTGTCAGGTCACGGCAGACGCAAGATAGCGGTATCTAAATGCGCAGAAAAGATGCGCGAAAGAGGTGTGTCCTACAACCTTAAGACCCACCTGTTCAATACCACAATGTAGATCAGTTCTTCGTGATTATGTACCTGCGTGTTTGTCTGTGTGTGTGCATGTGTATTACAGAATCTTTTGTTTATCTGGCTATAAGACCCCCTCCAGTTCCACTCTTTATTTGTAAAGCGCTTAGAGCTTATTTTAGGATAAGTGCTATATAAGTAGCCATTATTATTATTAGTATTAGTATTAGTATTAACATGCACACACACATCGACGCGCTTTCAGAAGAGCATGCAGGTGACCCGTGTACTTAGTATATCATGTAGCTAGGTAAAGTCAACCTGCTGTCACACAAATTATAGCAAGACTGAAATTGTATTGTGAAGTTCTAGTTTTGTCACCATTTTCGCAAGCTTATGAAGCCGGAAAGTGAAACTCATATCACGTAAATATAAAATTACGTAAAAACTAAAACTTACGTCACGACACTATGATGTTTGACAAATCAATGACGCGTATTTCCTGCGCCCCTTGTAGAACTCACTGACGCATTGGCAGATCTGCGCGACTTTTTCAATAGGAGATAATTCAACATCAGAATCAGGTCAAAGACAAAAGATAGAGACCATTGACTGCGAGAACAGCTCTCATATAGAAGGGACTTTGTGGGTTATGGTTCATCCCATCTTGATTTTTTAAATTTCATTTGTCACTTTTACATGTGTTTAGATGTGTAACTTCTTTTAAAAAAATTCTGCATAGATTTAATTTATGGAAAAAGATACAAAGCTGGCTAACGAACTCATCCAGGTATATACAAAAGTTCAAGTATATGACAAAAATTACGGACTCAAATGTGGGGCGCGCATCCGCGACAACCGACTTTCTATAAACGATCTTTCAACCCTTCAATGAGATACCCAATTTTAATTTGCTCAGAGGCTGTCCTAGGCACCCCTTGAACAAAGTCTTTCCCCAAGTTTCAAGCTCGTACGTACACAAATATCTGAGATTTTCGTGTTTACATACATACGTACGTACACACACACACACACACACACACACACACACACACACACATACACACACACACGCGCGCGCGCACGCACACACGCCGCACACACACACACACACACACACACACACACACGCCGCGCGCGCGCGCGCACACACACACACACACACATACACACACACACACACACACACACACACACACGGCGCTTCGCGCCAAAAGTACTTTTCGCAGAGAGGTTAGCGTAACGAGACATAACGTAAGTTTTGTTACTTTAGTTGTCAGATTTTGAGATCTGCCCGCCTTGGTCGTCATGGGCATGCTATTTAATCGCCCCACCGTGACCCAGCCTGAAACGTCTCTTGTATAAATAGAAGACACCTTAAAAAGACACGGTTTGTTGTACATTGTTTAACGTCCCGACAGCAACAAGACTTTCTCTGGACGTGCCTGCACTGCTTGTGAAAAAATAAAAATAAATAAAAGAGTAAAAAGAATATTGAATGTATGTCGCCAGCCGGTCTAATAATCTAAAATAAACCTAAGACATGCTAGGGACGCTGCACCTTCATGCTAATTCATTGTATCCTAGTTTACAAACAAGATGGGATAAACCATATCCCACAAAGTCTCTTCTATATGAGTGCTGTCCTCGCTGTAAAGGGTCTCGACCTGTTGTCTTTGACCGGAGTCTGATATAAAAATAACTCATATTGGAAAAGCCTTACAGATCTGCCAATGCCTCAGAGCATACGCGTCATTGGTTTGGAAAACGTCATTTGTCATGACGTAATTTTAGTTTTTATGTTTTGTTTTAGATTTTACGTAATATGGTTTGCACTTTGGCTTATAGACTTGAGACAAATGATGACAAAACTAGAATTTCACGGTGATATGCCATTCTTGATATACTTTGTGTGAAGTCATGTTGACTTTACCTAGATCCTTGATATAATACTGTACAAGCGCATGCTGTTTTGACAATTCGTCGAGGTGTGTGTTTGTTCGTGTGTGTGTGTGTGTGTGTGTGTGTGTGTGTGTGAGAGAGAGAGAGAGAGAGAGAGAGAGAGAGAGAGAGAGAGAGAGAGAGAGAGAGAGAGAGAGAGAGAGAGAGAGAGAGAGAGAGAGAGAGAGAGAGAGAGAAATGAAATGAAATGAAATGAAATGAAACTTTATTTTCCAAGGATAAAAGAATAGGTGCGCAGACCTGTTTTCATTCTTGTCCTTGCTACACACTACAAAACAAAATAACGTACACACACACACACGCGCGCCGGTGTGCAATTGCCGTGTGCACAGGCTTGTGCCACATTAGCTTGTAGCCTACAGGCGCCAAGCCAAGCCTGCACAACCCTCCACACACACACACACACACACACACACACACACACACACACACACACACACACACACTGACACACACATACACACACATCAGTATATTATGTACACATACATTCTTTCGCTTAAAACTATACTACAGCAAATATAAAAAGTATAAAGGATTTTGTACATAAAACCGCTATTGTTCTCATCATAAAGAGAGAGAGAGAAAGAGAGAGAGAGAGAGAGAGAGAGAGAGAGAGAGAGAGAGAGAGAGAGAGAGAGAGAGAGAGAGAGAGAGAGAGAGAGAGAGAGAGAGAGAATCAATGAAACTTTATTTCACAACGGTTAAGGCACTGACATTGTCATTGACACAACCATTTTACAAACCTGCCGTTGCTAACAACTACAAAACTATCATTCTACACATGCACATACATATAAGTAAAACATAATACTTGCAAACAATTGACAACACTGTTCACATAGGCAATAATTGTTAGCAATACAGCGAGACTTACCTGTAAGGTGAAGCTGATTGCAAATTCTTACGAATTTGTTGTAGACCGGAACTAATGCACTTGAGAAACGCGCTGCCTATCCCCTCAGTATTGAAAGACAGTTCATTACCACTGACGTAACCCCGGAACAAGTGCACCTTACAATGAAGTGAAAGGGCAGGGTAGAGCGCAGTGCTCTACAACACACTGTGGGGTGGGCAAGTGCACTAGTTCCGGTCTACAACAAATTCGTAACAATTTGCAATCAGTTCACCTTACAGGTAAGTCAGTCTCGCTGTATTGCTAACAATTCTTACTCATTTCCTGTATCCCGTCACTAAGTGCACTTGAGATTTGAGAGCAACAGTGGTAATGAGCGTAAAGGCTAAGTCATGCTGAAATGACAAGCAGCCTTATCTAGGCTATTTCTTTGCCAGATACCTGTCCATAACCACCCGACATAAGGTGAGTTTCACACGCGGAACCCGCCAATAATAACGTCCATCCCGCAGCTTTCATGATGACATCTATGGAAGCACCCATATCTTTTGCTGCTGAGGCGCTGGCCAGTTTGGTGGACTGAGCAGAATAATGCACAGTGTCCACCTGTGCTCTCTTTTGAGTCCATTTTAGCCACCTGGCCACAGTATTCGAGCTTGGCCTGCTGTGCGGAGCGAGGATTGCAACAAACAAACCTGTTTTGTCCGTCAGCTCCAGTCTGTCTTTTATTTCAAATATTTTTAACGTATGAATCACATACAAAGAACTGACTGTTGGAAAAGCATGAAATTCGATGGGTTCCTGATGTTTTCCCCTTATTGAATGTTTTAACAGCTTAGTTACATAAAATATACACTTGCGTTCTGACAAGTTAAGTGCATTTTAGCAACATTTAGCGCTCGTAGCGTTTAATAATAATAATAATAATACCGTTATTATATAGGCGCTTTTTCTCAATTTTGGGGAAATCGACTCAAAGCGCCGCGCCTGAAACCCAACACACACACTCACGAAACAGACACGGATTTACGCCATTTAAGACAAACACAGTACAAGACAAACGAAGGGCCAGTCAGCTACTGAAGTTACAGAGATTTTGATCGCTTGTATTTGAAATTTGTAAAGTGGCCTGAGACCGGTACCAAAGTGTGGGGGGTGGGGGGATGGGGGGGGGGGGTGGAAGAACCGGAGTACCCGGAGAAAGAACCCCCGACGGTTTGGCACCTATATCCAGAGAGCAAAGCAATAAGCATTACAAGTTTAGCGTGAGTTCATTGCCGATGACGTAAGTTTGTTAGAGGCACCCACGTCTTTGGTATGTGCAACACTACATTCACATTCCATGTGCTATGGTATTTGGGAAACACTGTTTTCTCTCTAAAAAAAAAAAACCACCCTTCATGAATCTCTTAATCACTTCTGTAGACCCTAGCGGCACTGAGCGCTGACACTTCTGTAACCATAGCATTATACTTTATAGCACAGGTCATTGAGTGCCAATGATGCAAGAAAATTGACTGCCTCGGCTCGCGACGGTGAGACATGATCCACCGATCTCTCACTCGCGTACCGTCTAGAAGCGACAGGTGGCCAGTCGCCACGATAACATAGTGATTTCGGTTGCATCTGAAGAAAATCCCTCTGTATCTATCTCTGACACCTTGCAAATGAGTAGTTTCAGTTTTTTGCACAGAGGATGTCTTTGTGTCAAGTCGCTTGGTTGACATAACAAAGTATCTCTTGCTGACAGCAGTACTGGTTTGCATTTGCATCAGCACTGGCCAGAAACACTCTGGTTTCGCCACGATGGTGCCACTACCACTCCCCTGGCTTTGTCTTTGTTTATCTTTGCCAGGACCACCAGTAACAGACTCAACTGAAAGGGGGAAAACACATAGTACAATCACCCCAACCAAACGAGAAAGCATCCCCAGTGAAAGCCCCAGGGTCTGGGAGAAAGGGTACATACTTGGGAAAACGAGCATTGATTTTGGGTGCAAACAGTTACGTTCAGGGTCAATATTCCACTCTGTGTCACTGTGCAACTGTCTAAACACACGGTCTGCTATTACATTCTTGGTACCTGGTACGTGTGCTGCACTCAGCCACAGTCTCCTCTGATCACACCAGAACCAGACATCCCGAGTGACTTCATTTAGCACACTCATTTTCATTGGGCCAATCTTGTTTACGCACGCAACAGCCGTGGTTTTGTCTGTCAGTACACGCACATGTATGTCTATCATTTCTCGTAGGAGCAATTTTAATCCAAAAAGAATAGCTTTCAGCAGTTTTTGTTTTTGTCATTTTCATTCCAAAGCCCCCTACAACAGCCCCCCCCCCCCCCCGGCCAGTCTGAAAAATGAGTTGTTTGTTTTCAGCGTAACGGTAGGGTCTTCCCTCTGTAGGGGAGCTTTTTGGTGTCCGATGTTATCACCCCACCATTGCAGCTCAAGAACCGCGTCTTGTGTTATAGGCATGATTTTCTCCCAGTTTCCTTTGTTTTCTTTGAGAGCTCGGGGTTTCTTTTGTTTAAAGGCCCTATAATAGGGAGGGCCTAGGAGTACTTGAAAAAACTTGCTACCATCACCCCAATGACAGAAGCTACTGCTCTAATTTTGGCTACTGGTTTTTCTCATTATTTTGGAGCACGTTTCGCTCAGTTTTTGCTTACGTTCGTTCGTCAGTATCACCGACATGTCGATAGAGTCAATTACAAACCCCAAGTATGTAATCTCTTGCGTGGGTAGGAAATGAGATTTGTCCCGTGGACCGTGAAACCCACTGCATCAAACAGTTGAACCGTATCAATAACATTTTGAACTGTGTCCTCTTTTGTCGTGCCCACTAAGAGGGAGTCGTCAATGAAGGACGTGATTGAATGATTCAAATCATGTAGCCTTGCCAGGATTGGTTTTGTGAGTTTCGTAAACTTCCTGGGTATCGGGCCAAGGCCCACTGGCGATGCTTGGAAACAATAAAATTTGTCTCTCTAGTGAAATTTTACTGCTATTCAGTTCGGTATGCACAGAGACGGAGTAGTACGCATCTTGAAGATCAAGCGATGCGAAATAGCAGTCCTTAGTGACAATATTAAGTGCAGTATGAATGGTTTCCATTTTGAATTTCTGAGTGGTACTCAATGTCCTTGTTCAGGAGCCGAGAAATATAACCCGGTGGGTATGGTTCCGTTTTTCTCTGAGAAAAAATGTGAGAGACAAATTGCTCTGCTTCATTGCAAGACTCTTTCATTTTTTACCCCCTTTCGTAGCAGGTCTTTGACTCCTGCTTTCATCGTTTTGTTTTCTGTTTCACTGGGGTATAACTGTGCTTTAGACAGCTTAGTGTCAGGTGTCTGCTCAAAATTAAGTTTCACACCTATGACCGTTTCTAGTATTTCCTGGTTAGAAGAAAGGGTTTCCCAAATGTTCAATTTTGTATCATTTTGGCCGGTTTGAAAGACTACAAATGTTTCCCGCACCCAAGGTATGCACAGTTAAAAGATATTGACCTCGTAGAACTTCCCGGGAAAACTCCCCGCGCGGGGGTAGGCTTTTCCGCCCCGTAACCCACTTTCAGCCGACCTTTCTGTGTCGGCCTAAAAAGGGGTCCTCTCCATTGGTCCTGCCAGTTTGTTGCTGGCTGTGAGGCCAGCCATGACTACGCATATGTTGACCGCTTTTGTCTGTTTCGCGGGCTTCTTGGGGATTTCCCAAAATCTGTAGGTTAGAGCCAGCCACTCAGAGGTCATTGTCACGTGCGGAGCACAGATGCCGGCAATATTGCGACTTTGTCTGTTTCGCGGGCTTGTTGGGGCGTGAGGGGGGGGGGGGGGGATTTCTCAAAATCTGTGCCATGACTGAGGTTAGAGCCAGCAGACGTCGGCATTGCTACGTGCGGAGCACAGATGCTGGCATTTTTTCGCGGCGAACGCGCTCGCTGCAAGTCTCTAGGTCAGAGGCTTATCGGTGCTCAAGGTCACCGCGACAGCTGCCTTATAAACGGTAGTTTCAGTATTGTACATTCGTACGTCCGTCTGTCCGGTGGACTTTTAGCACAAGAAACACCACTTTATTTGTGCGGGGCACACTCTTTTTTTTTTGTTGTTGCAGTTTTCGGGAATTTTGTAACAGCTTTTCTTGGAGATTTTTATGCGACAGCCGCTTCAAACCAAACGGGAATTAAGTAGGTCAGTTTGCCTATCTTTCTTTGACCGGTGGTCCCGCCTCTTCCGAGACACGAAAGGCTGCCTCCATATCGGCCAAAATATCATCTCCTTTAATCTCCGCAGTCACATGCCCCCCTGCGTCAAGCGGTTCCCTTTCTATATTTTCTGCCTCTGCATTTCGTCGCTCCGCCTCCACACCAGCGGTGCTGTCATTCTGTGGACGGTGTCCTGCGGTCTTCTGCTTTTTTCCAAAGTGTTAACGGCCTTCTCGGTGAGATGTTGCACCGCTTTACAGAGGGTTGCAAAACTGTTCGTTTTGCTCTGAGTCTCGTGTCGGTGACCCTCGGTCAGGCGGGGCCAGTGTTAACTAAAAAACTCGCCTTCGCCAACGAAATCTCCTCATCCACGTCTAAGACGGTGTTGTCCGAACTTGAAATCATGTCAACTCTTCTAAATCCGACATCACAATCACAATTACACAGTCCAATAATCCACACAGTGGAATATACTCCTACGTTACACTATAGGTACTGCACACACCGTACACACGACAATCAACAAACGCGGTACAAGAGTGAAAGTCGGTCACTAGGCACGGGCGGCAAGTAATGAGGGTACGTCCGACCTGGTCGGCGGCTAGGCGCAAACTGAGGGGATAGGCAGCGCGCGTTTCTCAAGTGCACTTAGTGACGGGATACAGGAAATGATTAAGAATTCAAATGATAAATGAAAAAGTTAACAGGCTTAATTGCGAATAATTTGGACCCAGCATAGAAAGAGACACATAATACATGTAGTTAAAGGGGCACGACCGACCTTTTCTAATGCTTCAGTTCGCAAAAAGCTTTTACTGGGCTTCAGTATACATACCCACTTAGACAGTGACCACCCTATTGTCCCACCAAATGCTTTCTATATTCCGTTCAAAGCGAAAGAGGCCACCGGAATCGTGCGGCTGGACCCGGTCAAAAGATTGCTTCCGATAGACGATCAGGTAGCTGACGTCATAACTATTCTATACGACCTTAGGTCATCTGCATAATTATAACCAATCAGAGACAAGATGTCGGATGAACCAGCGAAGAAAAGAAGAAAGTATCAGTCGACTCGCGCCGGCCGACAATGACAGACTCGTAAATGAAGAGAAGAAAGAGAAAGAGAGACAAGATACCCCTAAGTAGAATTGACATCGGACAAGGGAATATAGAGCTTGGCTTGACCGCCCATACGGAATTTGTCGCTTTCTTGCTATGTGAAACAGTAAGTAATCCGGTTACGATCTTTGTCGATCTTCCTATCATAGTAGTTTCACGAGCGCTAGAGACTGAGAATTCATGATCTTCAGTAGAATTTATCTCTTACTGATTTTGCAAGATTTTAAACCTGTTTTATCATGAAGTTACGAGCTAGTTCATCAGATTTTATGCTGCAAGGATCAGACAACTACGGCCTGCCTGTGTCAAAATGTCGGCACCGGCTGCCGACATCGATGGTCGTGACACGTTTTTGTCTGCCGGTGCGGGCTCTCATTCACTCGATTCACAGAGGTAGTGTTTCTGCTGCGATGGTGCATTTGTCGTTTCCAGAGATGCTATCAGTTACGTAGACTTCGATGTGTGTGATGTGAAACTGCAATGCAGAAATTGGTATAAGTGGGTGAAACCACTGTTCTGTTTCGTGACGCTGGCTCAGTCGCCCGCTTGGCGCGGAGACCCGAGTCGAAGAACTTGAAGCCACGCCCACAGCACGATTGCCCGTTAGTCAGGGTAGCAGGTCAAGCGAAACCCGCATTGATTTTGACAGCATAGCGAATGAGTGGAAAATTTATTTTACATTCTCGTGGAAAATTATGTCAAAGGGATGCCGGAGAACGTCAGTACATGTCTACACTGTACATGTCGACAACGATGACCGCCTCCGTCGTCTGCAGTATCGATTGATCGGGTTCCGGCTGCCTTGTGACGTAGGCTAGTTAAGAGATAGTAAAGTGGACAGTTGATAGGCACCCCTCCCCTAATCAATACATTTATTCTAATCAACTAGCCATTTAGACAAACCCACTCCAACCAATACACCCAATACCTTTATTACCTAGCCATTTTAGTTCCACTCCAGAAATCATTCAAGCTACGTTTTTTGATCAGCTACCAACCTGCGATTATTAAGCCAGATCCCCCCACCTAAATAATTAATGCTGTCATTGACTTCTTTAAACAAAATTATTATATTACGTTTTAAAATGAACCAAGACGAATTACTTCTTCTAAGCGATATCTGTGCTGTAGAGAACAAAGACTTAGACTCCAAAAAACAGCGGCTTTTGTCTGTGATTGTTTCAGGGAAGTCCAAAACTTATCTAGGAAGACAATACATGATAGAGGATATTGAATCTCTAACCTCTGACGAGCTAATCAAGCTTCATTCTAAATATGAAAATCACATTGCCTCACTAATGACACGTGATTTAAGTCGATCACTTGTATGCCTATACACAAAAGCAGTGAGTCACTTTTTACCTGTGGATAGTGACAGCCTTTTACATGATCTCGAAAGCAATCCTATTGTCTCAAGTTCAATTGGCAAATTAGCATGTGTCATGTTTTACAAGTTTGGCAATTACCTGGCACCTGTGGTAACCTTACTTGTTACTAGTAGTCATATTGATTTTTCTAAAATAAATTTTAAATTAGAAGAAAATGGACGAGACGACTCCACAACAGAGCCATGTCTTGACACAGGTTCAAACAGTGACTAAGACTAAAAGTCCAGGTCGAATAGAGGCTGGGAAAAGATTAGCTGAATATAACAGACAAAAGAAATTACAGCTTCAAGCATTAACAGAAAAGACTGACGTAACATCATCAGTGACACTACCATTAGAACCAACACATACCCCACAAAGTGATAAAAAAACAACTAAAACAACAACAAATTATATAGTTGCTGGATTTGTTGTCGGATTTGGTTACGTAGGTTACCAATTATATAAAAAATACAAACCAAACACTCGAACAGTGTCCAAAAAATCAAACACTCCAAAAACAAAAGAAGAAGTCTCCACATTACCAGCAGTTTCAAAACCTTTGGACCCATTTTACATGCAGTAAATAAATTTATTATTATTTTAATTTTTGTAGCATAAGAAAATGAGCGACACAAAGAACTTAATGAACCTTGTCTATCACTCTGCTGTAATAAGTGGACTAGCAGTAGCTTATTCTATGCTGGGAAAAAGTCTTCTCAAAATGAAATCAGCAGACCTTAGTAAATTAGACTTCGAAGACAGTGCTAAACTAGTAGTTGTTATAACAGCATCGATTGCAACAAAAGATTTTCTAGTCAAGCAAGGAATTATTCCAGAAAATATTTCTACGTAAATAAAAGTATGGCATCAATAGCTATTATGATTGGTGGTGCAGTTATTAACGCATTAGCTTTTAGTGGATCAAACTATTTCTTTTCAAAAGTTAGTAAAGAAGAATCAGCAGAAGAAATGAAGCGACACAATGAGGCATCTGAAAAACTAGCTCAAGCTCAACAAGATTATGAAAAGCAAAGAATTGAGAAACTTGATTTTATTAATGAAAAACTAAAACTTGAGGGTCACGCACAGCATACATTTTCAAATGTTGATGACGCGATCAAAGAATACTATCTTGTAACTGGTGAAGACATGTCTATTCCACAACCAAAACTTAGTGACTACTACCAACCAAGCCCAGAACAAAGAAATGGAGAAATAATATTTGTTCTAGTAGGAATGACATTAGTATATTTTACAGGAGTTTATATTGCTAGAAAAAATGGCAGACGCTAAACTATCAAAAATATATTACTCCCCAATTGGCTACTGGAAAGGGAATACTGCAATAAAAAAATTACATGCTGCTGTGGGTGGAGATGTTAACCAAATAAAACAGTGGCTTAAAAAACAGGCAATTTGGCAAATATATCTTCCTGCTCCAAGAAAAATAACAAGGCCTCATTTTGAAAACACATCACCTAATGACACACACCAAATGGACCTCCTGTTTCTTCCGCATGACACAATAAGAAAGAAACGATACAAGTATGCATTAACTGTTGTTGACATAGCTTCAAGGTATAAGGATGCAGAACCCATAACTGACAAAAAAGCTGTAACAGTGGCCACTGCATTATCAAAAATATATAGTCGAGGTCCTTTAAAATACCCTAGGCTTGTGCAGGTTGATGATGGGAGTGAATTTAAAGGGGCTGTTAATCAATTATTTGCAAAGCATGGCGTACTGGTTAGACGCGGTATTCCAGGCTTGCATAGATCACAGGCAATTGTTGAAAACTTTAACAAGCAATTATCGGAGAGACTTTTTAGCTATCAGTATTCTAAGGAACTCATGCATGACGCACGTAACACTGAGTGGGTTAAAAGATTACCTTCTGTGATAAAAGCAATGAATAATGATGGTCACCCTAAACCTGTTGATTCTATTAAATTGAAAACAATACCATCAGAAATAAAAGCAATAACACCTCCAGACACTAACTTATTTACAAAACAGGTGAGATATTTGTATCAACCCGGTGAGGCTGAAAATGACGTTAGACGTAGGGCAACTGATCCAATTTGGTCTACATCTGTTCATAATATAAAAAAAATAGTTCCTTCAGCTAATGCAACAATATATTATCTGTATGAGCCTGCACCAAAGAGGGCATTTGTCAGAGAAGAATTACAGATTATTCCCCCAGACACCGTTACTCATTTCAGTAACTAACTCATCAATTAATTCATCAACCAGTTCGTCAGCTATTTCTTCAGATAACTTGAGTCTGTAATGACCAGGTGCATAAGCTTTTTCCTTACTATGAAACACTCGTTTTGTGTCTCCAACTGCCAGAGACTTCTTATGTGTTTGAATCATTTCAAGATTATGTTTGTTTGATCTCAGTGACTTGTTTGGATAATCAGGCATTAATGCACCGTCTAACACTTGCTTGTAATGTTCATGTCGAATGTCTTTATTTTTTATTGCTGTTTTCTTGATACCTTTGGCTTTTGACTGACTACCCTTCTGGTGCAGTATAGAATACATTTTTGATCTCAGTCCAACGTACTCAACTATAGGCACACCATTTAGTTCATCCTTAAACTTACCAGGCACTTTCTTGTTTTGTGTGCTAAACAGTGGATGGTCTTTAGGGTAGTCAGACGTGTCATACATGTGTAACTCTGTTTTCATGTCTTCATAAAAGTCTTCAGTACACACATCAATGATCATAGAGTCAGTGTCAGTGTATAACAGACGGCAGTCAGGATACTTTGGTTTGAAGTAATCATAATAAAATTCAAGCATTAATAATTTTGACAACTCCAGAATAGCCATACCTATAAATACTGGCTTGTCCAGTTTAACAATCTTTTTTTTGAGTGACACTGCATACAATGATGAATGAAACTCTTTGTACCCTGTGTACTGAGGCTTACTTGTAAGTTTAATTGCACCCGATTCAGTTGTGACCAGTCTCACATCTTTGCGGTGATGAGGATTTTCCATTGTCTTGCCAAAACAGGCATTGTTCATAAGCTTAAAGAAGTCTTTGTCAAATGCAGTGTTACCTTCTCTCGCACGAAGGGTTGTGTTCTTCATTATGTAATCTTTCATGAAAGCACTCTGATCAAATTGAATGCCTCTGTGAACTTTTTTTAGTACTAACCCATGCCTGATGTAAAACTGCAGCAATCGATAGTGGCAAACGTAATTGAATTTGTCATTCAAATTTGGTACAAGTTTGGTGTCTTCTTTTTTCCCAGTCAAACTCAGTTTCTCAACTGCTAATGGATAATCATTATGGTAATCATGTAAATGGTGTGGATACTCCAAGTCTACTTCAAAGATCCAACCCTTTTCATCATTTTGACCTCGATCCATAATATATTTTGTTAATTTTTTTATGCCATACTGTGACAAATCATACAAACAAAAGTTTTTTAATGGCAACAATTCACACATTGCAAATCCATACAAATTATTAGCATCCAAGTACGTAATAAATGACCTTGACATTGAGGGGTCAAAGTCGTCAAGATATTTATTATTTGCCTTGGCATAATTATTTGCTGCAATACTAATGCCACCCCTCAATCCACGTTCCACCATTTCACCCATCGTACGATCATACAACAGGTCGATAAATATCTTACTGGATTTCAAAAATGCATCCCATGTCATGCCAGGACTAGTTATGTAGCAAGCAGGGTCAAGACTGTAGTGCAACAAACCCTTTTCACGATAACTTTCAAATACATCTGCTAGCAAGCAAACGTCAGCTTTCAAGTACTGATCGTGGTAATCACCAATTGTCTGACACCCTAATTTATCCCACGCATCAAGTGTGTGTTGATATTCAGAGTCAGAAATACCTTTACCAGTTAGTGTAGAATAAAATTTCTCTTTTGGAGGCAGTCTTGTTTCCTCAAACACAACCCAGTGATCAATGTACTCATACGGATAAACTCCTTTCTTAATCAAGTCTGGTTCAAAATATTTACTCGTTATTGGATACTCAGTCAGTCCTTCTGCAAGACTAGCAAGACCTAAAGACAAATGTTGCATGGAGTCATAAAATGCTAATTTATCTAATCTAAAAGTCAAGTACTTCTCAGTTGTCTGGGCAATGCAACTAATTTTTCTGTAAGACTCATCAACAGCCTGCATGATGATGTGTGAATCATATCCCTTCAGATTGTGAAAAAAGATTGGTAACTTATATGTCTTAGGATCTATTTTTAATTTCAAGTTACAATCACCATGTGCAGCACCTCTGTAACGCCCAGTTATGTGATCGTGGTCACGAACTTTATCACCTCCCAGAGGCTGTTCACAAATCCAACACATCTCTGCTGTATCAAATTTTAGTTTGTCTTCTTCTGTCATCACCAAAGGCATCTGACATGTTGTGAGATATTGTACTACCTGACTATACAGTTGTCTCATTTCTGTTAAAAACAGGCATGCTGCATTTTCACCCCTGTAGATAACAGGTTCTGAATGAAGACCGTCTGACCTAACAAGAATGTATCCAAAAGAACACACCACTTGGTCACTCAATTTTATAGTCTTTGGTAATGACTCTGGAACAGGACCCTCATATGGAACAACGAGTGATTCAAAATCTGCATACACTACAAACGGCAGCTTTTGCTGATTCCCATAGTTCTTAAAATACACTTGACTACCAGGATCTGGATACCTCAGTATTGTTTGAATGTCATCAGCCGACCTGCAGTGCTGCACATGTTTGTGTGCTACTTTAATAGAGGAAAACCTCTGTAAACATTTTTTACAAAATTCCTGTTTACCGTCATGTTTTGTTGTATGATGAATTAGTCTTGACATACTTCTGATAATTGTGTAGTGAAAGTTATCACCAGATCTTATTAGCAACATGTCAACATGTTTATCTTCTGGCTGCCCATAGGTTGGGGCAATTGGAGATACTCTAATTGGCTGTAACTTATTCTCAGATTCATTTTCCCACACAAACACATTCACAGATATACCAGGATTTAGTTTTTCAAACAAGTCTATATCCTCTATTTTAACAGGGAACTCAATGCCACTGAAGTTGAGTTCGTTTACAAATTTGGTATAGTTAGATACACGATCAGGTTTTGCTTTTACAAAATGAAGTTTAGCAAGCACACACCACATAAAACATAAATTATCATTGTTTTGAATATTGACTACAGCCTTTTTGTTTGCAACCTCAGTTGGAAGTGGTATCCATGATTTACCTAGTATAGGATGATATCTTGACTGCTTCAGTTGTAGTTCATGTACAAGGCCTTCATGCCAGCCAGACCCTTGCATTTCTGCTCTGTCAATTGCTTCATGGAAGTCTGGTAACAATCTTTCTCTAAACACTTTCTCTAGTTCTCTTCTCGAATTAACTGTGTGCTGCCTTGTCGAGATATACGTTACAATAACTTCACCAACATCTCTGGCAAATTCTATTTTTGCAACAATCTGAATCTTTACACTATCAGAAAGAAGGTTATTTTGTATGACTAAAAAAGATCTTTCTATTGATTCATACACATTGTAAATATTAGATATAGGTAAGTCAGTTGTGTGAAACATGTTTCTTAATCTTTGATGGTTGTCCATCTTTTTTATTTGTCCGACAAAAAAATAAATAGAAAATTATATAATGAAAATGGCACTTTATTGACTGTAACTCCTACAAAACAGATTTGTTTACACACTGACTCAATCATCATTATTGGTTTTGTATGTGCAATACCATTTTATTAAATTCAATAACGTTAAAATACAAATTTATTTTATATAGCTCTTTTTCTAAATTACTACACACTTTACCAAACCAATTACTGCAATAATTAATAGTAAATGATTGTGTATTAATATCAACAGTTATTTTTTTAATAAATGGATTATCAACATATAAAGTTATATTACCAGTCATATACACTGTTGTTGGTATCATAAATAAATTACCTAGTGTCTCTCTATTATAAAGCTGGCTTACATATTTAATATTTTTAAAATAGTGTGTAATATCTATTATTTCACTAATAGGCCAATTTTGTCTGTCTGTCATTTTTATAGACAAACCCAAAAGATAAATTAATTTACTAATCCATACCCAGTGGGCTGATCTGTTTTTAAAATAAGCTTTAGGTGCTTAGTCGATTTCAGTTTATTTTTTACACAGTTTCGTTCATGTTTATTGGGAATTACATCGTTTTCTCTGAGACAGTCTTCGAAGCTGTCACGATCCTTACAGTAAAACAGACATATAAACTTTAGTTGTTCACGAAAATCTTTCAGTACAGCATTATATTTCTGAGTGAGAATCCATACACTTATGTTTGCATGTCTGCCACTAAAGGCAAGTTCTGCCAGTGTGTTTCTTTTCTTAACAATGTCTTTCTCTGCAGAACAGTCATCGACTATGAACAACGTTGGCTGTCCTTCAAATTGTTTGTAAAAATACAGCAGGTAGTCATTCAGTTTTTTCTCAGGGTCGACTAAGTATATGTTGCTGTCAGTCCAAATGAATAAACGGTTGTGATAAGCTTTGTTGTGTTTTATCGTAGGACAAAATATTACAATGTTTTCGAAATGGTGTATGTATCTTGTTTGTAACAGATTAAGAACAAATTCAGTTTTTCCACAGCCTGTGGCACCACAAAATAAACCACAGTGTGGATCGAGTGTCATTAAGCTCCGGTTCATTTTAATACACAATATAATTTTAATATATGTGTCCACTCAGTCTGCTTTCTGCAATATTGAGTTGTGCGTCATATATCAGGTACAAATATATATTTATGGCTGCAGCAGTTTCAACCTTCTTTTGTATCTGAATTGTAATCCCATCACTACCATTCTCAACAGTTCGTCCTGACCCATGAAGATAGTCGTCATCTGTACTACGAAGGTCTAGCCACAGTGCATACTTATTTGTAAGGTATTGACCAATCCTAACGTCATACAGATGTAGATCTTTGCACGCAATGTTTGCTGGTTTATCTCTAATCCTTCCTCCTGCAAAATACTTTGTGATCTCATCATAGTGTTGATAAGGTAACATTCCAGACGCGTACACTTGATTAGGACGGCCTTCGATTGTGCAGGACAAACGTGTAATCTTAGGATTGTAGAATTTTTCTGAATCCCGTTTGTATGGAGCCGCTGGTTCAATAAACAACATAAAAATACCTTTCAGTGACCTAGCAGGCGTGTTTAAGTTTATGTTCCACATTGGGTCGCTTTTGTCTTTTTGCATTAAACTATGTCTAATCACCCTGTCATAATAAATTGGCAGTCTTGACTGATACTGATTTTGAATGAGTCTGGCTAGATCAGTGTGTGTGACAATTTCATATTCCAAGGAAATGTTAGAGATCTTGTATGTTGCATCTGTGGCAGATGATTTAATAACTTTGGAGTAGTCATTGAAGGTTAGTTCAAAACTCAGACGGTCATTCAGTGCTCCTTGATAATAAGGCAGATGAGCTGTTAGGATTTCAAACTCAAGTGGAATGTAGAATCTGGATCCATATGTTTCGGCCATTATAACATCCATGGCTGTATTAGTTACTTTATCTCCGGCGTCGATTCGAAGTTTACCAACATTATCTGGCTGTATGCCTTGGTAAATACGGTCTTCTCGTTCTTCTCTTGTTAGCCAAAGGTCTTTGTAACAGTAAAATACATCTGAGTCATCAAGACTAAACACTTCCTGTCCTTCAAGTTTTACTTTAATAGTTCTAACAATTGCTCTGCCAAGATTGTCAACTAGTGTTCTGTTCACGTCTGCGTCTGATGATAGTTCAATATTAAAAGCAAGGCGTGCAGTGCCAGGAACAATAACGTCACTGGGTCCTAGGTTTGGAAACTTGACTGTAAGTGTTTGGTTCTGGTCTATGGTACTTGGATTGTTTGTGATGACTATTGTTTATCGAATGCCCTTAACACCCAGGGGCTCACGTAGTTTTCTGTATGGGTCTAACTTTGATCCGTAAGACTGTGTCATTTTTATTATGCACAATAAAAAATAATAAATTAATAAAACAATGGCAGCGGGAGGATTTAATCATGAAGATTTTGAAATGGATGACATGAATGACTATGATACTGGTGCAACAGATATGACTGGAATGGTAACTAGTTCTAGTATGTATCACGAACTATTAAAAGACAAAGTAAACTCATTTTATGACAGTGTTGGTGTCCACCCAGATGTAATAGATCCTAATCAGTTTGAATATGATAAAGGACACTTATTTGTAAATACAGACAGAGGGAAAATAAATCTAACACATAAAAATAATCCTTCTAAGTTTAGAGCTTTAAGTACAATTAAAGGTGAAGTCGGTGGTAACTCTGGGTTGGCAAGATACCTTGGTATTGGAGGGTCTCCTGTCACGCCAAGACTTGTTAGTGTGCTTCACGACACGCAAACAAAGTTGCCAACGGGGCAAGAGATTGAAATGGCACCAATAACAAGCCTACCAGAAATAGCAAACACAGTGATACAAGAAACTTCATTTACTGAAGGACAAATAAATGATGTTATGAAAACAATAGATGACCCGCCTTTGTCAATGAGGGAGATTATGGGATTGGATAAATCACTGCAGACAATAAGAGGTGAGATGGTTAATAATCTTGCCAAACTGGGAGAGCTTGATAAACACATAGAACGTGAAAAAGAGAAACTGGCTACCGCAGACACAGAAATGAAAGAAAGAATTCAACACAGATTAAATGATTTGCAGATAGAAAGATCAGGAAGGTTAGATGCGATTAGTATTGGGAGACAAAAACTGAAAACACAAGTCAACAGGATTAGAGAAACTATTCAAAAAATACTTCACGAAGTCACTACTCTGGCTGAGAGACTTAAAACACTTTTCAGAGAACAGGGTATCACAATTGCCAGTTTAATTACAGCTCTGGGGTTTATTATCAGTACAGTTGTGTTGGCTGTCTCCGGGGGTGGTTCTCCACCTCCAGCACCACCAACCCCAGTCCCCACAGATCCAAAAGACTTACAGTCGTGGGTAAAGAAACAACTGTCTCACATATCAGACTTGCTTAAGAAATTGGCTCTGAAAGCAGTAGACGCGTTGCCTGGCATTATAGGCACGGTTGTCAGTTGGTTGATTAGTACAGCAGCAAAGGCAGTGGGGTTTATGGCAGAGCATGTGTGGATCTTTCTGGTTACAGTAGGAGGGTTAATGGTGGGTTATTTAATTAAACAGGTAAAGAAGTAATACCCCTAATCCAGTGAGACCTATTACCAATGCTGTTCTCTCTGACTCATGTGTGTCAAGGATTGGTGTTGGTGTTATCGTTATGGGTACCGGTGTCAAAGCTGGAGCTGTTACTGTCTGTACAGGTGATGATGTTACTGGTGCCGTGGCCGGGGGTGTTACTGTCTGTAATGGTTTTAATGACTGTACATGTGTGGTTGTGGCCCCCAAGTTTACAGATTGATTAAGACCGAGTTTTTGACCAACACCTGCAACAATGATTTCATTATTATAATTTGTTATTGTCCCCATTTGGAGTTGAAGGTCAGATGGTAACATGTATAACCCGATACCAACTACAAAGTCAACTTTTGATCTGGCATATCTGAGTACGTCTTGGTAGCGTTGTATGCTTGATGGTAGATCGACTGTTGAGTTGATTGAATCTTCTAGATTAGCAAGAAACTGTTTTTGTGCTTCAAATTTACCACTCCCGTTTAAAATATTCGATTTTGTTAGTGATTGTGCTCCTAGTATACACCAGACATATGTTCTGATTGACTCATTTATGCGCTCAACTCCTGCTTGAGTAAACCCGTCAGATTTATCTAAAATAAATGTGGTCCAGGCATTAGACTGTTTCTGTTCTATTGATCCTAACCAGACTTCAGATTTAGATGAGAATGAAGTGTAACCAGGGTAATAATCTTGAGGGTATTGTCTGTGACTCATAGCATAATACAATGTTCCCATGCCTTTGTGATCATCAAGTTTTTGTGTAAAGTCATACTTTGTACTGATGTTAAATTCATTACAGATCCGTTCAAATGCTTTCAAATCCATGGGATTGTTAAACCTGTTGAAACTGGATTCAGTGGGTAATGGTGTATGCAGTTCTGACAGTATTCTTCTAAGCTGGTAATAAACATGAAAACGATAGACAGACTTAATCAGTTTGTTTGGGTGATTCAAATGGTCTGTAAAAGAAACGCCACAGCCTGTAGTTGAGCATAGTATAGCAAAGTTAAGTTGGTTTTGAAACATCTGTAGTGGGCTTGAAGACCACTTTCTTGCAGTAGAGTCATCTGTAATTGGAGGGTTTAGGTAATGCTCATAAGGATTTGGCACTTTCACTTGAAATAAATCTCCTTCAGACAAAGCTATATCAAGCTGATTTAGTTGAATTATTTTCTGGTCATAAGTTGGTGCAACATTATACTTGGCATCCACGTTAAATTGAAACGCGTTTACAATGGCAATTGTTGGTGATTTAAATTCCATTGTGCTTTTTTATGTGATAATAAAAATGTTTATAACCTTAACAAATCTTGACACGAGCAAACCAGTGTGGCTAACTAATGGAATCGATAATCGAGATGGTAACAAGGCTGTGGCTATCCATGAAATGTTATATACAGTAAAGTGGTTTAATGTAACGGATGATGAAAATTATTCTGTAAGTGGAACTCTTGATGGTATTGAGAAGGGTGATACTTTATGAGCTGGGTATTATGACTTTTGTACTTTAGCTGAATGGCTTCAAAATGAATTTAAAATTAAAGCAACTTTAAACCCAGCTAATTTACTTGTTACAATTGAATTTCCGAAAAGTGGTCAGTTTTCTTTATCAATTAGTCTTTTATTATTACTTGGATTTTTAGGTAAAAAAATAACACATCTAGATGAAGATTGGTCACAATCAGTCGAACGTCTACTATCACCAAAAAAACCAAGAATAACTGGAAGATATCCTGTTCATTTGTCAGTACACACAGTGCTAAATGTTTATTTAAAAAAACTGAACACAACTGAGAATGTTCACAATGGAAAGCCTTCAACTTTGTTGAGATGCTTACCTACTGGAACTACCCCATATTGTGAAAGTGTGGTTGCTAGATTTCCTAATTTGCAGTTTAAGAAATTAGGTTCTAGTTTCTTTGAGTCACTGAGTATTATCTGTAACTAATCAGGATGACAAACCAGTTCTTATGCATGATTTTAGTGTTGTGTTAGAAGTTAAATAATTTTATTTTTGTTTATAAAAATGAGTGGTCTTGGTCCAAAGCCTAGAATCATACCAGTTGCGTGTCCAGTAACAGAGTTGAAAGATTTGGCTGACGTACAGGATTTTGAGAAGGAAGGGGAAATTGGAGAAATATATGGTTTTGAACTTGATTCAAATGGCATGTACAAGAGGAAAGTAATTGTTGACATAAAAGACGGTGAAAAACAGATTCCTAAACATGGTCAGCTACGTGATGTTACTGTACCTACTCCACCTGTAAATAATGCGCCTTACAACTTAATACATGTGGGTAGTAAGTGGGTGGTTTCACCTGTACCGGCACCACCACCCACAATTGACTGGGACATAAAGATTGAATTTATTAGTCCTTATGTATACACTGATGATGAAGGCGCCTTAGTGTTTAGGAAGGTTGTTAATTCTGGGCCGCTTATTGTAAGCCTTGTTCCAAGTTTTGCCCTAGACAACAATAGCAGAGAAAAACTGAAAGTTGAAAATTATGAGAGACGGCGATATCTTCTTACAACTAGAAAGGGTAGATCAGATACTTCTGTTGTGTTTATGCCAGCAAGCTTAGTCGTGGCTAGAGAAGTGACAATAGTATTTGAAATTATCATGAAATCTGTTGCTTCTGCTAAAGAGGCTCAAATTGCACAAGGAATTAAACTTACATGGAATGAAACAGTAACAGAATCATCAAAGGTCTTTATTGCTATTACAAAAAATAATGATGTTATTAATGTTTCGAGCAGTGTTCCAGCTGTCAAGGTGGTGGTCGACAAAACAACTTTTGTTCGTCTAACTTACATAAACCTTGAACACATTGATCTTGTTGCATTTTATTATGCCAGCAAATTGTATACTTTTGAAGAGTTGCAAAATGTAATTGCTGATTAAAAAAATATTTGTCATAAAAAATGGTGAACTTGTATCCACAAATACCACCTGAGCAGCTTGAGCCTATTGAGCGTGATAAAACATTAAAGGCAGATTCATTCCGTTTAATGAATATTACAGAAGCGTTGAAGTATTTGGAAGAAGAACAAGCAAAATACTCGAGGTGTAAACGCCGTTACAATACGGTTTTCAATTCTGTACACAACACATCAATGGCCATGGGGGTGGTTTCGGCCGGATTATCTGTAGGAGGTATAACTCTGTTTGCAACGGGGGTGGGAAGTGTCGTAGGAATTGCTGTTGAAGCTGTTGGCCTTGCCACAAGCCTGGCATGCTTTGGTATGGAAGCCCTTAACAAAAAATTTTATACTAAGTTGCAGAAGCATGAAGCATTAAGAACGCTCGCAGCAGCTAAGCTGACGAGTATGAAACTTATTATTAGTAAATCTTTGGAAGATAATGAAATTGACGATAACGAATTTAAAAGAGTCCAGGATGATTTGGCCAACTATAAACAACAAAAGTCTGAAATACAGAATAAGATGCGTAGTCAGGCTGTAAATGTTGAAGAGCTAAAGAAATCTTTTTTAGAACAAGGAAAAAAGATAGGCGTAGAAGAAACTATGAAAAAAGTTCGAGAACTTACAAGCAAGTAATGATAGGTTTTGTTAATCAATTATTTTTGTCATACACTTCGCAAAGAGATGTCATGCCTTTCACGTCTGCCCATCTAACACCATCTGCCCCACCACCAGACTACTATTGAGAAAAAAAGTTTTCTTGTTGACCTTGTAACTTGAGAAATCTGTCCGAGTGTCTTATTGACTAGGGTCAAGAACTTACAAATTCTTATGTTTAGGTTCTTGTAAAAACTTGTTTTAAGTCACTTAAAAGAACTTATGACACTAACTTTAAAGTTACTTGAAAGTTGTAGGTATCTTTGAAGTTAGTTGGCAAGTAAAATCATGTTATTCTAGAAAGTCACATCAACAGTAACTTCCTAAGTTTACTTCCCACTCAGATTGCCCGGTAGTGTAATAGAATATTTTTTTTTATTACACAATAAGGGTGTGTGCACATAGCACCCTGGAAAGAAAGGTCTATAGTGCAAAATCTGTCCATACCTCTGTGGACGTGAAAGGGGTATTTTAAAACACCCCTTTTGAATGGGCCAGACCGTTTGAATAGCCTGATGGATGAGCCTATTGCCAGGGGGTGTTTTTCATGTGTTCTTGTGGCTGCAAACATAAAATGGGTTTTGTCTTTCAATTTCAAATGCATCACAGGTTGGTCTGCGCCTGTTAAATAACACTCACGATGTGCTGATGTGATGTGCTTGGAGTGGAAACAACAAAATTTTCTCCACACTTTGTCAGACGAAGAAACAGAAAACAAAATTCTTTTTCTCCAAACTACTACTTGGCGAGACCTATTTATTTAGGAATGACCTGGTGCTCTATATTTGGAGAAAAACCTATATTCAAGGTTTGTTCCATATTTGGTGAACGCTCCATATTTAAAATTTGTTCTAGTGCCCTAATAACCCACTTTTGAAGCATTGACACAGAACAAAATAATTTGGCCTGATATGTTTGTGTGTGCTTGTGTGTGCGAGGTGGGTGGCTGGGTGGGGTGTGGGTGTGTGGGGCTTTGTAGGGTGGGGTGGGGTGTGGGGGTAGGGGGCTGGGTGACAGCATTGATATTTTAACTAGCCTTTGTTTCCAGATTATTTCCCTTTGTCCAGTGATGTACTTATTTTGCTTTTTTTCCTAACATAAAAAATAGAAAACAAAATAATAAAATAAGAAAAAAAAATAGAAAAAATAAGAAAAAATAATAAAATAAGAAAAATAAAAAAATTAACAAAGGAAAAAAAATAGAAAAAAAAAAACATTGACAAAAGGGCTGCTTAGTGGCCTGCCACCTGCTTCCACAGGAATCGATGTAACCCGGGTTATTCACGTGCTAATTCACCCCCTATGGAGAGGGCTATAACCCTGGGGGGTTGCACGTTCACCTTTTGCTGTGAAAGCCTCCGCGGTGTAGAGTGTCAACTGGCTCCGAGAGCGTGAAACGAACCCGGCACAGACAGAATAGCTTGAGCTAACTATTCTATCCTAACCAGCGGAAGTATCCTCTCGGCCACTCGGCAGACCCAAACAAAGGTAGATTATTTTACGTATTTATGGTTTGGTTGAAATCTTATTAAATCAGGGCTCTCCATGATATGAATCAAAAAGAATCTTAAGAATTTAAGCCTATAAAGACATAGGCTCCTGAGAATCTAAGTCTCTTGCAAAAGACCTCTGGTGTTTCCGTCCTCAAAGGTAGTAAGCCTAACATGCTATTGTAAGATGTCCTTGGCATTGGTGAATGCAAGTCCCTGAGAAAATGTCATTGTGTATGTACAGTTGTACAGTATATACTTCTAGGCTTCTAGTGTGTGGATTGTTTCTTCTACTCCTATTCAGGTATGATCAGTTGTCCGCTTCTCTGTCATACCTGTGTTTAAGCGTGCTCAGTACAACTCTGCCATGTCTGTGTTTAAGTGTTATGCATAGATTCAGCAATCTTTACAGTTGACTAAAACTCTATGAAATCGGCGGCTAATGAGAATCTCACACTGCTCATAAGAATCTGTGATGGCGTGGGCTACTGAAAATTAAAGCCTCTTGTAAAATAAAACATGCTTTTTCATGTTCTCAGAGGAAGGAAGTCAGATTTAATGGGGTTCCTATACTTGTTCAGTAGAGCAGAACGACTATGTGCTTCAGCTATTGTACAAAGGGCACTGTGTGTGTGTGTGTCAGTGAAATAGGATAAGTTTGTAACCCAAATAACTGTCTGGGTGGTGTGTGTGTTTTCATGTAAACATGTTATCTGTGTGTTTGAGCGTGTGTGTGTGTGTGTGTGTTTAACTGCATTTTATTTTGTATTGAAAGGTGGTGTGTTGATAGAGACAATGGTGATTAATAACTGAAGTACCTTTGCTTAAAGAAGTCAATGACAGCATTAATTATTTAGGTGTGGTGGGGGATCTGCCTTAATAATCACGGGTAGCTGATAAAAAATGCTGCTACTCTGAGAACACAACCGCACTCCAACACAAAGTAATGGAAAGATCGAGAATGTTCGTCTTCACGCCCTACGAACGTCTCAACGACGCAATACTTGATCACAAGACTAGGGTCACGAGTTGACACGTGGCGTTGTTATTGGCAACATTGACGTCACTTACTTTTGGGTGGGTGATGTGGCAATTACACCTAGCGGGAATTTCCACAATGACGCAAGTAATCATTTCCCGAAAACGGCTGATAGTAGTCAATGACAGCATTAATAATTTAGGTTGGGTGGGGTATCTGCCTTAATAATCGCGGGTTGGTAGCTGATCAAAAAACGTAGCTTGAATGATTTCTGGAGTGGAACTAAAATGGCTAGGTAATAAAGGTATTGGGTGTCTTTGTTGGAGTGGGTTTGTCTAAATGGCTAGTTGATTAGAATAAATGTATTGATTAGGGGAGGGGTGTCTATCAACTGTCCACTTTACTATCTCTAGTTAATATGCACAAATTCAAAACGAGGCCGATGCAGACGATAATTTGCACTCTCGGGTACAAAAACAACACATTCATCAAACGATGAATTTCGACATCTGGCATTGTATTTACATCATAAAGCTCTAAGTTAGTACACAAAGGACCCATACATAATACTGTCAGCAGTATCTGTTGCAGACAGTTTTCCGACTGTGTTGAGATGATTAAACCTGGGGAGAATCGCTTTAAGGCATCCCTAGGTCCTACCGGTGATCCACGAAATACTTGCAGAAATCCTTTTTAAAACAGGCTATCCAGGAGGCGGTTTTACATGATCGGGAAGTGCATTCCAGATATGTGTCGCTGTGAAGGATAAGCTGGTTTTACATAGATCGATCCTTGGTTTTGGGACTATGAAAAGCTTTCTGATGTTTCCAAGCTTGGAGTCAGACTTGTGGAACAAAATGGAGATGTACTCAAGTGTTTTGCGCTTCCACGCTTTGAACATAAAAATTGCTTTGTTATATTTGAAATGATCTTGAAGAGGCAGAAGACTTGCTTTTGTGAGCTTTTCTTCTGTGGTTTGGTGTGGATCAGGGCAGATTATTTTGGCCGCCCGTCTGTGTAGGGAATTGAGTCTCATTAAATGGACCTCACTACATCCATCCCATACCGTTGACGCGACGTGAGAATATGTGAGCATTATAAAATAGTTTACGGGTATCTGAATCAGTATAATATTTCCTTTTTGATAACATAAAGAGATTTTTTGCTACTATTTTGCATAATGCGTCTGTATGAGCTTGCCATTTTAGCGGACTGTCGATTGTAATCCCTAGTACGCGATCTTCGTTTACCTGTTCTACCTACCTTTAAGTGAAAGGTTAAGTAATAGAGATGTTATCTGCTGTTTATGGCGCGTGGCGACTACCATCTATTTCGTTTTGACTGGATGAATAACCATAGAAATGTTTATACACCATGCTGATACGTCATGAAGACTTTGTTGTAAGTTGTGGGAAATTACCTGTACATCTTTATTAGTAGTATGAACTGAGGTCGCATTGTACATCTTGGCAAGTAATATGTAGAGGCAAATCGTTAATAAATAAGCAAAACAGCAGAGGGCCCAGTACAGACCCCTGTGGCTTACCGAAACTTACATCTTTGAGAGAGGAGTATGAGCTATGAACAAGAACCTTTTGTTTTCTTTTAGCAAGATAAGATGTGAAAAAAAGCAACTGCGTCTCCGTTATTAAGGTATTTTGTGAAGCTTAGCAGTCAGAATAGTGTGATCAATCAGATCAAAAGCCTTCTTAAAATCTAGATAGACTACTCCTGTTAACTGTGACTTATTCATTCCCTCGAGCCACGTGTCAACAAGTGCTGTATGGCATGAATGCTGCGGGCTAAATCCGGATTGGAAAGGGTGCAGGAACTTACGGTCTTCTAGGTAAACAAGCAGGTGTTTATAAACGTGCCTTTCCAGTGGTTTCGACAAAACAGATAATAAAGAAATAGGCCGATAGTTATTAGGGTCAGAACGATCTTTTGTTTTTGGAAGTGGATTTACTTTCGCACATTTAAGTTTGTTAGGAAAAGTGTTATGCTGGATACAGAGATTATAAATGTAAGTTAATGATTCTACAATGTATGGGAGAGACAGTTTAAGTATTTTCGGGCTGATGTCATCAGGCCCCGAGGACTTTTTATTTGGAAGGTTACTTATGAGTAAACCCACTTCATGAACAGCTAGCGTGGGGATGATGATGGGGGCTGTGCCCATTGTTCGTTGTTGACACACTCCGACAGCAGAATAGAACGGTAATAAGTGTTATCCTGGCTTGGCGAAATTAGAGATTTTTTGGCAATCGAAAGAAAATGGTAATTGAATGTATCTGCAGTAAGATTAGTGGGAATGGTAGTTGCGGTACTTGGAGACCCCCTAGTAAGTGTGTTTAGAAGTCGCCATATAGTAAAGATATCTTTGCTGTCTTTAAACGTGCCACGAACTAACTTTTTTCTTGCCTCTCTGATCATGTATTTAACACGGTTACGCTGTTGCTTATATTCAGTAAACATTTTATTGCTACGTAGATCGTTTCTAAGCGCCATTGCGTGCATGATTTCAGGAGTAAGCCAGGGAGGAAGAGTGTTAGATTTTACCCTCCTCTCGCGTAGGGGAGCATGTTTATTAAGTACATTTAGGAAAGGAGAGTACCAAATACTGAAGGCGGTATTAGGATCATAGGACAGGAGCACGTCATTAAAAGGAGTATTTTCTAGATCAAAAAGAAATTCGTCTTTACTGAAGTGTTTGAACGTCCTATACGTTATAGTCGTATGACCGTATTTTTTTTTTTTTTTTTGTTTGTTTAGGGAGTTTAGAAGATCAGGAGCACGCCACAGGATAATGATCACTAACACTAAGATTTGAGACATCAACGTCAGAGACGGCTTTGGGTTTATTAGTATATATGTGGTCTATAAGCGTGGAAGTAGTTGGAGTAATTCTGGTGGGTGATTTCACTAACTGTACTAAGCCAAACAGAGATGAGGTTGTGTCCCAGGCGGGGTGCGGCATAAGTAAATCTATATTAAAATCGCCCAATAAAAGAATGTCGGCCTTCTTTTTTAAAGCTCTGTCAAGGTTCTGACGAAACTGATCGTACCACTCAAAAGTTGAGGCTTGATTTCTATATAATAACCCAATTATTACCGGTTTTGATTTCGGACACTTTACTTCGACCCAAACGCACTCCACCCCCATCGTTTCTAGATCGACGAACTAAATGCTGGATAGAATTATGAATATAGACAGCGATGCCTGTTTGACCGGGAGACAAAGGATGTCGTCTAATAACCGAAAAATTGGGGATACTGATTGCTGCATCGCTCACACAGGAACTCAGGCGCGTCTCACTTAGTCCAAACAGGTGGAGCGGTGTAGGATTGTTAATATATACAGATATGTCGGCTAGTTTGTTATACAGATGGAACACATTGAGGTGCCATATTCTCATAACTGCACCTTTGATGAAAATTTCGTTTGGACTTATTACAAAATACAGAGTGCACAAAATAAACAATGAAGAAACAGTTAAATACGGAAAAACACGGAAATAAAAAAAAAAGTACTATAAAACTATAAAACGGTAAAAGGCCACGTACTCTCAAAAACTCTCTGCGGTGACCGAACCACAAGAATCAAGTGACGCAACGTGAAACGCCGCATGAAACACCTGTATGTTCGGCTGTCACTAAGCTCCGTTCTTTGTCGTCTCAGTACAGTTTTGATTAAATCACTCAAGCTAATAGTCTCTCACTGTAAAGACACGAAAGAGACTGAAATTAAAGTCTCTTAAAAAAAAAAAGAAAAAAAAAAAAAAAGAGCACAATCTTTACTGTGCAAACTAACACACAGTCTGGTGGTAACACTCAATGTTACTGTCACATCAGTTTATGACCAACGCGGCTAGAAGGTAGAACCAAAGTAATCAATAAACAGCACAGTGTAACCTTTTGGATGCAGACAATAACGTTGGTAGTCAGTCTAACTGATTTACGGTATAAACAGGTTACACCTGTAACAATAGTCAGCCACTTTCTACTGTAATGAAAGCACGACTGTTTTGTCCACAGACGCAATGAGGCAGAAACAGTATCGCCAGTCAGTCAGCCGTGCTTGAGTTCACAATCACCAAAAGTTTTAATATAAACGTCTAATTAAAGCGTCACTAGATCAATGATGAACACCACCTACTAGTTCAACAATGGAAATTAACCCTTTTGTTCATGCATCCGCCGGTACTGTTTGCAGCACCGGTGGTTGCATGCACATGGGGGTTAAGCACATTAGTGGCCGATAAATCCCTGAAGGAATGGCTGCGATTAACTTGTCAGTTGATATCGCAGCTAATCAGTCAATAGTAGATACCACCTATTAACCCAACAATGGACAATTAATCCTCTTGTTCATGCATCCATCGGTACTGTTTGCAGCACCGGTGGTTGCATGCACAAGAGGGTTAATGAGATTATTGGCCGGTAAAGCCCTGAATGAATGGCTGCAGGAGCTGCGCAAGCATGCGCATCCTCTGCGTTGCGTCTAATCCGGGTGGATTGCAGGGCTCTCCCACCCTTTAGTCGGTGTGGGATTAGCGGCGGCGAGGGCGTGAAGGGCGCTGTTGGTGCTCGCGGTGCCTTGGTCGGAGGGTGGAACGCGCGGAAATTCGCGTTCTGACGTAGTGAACTGCCCGGCGTGAGCTTGCTGGGGACAGAATGTCGGAGGGGGGGGGGGGGGGGTTCCCAGGCTGGGCAGAGTTGTACATGGCAGTGTCCGACATGTTGATCTGGGTTTGAGCAGAATGGGCTTGGCAAATTTGAGACTGTTGAAAATGGGCTTGGACTTGGTTGGAATTAGCTTGGCTGGGAGGGGTTTGGTTGTTGTGGGCGCGGGCGTGGGCGTTGGTGTGGGCGTGGTTGGGGTGGGAATGGCTGGGATGGACTTTGAAATGGTTTTCTCCCTTTGCTTGTCCCAATCCTGTGCCCCTGCCAAAGCCTGATTCTGGTAGTGCTGTGACCCTCGCTGTTGGGGGTTGGTAGGCGCATGACGATCCGCTTTCAGTCTATCGTATCCTGGTGAGCGGCGTGCTGCTCCGGCGAACCTGATGGCGAGTGCCAGTCGCTTGGTGCCTTCCTCTGTCAGGTGACTTCTGTCTCTCTGGAACACAGTCTGACGGGGCGCAAAATTAGCTGTCAAGAAACGGGGGACATGTCGATGTAGGGGATCTTGGCCTGCTCACACACAGCCATGAGGTTGTCGTTGGAAGCAAACACAACCTTTGCCAGGTAATGTTCAGTTCCACCTGGAATGATGCAGGATGTGTACAGAGCGGCGCTGGAAAAGGCTGTGCGTAGGAAACGGAAGAGCTGCTCCTAGGACTGCTTGATGACGGCGCCCACTTTGCAGCTGTTGATACCAACATGCGTCGTCAAACGGTGGATGCGAGGGGTTGGTGGCAAAGTGCGGAGCCACTCAGTGACATGAGCTACAGTCAGGCCGGAGACAGACAGATTCTGTGCAAGGGCACCGTCGACAGACATCCTGCGCTCGTCAACATTTTTCAGCACAGAATCCCTGATTAACAGCGTGTTGACACCTGGTCGTACTTGCAGGCGCTGAAGCTGTTCTAGGGGTGCATTGTCCCTAGCGCTGATGCTACTGTCGTTGGGTGGGTGGAAGTATCGTGGCCTCATCTGTTCTCATCCAACTCAGACAATACATAGTACCGTTTTTTTTTTTTACTGGAACTTGCACGAGGAGTGTGTTGTCGGTCATGGTAGAGTCTTTAGGGGGAGGGGAAATGAGGGACTGTGAGACGCTATCTTCTTTGGGTAAGCATTTGGGGGCTTTGGGGGGTTTCCTTGGCTGGTTCAAAACTCTGGGTGTTGCTGCAGGCACTGGCTTTAGACAGGGATTCCACTTGCCTTTTTAGGTCTTTTAATCTACTGGCATGGTTGTCTCTATTGCTAGCCAGTTGAGTCACTTTCTCATTGAGCCTGATGTGGTCCGCTGAGAGTCCTTCTACATCTGAGTTAAAGCTTTCTGCATATTCATCATCTGCCTTTCTCCCACTCTTCGCCTTGACCTCGTTATCTCGCACAACGCAGTCCATCTCTGCAAGGGTCTTAGCGTGTGCAGCACACTGGTTCTTGACATTAGCCAGTTCAGTCCGCACTTCTTGTAGCTGGATTTGGAGGCACCTAATAGTAGCTACGTTCAGGGCTAGTTGCTGCTGCATTCGCGCAAAGCACGTCAGTTCTGAGTTTTGTGCTATTTGTGCTAGAGTTATTGTCGAAAGGTCGCAAGGCTGGTGGAATGTAATGGCCGGCTGGCTGCCGATCTGGGTTAAGGACGCACGAGTAATCAGGTCAGAAATAGAGGGACTGCTGTTATCTCCCGAGGCGCTGCTGGGGACTGAAGAGTCGGCATCTTTGGATCCACTGACGTCAGTCGAGTCACTGGCCGACGCGTTAGAATTAGCTCCGATAGACTGAGCTGGAGTTCTGTGAGTCTTGTCAGATTCAGACGCAGGGTGTTTCGCTTCCGGGGCTGGTGGCTGCGGGGTGTGGGTAGCGCTTGCACTAATCTCCTTTGTGCATTCAGCCGGAACGTCACTGAGGCGTCTTTGGTCAGAGATGAGACTGCATTAATCTCATCAGTGCAGTCAGCCGGAACATTGCGGGTGGTGTCAGTGGGTAGAGGTGACGGGATTTCGGGTGCGGATTGGGATTGAGAGGAGGCCATTTTGTCTACAGTGTCTTTTAACATTCGAAATTCTTCATCGACCAATTATTGGCAGCAGTCTCCTTGAATAGTGTAATATACAGTTATCGTGACGCGTTTCTTCGATCCAGTCCACAGTTGTACAAGTGTTTCAAACAGTTTGTTGGTGTACGGAGGGTCAATGGGAGCAGGTGCACTCAGTTTGCTTTGTTTCTTGTCTCTGTCTTCCCAGCGCAGATTCACACCTGTGGGCATAAGCTCTTCAACATACAGAGTATGCAGGACACGTCGCCTTAGGGGAACTCTTGCTATGTCGGATTCAAACTTTACTTGGATCGGGTCTCTCGTTCGGATAATCTTTTAAAGAGAAAGGCGAGAATTTGCTGAAGACGATCGTGTGGAGGGGCCCATTGTAAGGGGATGGTGGTGTCGCCATAGTCACTTACTCGAGGTGTGACGACATGTTGATTGCTAATCAGCTTGACACCTACTTAAAAAGCCGATAAGTCGCCACCCCCCCCCCCCCCCCCCTGGACGAAACCAGCAAGGCTGGAAGTCCCCATCTCATTCAAATTTGCACTTGCACTTGCCAGCCAGAGCTGGCCGACAAGTCAGTGCCTCCGTCAGACTTACAAGGCCACTCAACCATGATGCCACTTAGCTTCACAGATGAGTCACGTCTAAGCCAGAGTTGCATCACACATGAAGCGTGACGAGAGTGGGGGGCAGCATCCGCATGGTCATGGCGAGACGATATGTACAAGAATGCTAAGTGCAGGTTCGGGCGCGTGCACTTTTTCTGATATACAGCTGGATGGCGTGCTAGGAGCCTAGGACCAGTGCTCTCGTCGCTCTCGCAATCGTGT
>BTPG01000001.1:294350588-294445588 GCA_036245525.1 Semisulcospira habei | reverse complement strand
TCAACTAGGTGTACCAATGCTGTGTGACAGGAGTGTTTCCGCCGAAAGCCAGATTGTAATGGATGTATGAGTTTGTGTTTTTCTAGAAAATGTTGTAAGTGTGTGTGAATGTGTCTAGAGAGAGAGAGAGAGAGAGAGAGAGAGAGAGAGAGAGAGAGAGAGAGAGAGAGAGAGAGAGAGAGAGAGAGAGAGAGAGAGAGAGAGAGAGAGAGAGAGAGAGAGAGAGAGAGAGAGTCAATTACATTTATGTTTCCACTATATCCAGGTGATGCAGTGTGGCTTGGTGGAACTGACCAAGAATCGGAAGGAATATGGAAATGGCAAGGCAGTGGACGCTTGATACAGGCACAGGACTACAGTGCAGGAAGTCTATGGGGTACAGGACAGCCAGATAACTATTATAATGGAACAGAGCACTGCATGGCACTTCAATGGCCACATGATTACAGGTGCAATGACAGGCGTTGCACCGACAAGATTGCTAGTCTGTGCGAATTTAGGTAAATACTGAAAAGACAATAAATAATATGGCTTTCAACCGTCTGTGTTGGGTTACTTCGGAGTGTGGTGTCATCGTGGTATTGTAGTCCCATGCAGATGATTATGAGACCTCCGCGCCGAAGGTCTGATAATCAGCTTAAGAGGACTACAAACCACGATGTGACCGAGAAGTAACCCAACACAGACGGTTCAATGCCATTGTCGTGCTGTCCCAAGTACGCAGTATTTGGTCAGTATGGTATGATATGGTGTCTCCGAGGCGCCGCACATATCCATCTATTTAAACATGCTCAAGGCGCTGTAGGGATGGAAGCTGGAGCTTTGAAAGCCTGCAGCTACTAAGCGGCGCTACTTTATGAACAAAACCTCCACCCTGCTACTGAATTAACTTCGGTGCATGTGACATATTTCTGTTTCCATTTCACTGGCCCTACCGGGCCTTCTCTTTTCGAATAGTGGTAATGGGATTTTTAACGTGCGCACTTGATAATTCCACGAAAGCGAGACTGTGACATGCACCGTCAGCCGAGTCTGTACGTAAATTTGACTCGATAGGAATGAGGAAAAGTCCACATCCCATTCCTGCCCACCAGGGGATTCGAATCCGGGATCTTACTACTGCCAGCGCAGTGTCTTATCCACTAAGCTACGTCCCCATGTCAAATATTTGAAACTCACAAACCAGATAGGTGAGGCTAGCGCTGGCAGAATTGTCAGTACTCAAACCAAGGGGAATCACAGCGCTGGACAGACAACAGTTAGATCCCCTGCCCCCGCCTATCAGGCACCCAATCGCCAGCCCACAGAGAAATACGCAGGTATAGAATAAGACAATCATTTCCATTCCTAATAAGAATGGATCAGGTCTCTTATATAACCCATGTCTTTCTCCGGAACTTAGGAAGTAGGCAGGAGAAACATACATACACAAACATGAAGGTGCGCTACTATATGTGGTCGGGTAAATACCCTGATTTCCCACAGTAGATGCACAGAACATTACACAACAATGTAACGATACAAATTTTGCCTCGAGTTATACATGATACTCACAAACCAGATAGGTGAGGCTAGCGCTGGCAGAATTGTCAGTACTCAAACCAAGGGGAATCACAGCGCTGGACAGACAACAGTTAGATCCCCTGCCCCCGCCTATCAGGCACCCAATCGCCAGCCCACAGAGAAATACGCAGGTATAGAATAAGACAATCATTTCCATTCCTAATAAGAATGGATCAGGTCTCTTATATAACCCATGTCTTTCTCCGGAACTTAGGAAGTAGGCAGGAGAAACATACATACACAAACATGAAGGTGCGCTACTATATGTGGTCGGGTAAATACCCTGATTTCCCACAGTAGATGCACAGAACATTACACAACAATGTAACGATACAAATTTTACCCGACCACATATAGTAGCGCACCTTCATGTTTGTGTATGTATGTTTCTCCTGCCTACTTCCTAAGTTCCGGAGAAAGACATGGGTTATATAAGAGACCTGATCCATTCTTATTAGGAATGGAAATGATTGTCTTATTCTATACCTGCGTATTTCTCTGTGGGCTGGCGATTGGGTGCCTGATAGGCGGGGGCAGGGGATCTAAATATTTGAAACAACAAAGTAGTGTCTGACGGTCACGAGTAACACGCCAAATATTTCTGACATCATACTGAATCATTAGTTTGTGTTATACACAGAGGACGCGACTCTTTTATGCATAGGCCACCAAATGGCAAAAAAATTATGATCTGTTGCATGTAAATTGCTGCCTAATTATTTGACAAATTACAACCAGTTTTCATAAAGGTACACATCACGATTATCACAAGAGAAACCACAACGAAACTGAAACGATTTCACAGAAATTACCTGCATGTGACTTTTACCATAGGTCCCCAATGCCATATTGGCATCCAATCTGATATGTGACCCGCCCAACGAAACCAATGTTGTAAAAATGTTAGCCTACTTTGTTCGCTTCGAAATAACCGTGCCATTTCTCAGATTACTAAACGACAAATGACGTCGCTAAAACTTAACCTTTCATATGACCCCAAAAGTCAATGCGCAGCATTTGTTTTTTAAACATGACTTGTCTATAACGTTATTTATAGCGAACGCCTGTAACGTAATTACAATACCAATGAACCTTATCATACGAAAAAATAAATGGTAGGTAAACTTTGACCTGGTAGAATTCCCTCCACAGTCATGGATTCATCCCAAGCAGTTTCCTTAGCCGTAAATAACTACTTTTAGCCGTTCTGCTTCACCCCCCCCCCCCCTCCCCTTGACAGTTTTCGTGAAAAATTGTGTATCACGTTTTATACCCACGGCAGAATAAAAAAAAAAAATACAGGCAAAACTCCAAATATCTGCAAGATATATAGATCCTCATAGGCCCCCGCAGAGCATGAGGGCTCATGAAAATGTATGTGTTGCTTTTAGGTGGAGGTTACAAGCGACTGTGTAGGTGGGTGGTGGTGGTGGGGGGGGGGGCGTGAGTGAGGGAGAAGGGGAGGGATAAGTGGGTGCACGTGCCGGCATTCGTGGGAATGAAAGTAAAAAATACGGTCAGCCGGATATGTGTGCGGGCATGCGCGGGTGTGAACAAGAAAGAATGCGTGGGTGTGAATGGTAGGCAGAGAGTCAGTACCAGAACTGGGCCATTGCATCGCTAGCAGCAGCAGCAGCATCGTTATTCCTGCTCCTCAAATAAAACCCCACCCCCATCCCCTTTGCACCAACCTCATTTTCTTGATTTACACTAGGTTTTAATTGCGCTTTTTTTTCTTCTATAAAACTTGACACGAGGGCTCATGAAAATGTATGTCTTAAGTCACCATTTTGTTGCTTTTATATAGAATACATCTTGTGCTCTGCTAGCCCCAGGAAATTTTCCCACGAATGAAACATCATACAGGCAAGTTACCTAACATCTTAGTCCAAGAGCCAGCCCAACTTACCGTGCTCCCCCTCCCCGCCCAGTAATGAAATAGTAATGAATTAGACTGGCTCCAAAATGTTCTTTAGTATGTCCTACGATGTTTTTCCTCATAAAATCCTCAGAAACACACCAGAGATATAGCCCGTGGTGGGTGTAGGGGTGGGGCGTGCACGGTTGGTTGGTCTGGCTCTTGGGCTAATTGTGATGAAAACTACAACAAGCTGAGCACCCGTTTGCAGCACGCCACCACCTTCCAGCATTGTCCTCTTTCAATTCAACGCATTCGATGATACAGTCGTCCTGCTTGGGCTTAGGATATGTTATCGGATTCTGTTTGTACCTTATACTGTTAATTATTGACAGATTTTTTGCCTAAGTGACATATTTTTTCTAATTGTTAAATAGCACGCAGGAACCCTCCAACATTCTGGCCAATTATTGAAGGCACGTGTTTCAACGTCTTACACACCTAGTCCTTAGATATGTCTGCAGGGAGACTAAACAAAATGTAAACCCGTGGCTTGGCTAATCGGCGGGATGTCTCAACATATCGCCGAATTTGAAAAGTCTCGACCATTCAAGTTAAATCTCAACATCCCGTACTTTTTTTTTTACACATTATATGCAATACACAGCTCATTTTTAAATGTTGTTGCTTGTTTGCAGTGTTCAGTGGCCGGACAACAAACGGAGCGAAGGTAAGTATGACAGAAAACATAGATACCACAGAACTGAACAGTCTTTTGAGAAAATTAGACGGCACACGAATGAGATCTGTTGCCGGTTTTCCTCAGCGCGTTATTTTTTTTTAATTTTTTTTTTTATTGTCAATGGGGCTGGTACATGGTCGGAGCGCATTCCGGAGCATGCACATGACGTTGTTTTTTTTTTTGCGTACAGGGCAGAAATTCTGGAAAGAAGTAACAAGATAAAAATGACGTCACGTCTAGCTACTCAAACCTTGCTAGAGAACGTCTTTTTGGCGCCCAAGCGCTGTATGTGGGTGTGACGGTGTGTGTGTGCGTGTGTGTGTGTGTGTGTGTGTGTGTGTGTGTGTGTGTGTGTGTGTGTGTGTGTGTGTGTGTGTGTGTGTGTGTAACAACGATGTAACGATACAAATTTGCCTCGAGTTATAGATACTCACAAACCAGATAGGTGGGGCTAGCGCTGGCAGAATTGTACACAAACCCAGGGGAATCACTCAGCGCTGGACAGACAAAAATTTAGATCCCCTGCCCCTGCCTATCAGGCACCCATTCGCCAGCCCACAAAGAAATACGCAGGTATAGAACAAGACGATCATCTACATCCCTAAAGGATGCATCAGGTCTCGCTTATAACCCATGTCTTTCTCCGGAACTTAGGAAGTAGGCAGGAGAAACATACATACATTAACAAACGTTGCATTGTTGTGTAATGTTCTGTGCATCTGCTGTGGGAAATCAGGGTATTTACCCGACCACATATAGTAATGCACCTTCGTGTTTGTGTATGTATGTTTCTCCTGCCTACTTCCTAAGTTCCGGAGAAAGACATGGTTTATAAGCAAGACCTGATGCATCCTTTTAGGGATGTAGATGATCGTCTTGTTTTATACCTGCGTATTTCTCTGTGGGCTGGCGAATGGGTGCCTGATAGGCGGGGGCAGGGGATCTAACTGTTTGTCTGTCCAGCGTTGAGTGATTCCCCTTGAGTGTACAATTCTGCCAGCGCTAGTCTCACCTATCTGGTTTGTGAGTAGCTAACATAACGAATTTGGTATTAATTTCAGTCCACTTAATCAAATTTCAAAATTATAAAAAAAACGATTAAAATTTCCAAACATTTCAGTAGCTCGCTGGAGCTTGCCCTTAGCACCACGTGAATATTCTGTGTTTATGTACAGTGTGTGAGGGAATGCGCGTGATTCACATGAGCGTGCTTTTTGGGTTCAGTTCGCAGCTATGTCCTGCGCATTGAGTTATATTATAAATATGAGAAATGCGCCATATAAATACAATGTATTATTATTATTATTATTATTATTATTATAACTTTAATTTTTCTTCTACTAAAAACAACTATCATCTCATTAATACCCGCATGATTTTACATAAACAGTGTTTACATAAGCCTGCTGTTTGTCCCAGCCCTGGGGAAGGATTAAGTCAAATTGTGAACTGTAAGCCCTAGGCGTGAAAATCAGCAAGAAAATTGCAATATTGATTTTCTGATACGTCAAATTTTAGTACTGCGATGAGTAACGAATAACATCGAGTCGTCACCGTGAACACGGCGCCGTGGGCCGGACTTATGTTGCCATGACGTGAAGCTTGAAGTGACGTCATTACGCTGCTCGTGCTATTCTTCTTTTTCAGAATAGCTATGCTAAACCAGACTACAGAGCTTACGAATGGCGAGAATCACCGTGTGTCCGTCCTTATTTCTGTGTGCCAGTGTGTGTGTGGATCAGAGGGTGGGTTAGAGTAAAAGGAGATGGATTCATGTCGCTACTGACGCGAGCCCACAGAGCGTACTAATGACGAAAAGCGCCGTGTGTCCGTCTTTACTTGTTTGCGCCGACGTGTGTGTTGATCAGAGGTTGGCTTACAGAGAACGGAAATGGAACAGCATAATAAGCCTAAAAATATGAACAACTCTGAATGTTCCTAAAAGATAAACGCATCTGAGCTCCAAACAATACGGTAGACTTTCGGATAAAATCCGCATCTTGTTTAATCTTATGTGCATAAGTTATCGTCACCTCTGAATCGCAACATTTTTGTCACTATATCTAGACAGACCTGTGTTGATATTTCGAGCCTTGGCTGGAGTCAATGTGTCTGCCTATGATACATACGTTAACGAGAGCGGAAATGGCGGAGGTGACCAGGCTTTAACCACAGACTGTCTGAGTGCTGACGACCCTAGTCTTCCGCTAGATGCTCACTACCGGTGTGGACTGTTGGACAAGTGGTCGTCTTTATTTATCGACATGGTTAGTAGTTTTGCTGTTTTTGCACTCCTTAATTGAAAATGAACAACGAGATAGCCATGCATGTGATATGTCCCAGGCAGTTAGAAACCGTAGGAAGTCTTATCGCATTGCACATTTACACCGATAACAGGTAGATGCGATTACGAGACCCAAATAAAAATGTCCGAGTCGTCAGAAGAGGACAGTTTTTATTCGGGTCAAGTAATCACATCTGTCGGTTATCGGCACTATATCAAACAAAATGTTGCTAATTTAATTTATGTACCCAGTCTAAAACAAAACTGCCTATCGTCATTCATTTTGCGGTTGATTGTGGTATTCAGACAAATTACATGAATGGCAGACGACTGCATATCACTGTCGACTCAGCGCGGAGATTTCGTTTGACAATAAAGACATCAATGCTTTGTATGACCGTGCGTGTTACCAAGTAAATTCTACTTGTAACTAGATCACGCATAATCGCGGAAAATGACAGCAGGTTAAGTTATTTAGTTCTTTTCTCAGTTTGTCGAAATCGCCAGCTGTCACCTCGTCAATTTCACTAGTCCAGCGACTCCCACGTTTGCTGGTGTCTGTACTCCGTTCGTGTGTGTTTGTGCATAGGACATAAATTTCGAGCTTTCGTACACACTAAGAAATATTTCATTACTACTACACATAAGGAGCTTGTCAATGTTGAAGTATGAGATATTTCGCGTTTCCGTTTTGAAAAATGCAAGTATCATTAAGATTGAATCTTCTTGGCGCACAAGGGATTTTGGGAAGGAAAGTATATTAAGCAAATTAATGAATATTAATTAACTTTTTATACAGTACATACCCACTCCATACAGCTTTTCCTTCTTTGATACATGTATTAATATTTTGTATAACAAGCAAATTAATATTCATGAACAGACTCCAGCAAACGTAAGAGTCGCCGGCTTCACTAGCGAAATTTACGAGAGGTCATCTGGCAATATCAACAGCCTGAGAAATAAACAAAATAAACAAACCTCCCGGCATTTTCCGCCATTATGTGTGATTTAGTTACAAGTACAATTTATTCAGTTTTACGCACGGTTATACAAAGCATTGATGTCTTCATAGTCAGACGAAATCTACGCGCTGAGTCAACAATGATATGCAGTTCATGTGTTCAGTTTGTCTGAACACCACAATCAGCCGCAAATGAATGACGCGAGGCACAGTTTTGTTTTGGACTAGGTACATAGATGATATTGAGCAACATTTTGCTTGATATAGTGCCGCTAACCGACAGATGGGATTATTTGACCCGAAAACAAAATGTCCTCTTCTGACGACCGGACATTTTGATGCGGGTATCGTAACTGCCTGTTATCGGCACTATATCAAGCAAAATGTTGCTCAATATAATATAATCAATACATAATAATAATACTAATAATACTAATAATAATAATAATAATAATAATAATAATAATAATAATAATAATAATAATAATAATAATAATAATAATGAGTACTTGTAGAGCGCCTAACCTCGGATTAGAGCTCTAGGCGCTTAACAAAAACTAATTGTACAAAAATAACTAATTACAATAACGCAATTTACAAAAAAGTACTAAAAACAAAATACAACGCACTCTGTAAACAAGCTATAAAGTCACCATTCAAAAATGCTACGCTTATGGACTCATACTCGCACTCTTGCACGCGCGCGCGCACACACACACACTACTTCTAATCGAGATAGAGATGAATTCAACATGACAGGTCTGTGACAAAGTCATTCGTAACAGACAGAAAAAAGATGGGTCTTTAGGGCTCGCCTAAATGCCTCTCTCGAAACCACGTATCTCAGTTCGCGTGGGAGATCATTCCAAACAACTGGGCTCTGGTACCTGAATGACCTGTCGCCGAGCGACTTTGTTTTGACGAGAGGGATACGTAAAACTCGAGAGTCAGCAGCAGAGCGCAAATTCTGTCTTGAGGGCGTATACAGCTGGAGAAGAGAGACAAGGTAGTTTGGGCAGGAATAGGTAATACAACTGTGAGTCATGCATGAAATTTTGTACTGAATCCTAGCTGTTACAGGTAACCAGTGAAGAGTCGACAGATGGGGTGTGATATGATCCGATCTAGAGACTCTAAGAATCAAACTAGCAACTGAGTTTTGAATTTTCTGGAGTTTGCCAATCAGACACTGGGAACAACCGGCCAAAAGAGCATTGCAATAGTCTAATTTAGACAAAACAAAAGCGCAGACAAGTACATTAGTTGCTTCAGGTGTCAGATAGTGGCAGACTGAAGCAATACGTCGCAGTTCAGTATAGGCGGATCTGCAAACGTTGTTCACATGAGGGCGCATGTGTCCAATACATGTGTCAAGGAAGGAAAAACTTTATGGGGTAGGTACACAGACTCAAGACTCAATCGTTTTATTGTTTAGGCCATCGGCCCATCACATAAAAACTCCGGTCAAACGTACAACCCAAAATGTACAAAATGCGAATAAGACGTGCACACACTCCATGCATTTGCCTTGCCACGTCGTGAAAAACGAAGCAAGTTCATTCTTGCCAAATATCGGCCGGCTGCGTTTCTCAAAATAGGGCAGTGTTGGCAAGCCAGGGAGCCACACGAATATCAGTGGACCTCACGGCGGCGTTTTAAACTGTAATATGAATCGGGAAACATTCTGCACCGACTCTCTGTCATTGAGCAGACGACTAAGGGAACCATAATTGGCATAAAGGGTGTATTTAGAAGGAAAATAAACTTTTGTCGAACGTCTTTAAGTGATCTGCAATGAAACAGAAAATGCATTTTGTCCTCAAATCGGCAGTTGAATAATGGACAAGTAAAGGCCAAATTGGTATCACTAGCATTACTGAATTTGTGCGTATTAATTTCTGAAGCCCCAATTTTAAACCTTATAAAAAGGTCCCGTAAATGTTTATTGTGGATATCAAAGAAGTAGGTTTCTAACTATAAAGATGATTTAAAATGATTATACACATTGAACCGTGGACTGTCTGCCAAGTGACTATGCCAGACCTGACCAAACGAATCAACCAATCTTTGTATTCTAGCAGAAACCTGTCAACATTGCCAACACCTTGGTTCTCCCATGCAAAACCAAAACCATGCCGGTACAGTTCATCGTGAACTCTAGTGACCAAACAGTCTTTTCCACTATTTTGTAAAGCTAGCAACATTTTGTACGCTTTAGAAGGAAGTCTGTGAGGCTCCATGAGTGTAACAGACGAAACCAATACCTTAGACAGCTAACCTTGGCATAGATGTACAGTGGATACCGACTGGTTTCGCCATAAACAAAGTCATTTGGTGTAGGTGGACTTACATTAAGCAGCTTTTTGCGTGCAAAGAAATGTGATTTCTCAATCTCTTCGTGTCTGTACAGATCCCATACCTCTGAAGCGTAGGCCTACAACAATATGAGCTTAATCTGGCAATCAAACAGCTTGAAAAATATGGTTGGGTGAAAGTCCCCAGTCTTCCACAAGATATTAAATATTTCTATAGTGCCCCTCCGTGCTCTAGTGCAGATATCACCAAAAGTGGAAAATGACAGTCGGGTAGAAAAAATACAATCCTAGATATTTATAAGCATTAACTACTGACACTTGTGTGCCTTTAAAGCCTCTAAGTTTCTATCTGGGCTAAAAAAGAAATTCGTTGAAAAAAGCGTTTACCGAGTATGCACAGTTTATACACATAAAACACATTAAGAAGTCAAATGCTGGTGTTTTGGAGCTGTGAAAATGGATGGTTTGTCAGAATACTCGCGAACTGGCTCGTTTTGCAAAGCAAGCAATGTGCCACTCAAACGCATACGCGGCCATTGCTGTCTCGGTTGTCGGTCCGTCTTTTACCCAAATGAACTCGAACGAACCCAAAAGATACTGTCAGAGTAGTAGTATGCATGTCTGGTGTGTCAGTCTGCTGTCCAGTGTGTGTGTGTGTGTGTGTGTGTGTGTGTGTGTGTGTGTGTGTGTGTGTGTGTGTGTGTCTGTGTGTGTGTGTGTGTGTGTGTGTGTGTGTGTGCGCGTGTTTGGGAGAAGAGTAGGTTATCGGTCATAGCCTAAATGATGTGTGTGTTTGCACCAATGTAACCATGGCACTGTGGTGCAAAAGCACAACTTACGTGCATGTGAATCGTGGGCAGCACATCACAGATTTCACACTGTAAATGACGATATGAACGTACCTTTATCTGTAGTGCTGAATACACACAAACACACACGCACGCACGTGAGCATGCGTAACCACACACAAATACACGAGCACACACACACATGCAAACAACCTTGCACACACACCACATGCATGATATACAAACATGCATGAGAACACACACATGTATGAGTACACACACACACTTCACAGATTTCACTCTGTAAATGACAATATGCACATACCTTTATCTGTAGTACGCACACACAAACACACGCACGCTCGCGCGCGCGAGCATGCGTAAGCACACACAAATACACGAGCACACACACAAATGCAAACAACCTTGCACACAAACCGCTTGCATGAGTACACAAACATGCATGAGAACACACATCTGTTTGAGTGTGCACACACACACACAAACACACACACACACACACACACACACACACACACCACACACCACACACACACACACACACACACACACACACACACACACACACACACACACACACAAACACACACACAAATTCATGCTCCAGTATCTTGCAATTTTTTTTAACAATCAATCAACGTTTCTCTGATTTATTGATCAAGATCGGAAATCAAAACACACGGAAGTTCAAACATTGGATTAAAGGCCGGGACAAACGTGGTATCGTGATGTATGTCCGGGGCCTTCAACCAACGCCCGCGTCAGACGAAGCACAGTCCCGACCCACGTCTGGCTAATATGCATTACACACGGTACATGAAATACAACTACATAATAAACACATATATAGTATACATTGCACACTGTTAAGACTACATTCGGTACATTGAACGCAAAAACTGTAAGCATAAACGTCAAGATTATCTAGACGTTTTACTTCCTCCTGACTAACCCAACACACACATACATGCACGCAAGATGCACGCACACACATACATACACATACATACACATACACACACACACACACACACACACACACACACACACACACACACACACGCGCGCGCGCGCGTGTGCACACACACACATGCACGCACACACCAGCAAAAACAAATATGCACAAAACACACTGTTCCGCATACATGCACGCACACACATACACACGCGCCCACACACTTGCATGTTTGATAACAATCATTATTCAGAACGCAGTAGTCGCGTGCGCTTTGTTCGGCGGCTCAATTAAGTGCCGGAATAGTCTTGCCTTGAAAGTGGACAATGAAGATGCCTCGGTAATATTGACCGGAAACGTGTTCCACAGTTTGGCCCCTGAGTAAGACAGACTAGTTTTGAATATATCAAGTCGTGGCCTAGGTACGGACAGTTTGTTCCTTGATGTCTTGTATGGTGTGTTAGCATCCTTAAACAAACGCGAGACGTACCGCGGGGTTTTGGATTTTCGGACTTTAAACATTAACACGCCCTTATTGAACAGAAAGAAGTTACGTAACGGAAGCATGTCAAGGGCCCTGAGTCGCTCGTCAGTGCTGTCTCTGCTATTAGGAAGGATTGGCTTGGCTGCCCTCCGGTGGAGGGAATTAAGCCTTTTTAAGCACGCATCACTACACCCGTCCCAGACTGTAGATGCGTAGTCAATGTGGGACTGGATGTGAGCGCTGAAAAAGAGTTTTCTAGTTGGTGAGTTCGTAAAGTAAATAAGTTTTGAAAGTAGAAATGGATTTCTGGACACAATTTTGCATACACTGTTTACATGCGCATGCCATGTCAATTGATCGTCTATAATGACGCATAACAGCCGGCGCTCCTTAACGTGTTTAATCGGCTCAGAGTTAAGAGAAAGGCTAAGTGGAGGTGGGTTTAGCTGGTGCTTTGACGTGTAGTGATTAGCATGCACTCTATTTTAGATGGGTTAAGTATCATGTAGTTGTCTCGGCACCAATTTGAGATGTCTAATAGACTATATTGCAAAGAAGAATTAATTATAGATATTTTTGCCGACGACACGTTGAGAGTAGCGTCATCTGCAAACAAATCGCATCGCACATTTGATTGTGAGATACACAAAGGCAAGTCATTATTACAATTTAAAACAAGAGAGGGCCTAAAATAGACCCCTGGGGCACTCCATGCTTAATGACACCTTCTGAGGAACGCTTACCGTTTACAAAAACATACTGAGATCTATTGCTTAGATAAGATTTAAAGAAGGCAGCGGAATCTGTGTCTATGTGGTATGCCAACAGCTTCTGTAGCAACAGTTCATGGTTGACTAACTCAAAAGCTTTAGACAATCTAAAAATACCGCACCGGTCATTTCAGCATTGTTTATTGAAGTTAGCCAGGTATTGGTCAGATGAGACAGAGTCTTGTGACAAGAGTGGCGGGGTCTAAAGCCTGACTGTAACGGATAAATCAAGTTATGTGTCTCCAGGAAGTGACTCAGGTGCCTGTGGACATGTTTTTCTATAGGCTTTGACAAAGTTGATAAAAGTAAAATTGGCCTGAATTTGTTGGGGTCAGTGAGGTCTTTAGTTTTAGGCAGCGGAATGACTTTAGCTATTTTCCAGCTTCTTGGGAAAGTACCTTGCTGGATTATAAAATTGTAGATAAATGATAAAGATTCAACCACATAGGGGACTGACAATTTAAAAAACAAACAAACTATTAATGCCGTCATGTCCAAGGGAACGTTTATTTTTCAGCTGACTAATACACTTGCCTACATCGAAAACAGTTAAGTACGAAATACTAAAAAGTCGTTTGGCGCCAGTCTCTCGTCGCAAAAATGTTTAAGTTTTACAGAAATAGTCGGCTTGTTTAGGTTATTAGTACTTTTATTCAAAAGTGAGTCGGCAGCAAACAGGAAATGTTGATTAAAAGTATCAGCAGGTATAGAAGTACATGGTGGTGTTTGACGTGATTTGGTAAAGGCATTGAGGGTTCGCCAGACAGATACGGTATCAGTTTTATTATCCGTCAAGCGCTGGAAGTGTTTTTTTCTGGGCCTCGAGCACCAGGTACTTTACGCGGTTACGCTGCTAGCGGAAGGCAGCATAATCTTTGTTCCGCTTTAGTTCATTTCGGAGGGCCATGGCGTCTTTAATGTCCTTACTTAAACCACAGAGGTAACTGTGCGTGTTTGACTCTCTTCTCACGTAGCGGCGCATGCTTGTCAAGTACACCAAGGAACAATCTGTACCATTCGGCCAACGCTTCTTCTTCAGAGAGAGAGAGAGAGAGAGAGAGAGAGAGAGAGAGAGAGAGAGAGAGAGAGAGAGAGAGAGAGAGAGAGAGAGAGAGAGAGAGAGAGAGAGAGAGAGAGAGAGAATGAATGATACTTTATTTCTCAAGGATGGAAACAATATTCGCACAGCCTCTTTTCATGTTTGTCCTTGCTAAACTACAACATTAAAAGCATGACATTAAAACAATATGTTAACAGCCCACAACAAGGTCACTTGTATTACATTCCGATACAAGTTCCAAAGTCGCTGAAGATTACACACACACACAGTAAATGACAGGGTCTTGGGGAGGGGGGGGGGTGCGATGTAAAGTGTGTTTATAGAAAGCGACTGCACGCTTATGATACAGCTACTCATGTGTAGGATTTTAGTGAGCATGCAAAACACTACGATAAAAAGAGATATTATGTAAAAGTTAACAAGTGCTAAACGGAGGACCACAGGAAATCATTGACATGGCTCTTTTGGACATATTATCTACGTTTCTTTCAAGTTTGCTCAGATATGTATTAAAAGCTTTCGTCCTAAACAATGGAAGATGTCTCGTTTGCTGTATATGTGGAGGAAGTGAGTTCCATAAATAGGCACCCGCGTACGAAAGGCTGGATTTAAACAAGTCAATTCGGGGCCGTTCAATGACGAGACTGTTCCTCAAAGTGCTGTAAACCCTTTCGCTCTCAGTGAAAAGCTTAGCCAGGTAGAGGGGGGCTTTCCGGTTCAGTGCTTTGTGCATAAGTACGCACTTATTTAACGTAAGGTGTTGATGTAAAGGAAGGAGCCATGTTGCCTGAAACGTTTCCTCCAAAGTTAAAAAGGGGATTGGGAGGATCAGTTTAACTGCGCGATTGTATAGAGAATTAATCCGCTTAAGGTTAGCCTTACTACAGCCGTCCCAAATAGTAGATGCGTGAGGTTTTATGTAGGAGTTGAAAAAATAGCTTTCGTGTCTTAGTATCAATGATAGATTTTAATCTTGACAGTAAAAATAGGTTCTTTGATAATGTTTTCCCTAGTTGTGTTAGATGGGGCAACCAGCACAGTTGGTCATCAACAATTACCCCGATGAGGCGATATTCCTTGATTTGCTCAATAGGAACTGAATCAAAAGAGAGGCTAAGTGAATGGGGGCGGAGCTGATGCTTTTGGCGTGTTGTGATTAGCATGCTTTTCGTTTTGGATGGATTAACAAGCATTTGATTATTTTTGCACCACAGTGAGACCTCCTGAAGACTAAGCTGAAGATTGCTTGATATTTCAGGTACAGTTTTCCCGCCAGCGTGAAGAGTTGAATCATCGGCAAACATGTCGCATTCGGTATTTGGATTGGATATATGAAGTGGAAGATCATTTATAAACAAACAGAAAGGTAACGGTACTAGTATAGATCCCTGGGGCACGCCATACTCAACACGCTTTTCAGAAGAGAAGGTAGCATTGATGTACACAGTTTGAATTCTCCCTATGATATATGAAGGAAAGAATGAGAGTGTCCCTGGGCTGTTATTGTTAAAGTAGCAGTCTAGTTTCTCTAATAAAATTTCGTGGTTTATAAGGTCGAACGCTTTTTTTAGGTCTATAAAGACAGCACCAGACATTTTGTTTCTGTTGATGTTGAGCAGCCAAGTGTCAATCATATGAACCAAGGCAGTGTGACACGAATTTTTAGGACGAAAACCAGATTGATATTTATTCAGGAGAGACTTTTCTTCCAGGAATTCGAGAAGAAGTTTGTGTAGATGCTTCTGAATAGGCTTCGACAGAATAGATAATATGGATATAGGCCGAAAATTATTTGGATCAGATGTGTCTTTTGTTTTGGGTATAGGTACCACTTTAGATTTGTTGAAAGCCGCCGGAAAAAAAAATATTTTGAATACATAGGTTGTAAATATAGGTTAAGGTTTCCACAATGTATGGAAGAGAAAGTTCGAGGATAAAACCATTGATACCATCAATGCCAGCTGACTTTTTTTTCTTGAGACTAGAGATAAATCTGCCCACTTCATGTACAGCGATGATGGGGATATTAAAAACATCGCCCGCGGACAGTCTTTGCTTACAAAAGTCAGTAAGCTTCTGCGATGCGACATGTTCCACCTGTTCCAAACCTTCAGCATGTAGTAAAGATTTCGGGGCTAAAATGAAGTGGTCGTTAAAAGCATCGGCTGTAAAGTTGGCAGTCGTATTTGCAGAATGATTTTTACTAGAGTTGGTTAGTAAGTTTAAAACTCTCCATATTGAAGACGGATCCCCGCCACGTATGGTTTTCTCTACCAGTGCTTTTTGTGCCTCCCGGATAAGGTATTTGATTCTGTTACGTAACCTTTTGAACTCAATAAAATCTTTGTCCCGCTTGGCTCGATTTCTGGCTTCCATGGTTTGTTTAATCTTCTCCGTAATCCAGGTGGGGGCTCACGGCACCGGACTCGTTTCCTTTTTAAAGGGACATGCTTATTTAGCACTCCGAGGAACAGCTCAAGCCACAGTGAGAGCGAAATATCAGGGTCATTGTGATTGTAAACTTCATGGAACGGCAACAAACTGAGGTCATGAAGGAAATTATCTCTATCTATTTTTCTAAAACATCTGTAAGTAATGTATAGATGTTGGGTTCGGCTCTGTTTAGGAACATAACATGACCATGTACAGGTGATGGGAAAATGGTCACTGACAGCTAGTGAAGGGACATCAGTTTCCGTGATAGCCTGAGGTTTGTTAGTATAGATGTGGTCAATCAAAGTAGACGAAGAGTGTGTTACTCTAGTTGCAGTGGTAATCATCTGTTTTAGTCCAAACAGCATTGTTGTACATTGCCTCATCGAATGGGGTTTTGAGATGTCAATGTTAAAATCACCGAGAATGAGAGAGAGAGAGAGAAAGAGAAAGAGAGAGAGAGAGAGAGAGAGAGAGAGAGAGAGAGAGAGAGAGAGAGAGAGAGAGAGAGAGAGAGAGAGAGAGAGAGAGAGAGAGAGAGAGAGAGAGAGAGAATCCACCGAACAGCCCAATATAAAATAAGGACCCCCTACTCCCTGGGACATAGATGGGATAAGGACCCGGGGTAACCACTAAGTCCCTACTTCCCGACCATACCGACCCCAACCCCGTTTGAGTAGGCGAAAATCCGACCTCACTGTAACCTAACGCTACAGTACCTAAGGGTGACTAATAGCTAATGGTGAGCTGCGGAAGTCCCATCAAACTCAACTAAGCAAGGGCTTTGCAGGGTTTATATACCCTCCCATCCTTCTAGAACAATCTAAAGTGGCGTCCTTACCTGTTCGCAAGCGCACGTGAACTGACCGAATATAGTCTACACTTTTGGTCATAAGTATGATACTAAGAATGGATGAAGCGCATGCGCTAATACTAAAACAAACGTCATACCTGTTCGAAAAACTCGTAAGAAGCCACCAACTAATAAATGACGTCAAAACACCTAGGGCGAGTTCACTATGTAAGCAGGAATGCGAATTACGTAATATACGCTAAACATAATTATTACTGTAGAACTCTATCCAGCAAGTACACGTGCACAGAGGTGAACGCAACCAAATAAGAGAAAGCATAACAATGCAAGCACTGCAGAAAAAGACATGGTTAAGGTTGTTGCCTAACGTAGAAGAAATCAGCATACAGTATAAGTTATTGGTCGGAGGGGTTCGACCCCTCCGACCAATAACGTATTTGTTTTCCATCCTCCGTTTATTGTTTATAAAAAATCGGGTTTATGAAGACGGCGGCTTCTGTGGCGGATAGGTGACACCATTGAATATACATGTTCTGCCGGGGATTCCCAGAGTGTGACGTAGCATGATTCCGTGTCAGAAGCGCAAGTTTCGCGAGTAAAAAGCTACTAATCTTGGCTTGTGTACAGAATGATTCAAGCTGCAATGTCTACAAAAGGTCGTTAAAGTATGACAGAGACAGTGCTTCTTGACTGCTGTGTGATTCAGAAAAATTAAGAACTTTTTGATGAAGCGATCGGTATTTGACCACTGTCCGATGTGACAGCTTGTGCAAGTTAGCATGGTGCCTCGTGCTCAGTTTTAGATTCAAGATGACTGAAGGGGATGCTTCGAGTGTGCAGCAGATTGTCGTTGTTATATCCTAAAGTGTCATGTGTGTTGGGATATCTGGAAAAAGGAATACCAAAAAAACGCTCGTTGTTAACAGCAGGTCTAGTGCTGAGATGGATTTTAAGGTAAGATTTTATTTTACAGCGTTGACATGATGTCAGATAGTCTTCGAAAATTCGTGAGATGTTTTTCTTTAGATAGTCCCGCATTGAGTGACGTGAAGCGAGAACTTTGGCAATAGCGTGCTTTGTGTATAGTGTTGCTGGGTGTGTATTTTTGTTTTAGTTCTTGAATTTGTTGCTCTGTACTTTGGTGAAATTGTGGCATGTTGGTGGCTGAGCAGACGACAGTGTGTTGCCGGTTTGCAAGGATTGCTGTCTGATTGGTTAAAAAAAAAAACAAACTCGGAAGCTATTTTTGTTCCATGGTTTCTCGAGCTTTGAAAATGTCTCGGTGCATGGCGATGAGATGGATTTGGCGAAGGCTTTTGCTGTTTGCGCTGTGTAATTAGTGGTGAAATATTGTTTAAGTTGGCACCTCACGTCGTAAAAAATAAGGCAGAGGATGTGTATTACGTCAAATAGGACTACATTATTGCGTTTTTTTGTGCTATTTTGTCGAACCCAGTTGCTCACTGTCAAGACTCGAAAACGAGGTCCTAACGCGTCATCGAGAGGGCTATAAAACGTCCGCCATTTTTTGCTACAGTGGTTTTTATATCACGGTCACATGGTACAGTTTGCGCTAAAGTGACTGGTCGTGTGACGTAGGGAGGAAACCAATAGCATATGCCACATTCCCCCCGACTCAAATCCAATGTAACATTGAAACAAACGTTATCACGCTAAAAGATGAGTCACTTTAAAACTAATGCTAATATGGTTAATCAATGAAGTCGAAAGATGCCTCTTTCTACTATGTTATAAACGTTAAGTAAATGTTGTCTTTACGGGATAAAGTGTCTTTATCACTGGAGCTCCGACCAATGTCTTTGTTGCAGCATACGAGTCTCATCACAGTTATAGTGTATTGAATTAACTGAACACAGCCTGCACAGGCCATTATTGCTTTAACCAAATAATTGAAAAATAAGTTAATCATCATTGTAACGGAAGGACCGGCTGAAATAGCGACCGCCATAAGTCCGCAGGCATCTGAGCCTCGCCTGTTAGCGGCAAAAGGGGACGACCCCTTTCCAGTGCCAGGAGAATTTGAGTCGCTGACAACTGTATCTGGTCTAGTCGCCTCTCCCACCATACGTGCACTGTGGCGTCGTTGGGATACTTCTGCGGCATCTGCAGGGCCGGCCCTGGCTTAGGAGGTGGGTGCACAAGCCCGACCCTGGGGGGGAAGCTCTAGATCCTCTTCCGAAGGGTCCAGCGCGGCGCAACAGTCGTCCCGCTTACACCGTGGCTGGTCCCCTCGGGACGCTGCTCTCTCTCCCCCTCAAGATCGGCCGAGCTTGCACCCACAACTGGTCGGGTGACCGCATGCCTGTTATTATGTTTCTGAATGCGCCCTCTGCAAATGATGCACTTTGTTTTTCTGCCTTTTGAAGATGGCCTGACAATAGTGACATATCACCCCTGGCGCCATGTTGAATCTAAAACAATTATATGTAAAAGACAACGTAATTTTGGCCATCTTCAGTTTTCTCCCTTCTTTTGTCTTGCGGGTCTCTAGGGCGTTATGGGGTTGAAGGGTGGTTTATCGCGGCCCATGTACACTTTTAGATCATTAACGTGTACGTTTACTGGGTCATGCCCGGGCTTTTGAATTGTCACTGTGGTATCTCCTACCCTTTCCAAGACTTGGTAGAGACCCGTCCAGCCTAACCCAAGTTTTTCGTTGCCTCTGGGTGGGTACCATCTCCAACAGAAGTAGTATCATAGTATTTCTTCTGCCTGGTGCTGTTTTCTGTAAGTTGCGCCTAGCATAGTCAAACGTGGCTTCCAACGTCTGTCTCACCCATTCCACATATTCACACATGCACGCCTCCTGGGGAGTTTTGGGAGGAGGGCCCATGAGAAGCCCGAATGACAGAGTGACTTCCCTACCAAACATGAGAAGGTTTGGTGTACAGATAGTGGACAGGTCCTGTGATGCTCGGTATGCTGCTAACAAGTAGGGAAGGTGCTCATCCCAGTCATTTCTGCGTTCGTTGATGAATAGTGATAACATTTGTTGTAATACGGCATTGTGTCTTTCTACCATCCCATGGCTATGCGGGTGATATGGGGTAGTTCGTGTTTTGTCAATGTCAAGTAAATTGCACAGTAGTTCAAACAGAATTGACTCAAATTTCCTTCCGTGAACCGTATGAATAACACGAGGGACTCCATACCGCCAAATAAACTCCGTAACGAGTTTATCAGCTACCGTCTGGGCAGTATGATCAGGCAACGCGTATGTCTCTACGAAATTAGTAAAGTAGTCTTGTATTACTACGATATACTCGTGCCCATTGTCGGTCAAAGGTAGAGGACCGAGAATGTCGATTCCTATGCGCTCGAGTGGAGTGCCCGTGTTCACATGTTGCATCGGATGTTTTCCCCTACTAGGACCCGTTTTTTTCTGAGCACAAGGCACACATTCTGCACACCATCTGGCTATGTCACTATTCATGCGTGGCCAGTATACCTGGGCTTTGACTTGAGCAATTAATTGTCTTGTCCCTGCCTAGGTGTCCAGCTAATTTATGGTCGTGTGCTAACTGCATGATGTCTTCTCAAATCCTTTGGGGAGCGATCAGAACAGTTCTGGTTTCGAGCCCGCCGTCCAGGTGTGTATCAATATACATACTCCATCCAGGACCCTAAGTTCGTCCCAGCGATACAAAACGGTTCTTATATCATCTCCATACTGTGCAATCTCTGGTTTAGAGGGCTTGTTTCCATTTTCTTTCAACTCAAGTAAAACTCTTGTCATTGGATCCTGCAACTGTAAGGACCTTAATTCGGTAGGTGTCCAACTCAGAAACCAGTGTTCAGGGAAAAATTCCTCAGTTAGTTCATGTTGATCGTCGTGGGCTTGATCAAGGCCCACCAATTCTCGATAATGCGTCCCCAACTGGTCGTCACCAGATTGGTCAACATCTCCAGACATTGACTCGTCTGCCTCCGACGGACTAGGAGGACATAGGATATCAGAATGGACTTCATTCCCCAACAAGCCCGCTTCAGGATTACTCCTGACATCTACACCCTTTGCACCTGAATCCGTCTGTCGCCTTCGATTTTGAGACTGAGTCACTCGCTCTGATCTAGAACTACACTCCCCTTCCGAGTCTACGCAAGCGGTTCCTTGGCGGGTAACTACACTCTCCACCTCGGATTGGTTACTGTTGCTTGCCCCAGCTATCAGTGTCTTTGCTCTAGACCGTGTGAGTATTCCCCGCTCTTGAGTTTCTAGGTCGCCTGTGCCCCCCTCCCCCGGATCATTAGAAGTACACACTTTCCCTGTGATGGTAGTTTCTCTACCCCCCCACATTTGTACTTCTAGTCTCCATAGCACCCCCGACTCTAAGTTTATCGCTTGAGCTCGAGTGAACACCCTCAGCGGGTTCTCGAAACAATCACTGCACTCTTCCCTGTGACACTTTCTGTACGGTATACGTGACTTCGCGTCTGCGTTACCATGACTGACACCCATCCATTCTATGTCAAAATCGTATGCGTCTAGTGTGGCAATTCACCTGGCCACAATACCCTCTGGTTGTTTAAAGTTCCGGAGCCACCTGAGTGATCCATGATCAGTCCTGAGCAAGAAATGGTTTCCCCACAGGTAGTGCCTAAAACTCCGAACGAAATACGCTACTTCGTAAAACTCCCTGTACGTGACGCAGTATCGTCTCCTACTTTGAGGAAGTGTCTTGCTTGCGTAAGCTATGACCTTTTCGACCCCGTTTCGTCGCTGAAATAGGACAGCCTCAATTGCATCAGCACTGGCATCTGTGTCTAAAATAAACGTCCCATTCGGATCAGGATATGCCAGTATGGGAGCGGACACTAACTTTTGTTTCAGAGTCTCTAAGGCAGCCTGACAATTTTCACCCCACACAAAAGGCCGTCTTTTCTTATGAGATTTGTGAGTGGTTTCGCTATACCAGCGAAGTTTTTAATGTGTCGTCTGTAGTATGAGACTAGCCCCAAGATTCCTCTAACTTCCTTTAGGTTTCTAGGGACCGGCCAATCAAGAACGGCCTTGACCTTCTCTTGACTACACGAAATTCCTTGGTCAGACACAGTGTGACCCAAGTACTCTACAGACTTCTGGAGTAGGGAACACTTGCTTGGTTTGATTTTCAGGTTGGCCTGTTCCAACCTCCGTAGGACGATTTTTAAATTTTCCAACGCTTCCTTTAATGTTCTAGCCATAACTATCAGATCGTCAACGTACACTAGGACTCTGTCGAACCCAATGCCCTTCAGTACAAACTCAAGGAGTCTTTGAAAAGTTGCGGGACTGTTACGTAGTCCAAATGGAAGGACGTTAAACTGATACAACCCTAAGGGTGTTGAGAACGCTGTTTTCTCTTTATCCTTTTCGTTCATTTCCACCTGGAAGAACCCTTGTGCTAAATCTAAGGTTGAAAACCACCTGGATCCGCACAAGTGATCTAAGCTTTGGAATATCCTTGGAAGTGGAAAAGCGTCCTTACGCGTGATTTCGTTCAGCTTGCGGAAGTCTACACAAAACCGAATTTCACCTGTCCTCTTCTTCACCAGTACGACCGGCGCAGCCCAAGGGTTGTCACTCGATTCTATAATGCCTGCGTCCAACATTTTGTGTACTTCATCGCAAATGATGGGTTTCTGGGCTAAGGGAGGACGCCTAAGGGGAAGCTTGATTCGTGTATGGTCACCTGTATCTATAGTGTGTTTGACCAACCCTGTTTGTCCTAGCTTGTCACCTGGCCCCACAAAAGTGTTTTGATACTTCTGTTAAAGGTGGGCTAACTCACCTTTAGTCTCTTCACTGACCTGGTCAGATACATTCTCCACTAACACTCTCAAATGATCTCGCAGACTATCTAAAGTAGGGCCTTTGTGGCCCATCTGCTAGGGTTATGTATCAGCGATAAAGTTATCCACATGGAGGGAGGCGAGGGTAGTGCTAACGCTACAGTACCTAAGGTTGACAAAGAGCTAATGGAGCTGCGGAAGTCCCATCAAACTCAACTAAGCAAGGACTTCGCTTGGTTTTATATACCCTCCCATCCTTCTAGAACAATCTAAAATGGCGTCCTTACCTGTTCGCAAGCGCACGTAAACTGACCGAATATAGTTCTACACTTTTGGTCGTAAATACTAAGAATGGATGAAGCGCATGCGCTAATACTAAAATAAATGTCATACCTGTTCGAACAACTCGTAAGAAGCTGCCAACTAATAGATGACGTGAAACCATCTAGGGCAAGTTCACTGCGTAAGCAGGAATGCGAATTACGTAATATACGCTAACACATATTACTGTAGATCTCTATCCAGCAACTACACGTGCACAGAGCTGAACGCAACAAAATAAGAGAAAACATAAAAATGCAAGCACTGCAGAAAAAGACATGGTTAGGGTTGTTGCCCCCCCCCCCCCCCACTTTGGTACCGGTTTCAGGCCACTTTACAAATTTCAAATACAAGCGATCAAAAATCTCTGTAACTTCAGTAGCTGACTGGCCCTTCGTTTGTCTTGTACTGTGTTTGTCTTAAATGGCGTAAATCCGTGTCTGTTTCGTGAGTGTGTGTGTTGGGTTTCAGGCGCGGCGCTTTGAGTCGATTTCCCCAAAATTGAGAAAAAGCGCCTATATAATAACGGTATTATTATTATTATTATTATTATTATTATTATTATTATTATTGCCAAACGTAGAAAAAATCAGCATCTTATGACGACAAAAATACAGTGGCTTCTGCCACACTTAAAATAAAATAAACATTTTCTAGAAACAGGACATCTGGACGGAGAAACAATGGGTTTCTGCCTCTCACCCAAAAACTGGCATTACAGTAAAAATGGGTGTCATTTCAAATCATTCATTTAAGCATGTACTATCTTAAGAAAATAGGTGTCTGTAATAAGGTAAAGTTCAGGGAATATTTGATGCTTCTTTTTCACATTCATTTGATTGTTGTCATTCTTTTCTTTTAACTTAATGTGTATTCCTTCTTTTTTCCTGCATTACTAGAAATGTAAAGCAAAATGACACAACGCACAATGAACAAATACCTCACTAAACATACCTCTGGTTGAATTTATTATGATTGTTTGGGTGAGTGGGGTTGGCGGGGAGGGAAGGGGGGGAGGGGTCATCACTTTTGATTTATAGAGCTGCAATTCTCTTTTATTAATGAAAGATTTTCAGTGTCGGTTGAACCAGTAGGTCATGTCAGAGGCGCGCACCAAGTTTCACGTCGATCCACTCACAAATACACATTTGGAGTGCACCAGATGGGTCCAGTTGGCCAAGTCTCCCATTCCACACTACAGGCCAGCTAAGAGAAGCAATCGCGTTTATGGCGTGCCCGGCGAAGTCCTCTCTCATGCGCGGTAGAAGGTTTCAAACTGAGAAACTTTATAGAAGCGTGTCGGGCAACAGTTTTTATTAAAACTGTTTTAAAACCTCTTTTAACTAAACATTTGTTAACGTTAAAAGTCTTTTAATTTACAAGCGTGTAACTGCTGTGGCCGATGTATCCCCTATAGTACTGAGCTATATTTCCCATTGTCGCCTTCTCACTTCGCTCAGCACTCGACTTTCTAGTCCTTCCCTCAAACCGGCAGCAGGACCACAAACAATACTTCACTATTACACCTTTTGGCAACATTAGGTTTCTTTCTCTAACCTAACCCCACCCGGGTCTGCCCTGGGGGACTTGGGTGGGGTTAGGTACTTTTTAGTTCCCAGGGTCACCCTGGTCAGCCCCACAGGGTGGGTTTTTCTCTCTATTCTGGGGCATGTGTTTCTGTCTACCCTTTGCCCATTCACCTGTATTTGCCTTTTAAAAACTCTCCCTACTGTCTGCACTGCCTGTAGCTCTTGATATTGGATGTGTGTTGCTAAATGGTCTTAGCTTTATTTAGCCCCATGTGTTAGGTTTATTTAACGTATTTGACCGGCTGGCGACATACATTCAATGTTCTGTTTTTGTTTTTTTTCACAAGCAGTGCAGGCACGTCCTGAGAAAGCCTTGTTGCTGTCGGGACGTTAAGCAATGTACAATCAATCAATCAATTTCTCTAACCTAGCATTACATCCGAAAATGGCGCATCCAAAGCCTTCACTCTTTCTACTGCACTAAACGGCCGACTGTAGCAGACGACGCGCGTAACGACGCTGGCTGTGTGACGTCATTTGCATTTAATCAACTTGTGCATACAATCCAAGAGGAGTTGCAGTCGAAACGAAAGGGTAACACCAACAAACCCACAAACAAAGCAACAGGTTGAATCAAAAGGTCGGGCAGGACACAAGACAACAGCAGCCTCCCCCAAAGTATACGTTCTGTCTCACACTGTGCGCTCATACAATTACTTCACTTCATAGCAAGTTGCTGGCGCACAAATGCATTGCCCAAATCGCTGGCGCACAAATAAATTGCTCTAAAATCTAAATTTGCCACTAGACATGACCTCCCACCACATCACCCCGTAACCACAACACAACTCAACACTTTTTCACAAAACAACCACACCCTCAAATTACAAACCTCATTTTACAGCAACATAAATAATTTACTCCCTCACACAACTACAATACCACAGGCGCTCAACTGCCAGCCCACAGCCGGTAACGTTTCAACATCACGCCTCGTGTGTATACTGTCATTACTGTGACACATTTGCCAGTTTCTGATGTAATCTCGGCTCAACACACGAGCGTGAAATGTGTCGAATCAAGATAACATAAACGATGACGTAGCGTACATGGGACATATAAAATGTTCGGAACAACTCGAAATGTAGCCTTGTTTTTCATCTCTGCGTCGGTCTCACAGTCTCACCGGCCAGGAACTTGATTTTTCTTCTCTCCTCGAATCGGTCTTACCTCCTGATTCGGCAATGATCGCACACCAGCCCTGTCAATCTGGCGCAGAATTTCAAATCTCTGACGCTACTACTAACTTCCGTTTGCTAGGCTCTGTATCAGTCACCAAGCTTATTCCTTGCAAGGAATGTCATTCTAGTTGCACAATCACTTTTGAAGGTACACCACCAAAGAAGCGTATGCTTGACAGAATCACTGTGATGCCATATTTGTATTAAATGCGCATGTAGTAGTCGAAACTATCACTGTATCTGTGTCGTCTACTGCTAATATATTTTTAGACGAGGATGATTACGCGTCGAGATGAACTAGGTTTTTATACAGTGTTTAGATGTCACGTTGTCTAGAGGGAAATGAGTATCTCTGGTGTTCAAATGGACTTAACTGTAATGAAATACCACAATACACGGCTTTTTCCAGCAGTTCCCGCGGAAGTATAGGGCCTTTAATAAGCCACTTCTCTCTGCGTGCTAAGTACCCTCCTTTACGAAAGACAGCAATGCTTGACTTGGACAGATTAACAGACAAGTCCATAGCATCAGCATTTATAATCAGAATATCAAGCTGATTTTGCATACCACGTGGTGTGTCTACACAAATACTACGTCATCTGCAAACAATAAAATGAAAACTTCAACTAAGTCTGGGAGAAGCTGAACACCATGTTTTCCATTATTCATAATTTCAGCAGCAATTTCGTTAATAAACAAGGAAAAATGTGCGGGCAAGGTTATCTCCCCCTGTTTCAAGTCTTTGGGGCAGAGGAAGAGATCCGTCACACTTTGACTACACTTTACACGAGCTTTAACCACCTTATACATGCTTTGAAATGCCTGCAGCATCCTGCCATTAACGCCCCTTTTGTTAAGAACTGCCCATAATTTAGAACGTGATATATAGTCAAAAGCTTTCTGAAAATCTATAAAAGCAACGTACATTTCTTTTTTTATTGCGGGTAAATATATTTGAATAATAGAAAATAGAGTGAAGATGTGATCAGTAGTAGAGTGATCTCTTGTGAACCCGGCCTGCACTTCTCCCAGCACATCATGACTTTCAGACCTATCGGTCAAACGCTTATTTAAAATGAAACTATAGAGCTTACTACAGACAGCGAGTAGTGAAATGCCATGTTAATTATCAGGTACATCCATATTGCCCTTTTTATGGATAGGCCAAATGATCGCTTCTGACCAAGACTCTGGGTACAGGCTTGTGGAGAAAGGGTGATTAAACAGCTTAACAAAAAATGGGACAATAACATAAGAGGCATTAGAAACGAGACCATCAGCTTTATTGTTTTTTAGGTGCTTTGATGGCCTCATTCACTTCCTCTACTGAAATGTATGTGTCTAAGTTATCATCTAATGAAATGTCAGAACTACTGAATAAATTTTCATCTCCATTTGAATCGTCCATTAGATCTGCACCAAAAACTTTCTTGAAGTGTTGATCCATTGTTCTTCACAAATTGCTCCGCAAAAAGCCCTGTTTGAAGATAATTTCTTAATTGTTCTCCAAAATGTACGTGAATCGTGTATGTTATTCTCTACCTCCCTTCTCATCTGTATTTTATGCCATTTCTGTTTACGTTTTAATAGTTTCTTATAATCTCTTCTTTTTTGCACAAAACCCGTTCGGTCAGCAGAAAGGCCAAAATGCTTAAAATCTCTCAAGCTCTTTCTGACCTCAGCACGCTTGTTTTTACATACTTTATCAAACCAGCCACGACTATGCCTTGTCTTGTCAACACGGATTTTTTTTTCTGCATACAGGCAGCAGCACGGCTAAGACATGAAAAGAACATGTCAACAGAAGAATCAATGTTTGTTGTGATCATGCCTTCTGCATCTTGCATGCGCTGACCTACTTCTGCAGACTGCAGTGCATCACGAAATTTGCCGAGCAAGTCATTCGACCATTTCAGTTTGTGCACGAAAACAGGGTCAGGTCGCCGGACAGTGGGTGTGTCAACAACACACTGCATGTGGCATGTGACAGGCATATGACAAGAATCAATCTTTTCTTCTACTCTTAACTTTCTGAACAAGGACGCTACTGGACTGGACATAATGAAATAATCGATGGCATTACAACCTTGCGGGGAAATGAAAGTATAGTGGCCAGGTATATCCCCGTCATATGCCCCATTCAGTAAGTGAAGATCGAACTCTGCACACAACTGTAGTAAAGAAGGCGTTTACAATGTTGTCCTTAGACTGCCTATGGTAAACATCACAGCTGTACTCAGTTTTCATACCAGTATCCACCTGAAGACCAAAAGATGCCAGGTCGACACTGGCACGACTGTCAGCAGCTGTTCTAGCTTTAAGATCACCACAAATTATAAACTGACCTTCCGGCTGTTTCTGTATAATATCCAGCATGCACTGCTCTAGCAGAGAAATGCTATCATCCAAATCGCTGGTCTGGTAATTGGGAGAGTCACATGGGGGAAGATAGGCACAAATAAACACAATATCCTTCCCTACGTTGAAACGCTCGCGTGAAATTTCAACACAGACGATGTCATAAGGAATATCAACACGCTTTACAAAAGAAACTATACATTTTCTTACAAGCAACACAACACCACCAGATGCTCGTCCCTGGCTGCTCAGTTTTCTGGCCGAAGCAACAAAGCTAATATGAGAGCCAAAAATGGTAGAGGCAAAAATGGTAATCGTTCAAAAATTGTTTCGACCAAACAAACAAACAAAAAAAAAAATCAAAAGATGAAACAAAAAAGATGAAATCATTGTCATATAGTTTTGATGCCAGACCTTCAATGTTCCACGTTACGAACTTCAGTTCACCAAAAGTGGAAACCGATGGGCCGTGGCCTGTGTCCTATCTATTCAGTTTTCGCTGTCCCGTTGTCATGCGCGTGGCTGCATGAACCCAGGAATCAGTTAGCCGTGCTTGCCTACTGTTCTGCTGACCCACATTTACCTGTGCACGGGCTAGCTTTGCATTTTGTTGACTGTCAGTGTCATTACCTGTACCGTTTATTAGTGGCGGGTTCACGGGAGTCACGCTGTCTGCACCTCCAGTGACCGTAGGTTGGTTAGTTCGGGTTTAACGTCCACAGCACCGAGGTGATCATGGACGGCCCTGACGGGCGGGTTATGGGGACAGGGAAATCTATTGCCTATGGAGTACGACCTGAACACTGATCAACTCAGGCGCACTCCAACTGTGCCACTTTCATTTACCAGGACCTTTCAACGGACATGGTATTGAACAAATCCGTTTTTCCCCCTGGATTGTGAGTCCAGCTACCGGGGCCGGGACGGATTCGAACCCACGACCCGGCGATTCCCTTTGCTCTCCTGCTCCGACGTTTATCCGCCTGAGCTATTTCGGACTCTCAATGACCGTAGCCGGGAAAACACCTCATTGACTGACGGCTGTAGCCGTGGACTGTGCGCTGCCATCCGCACTGGTTGCTGTTGACCGGGGGTCCGCTGCCCGTCTGCTTCGTGGAGTCTGGGACACTGGTTGTGACACAATGACGGTGCCACTGCCAGGAGAACTGACGACGGGTTCTCCTTGGCCGTCGATTGTGACCTGTGGCTGCATACAGCTGGAGACAACAGTCACAGGAGATATAGGAGCACCAATGACAAAGCCCTTAATCGGAGATGGAGGTGCCACTGTCTAAATACCAGCTGGGATGGAGGTCCCCGTCTGACTGCCAGCTGAGGTGACAGGTTGATGAGTGGCGCTGCGGCATGCTGCCTCACTGTCACAAGCAGCCGGGGGAGGATGGAGATCGCTGCCAAATGCCGATGAGCGATCATCTGTCTGGCCGTCCGTGGTAATGCCAGACTGCTGCTGGGTCACTGTGACACTGACAGCTGAAGCCTGGGAGTCCCGGTCATCGACCCCGGACAGGTAAGTGCCAGCAACATCGCCAGTGCCGGGACCGACACCAGTCACGCCTCTGCTGTCACGGGCAGTGCAGGCCTGAGAGGATTGCAGCGGGTTCGGGGTCGGGGACCGGTTCCGGGGGTGGGGGTTAGGAGCAGGTGTCGGGGAGAGTCGGTGAGAGGACGTGGGCAAAACTGCACTCCGGCTGCGCTGCACCAAGTCAAGATCCAAGTCGTCCCAGTCAGTGGCCCGAGTATCCCGCCATTCTGTTTCTCGCACCGCAGGGTCCCCGAACGCCAGGGGGATGGGACCTGTGGCACCGTGCGGCAGTCCCGAATAGTCCTGGTAATAGACCTGGTGATGAGTATGCCAAACGCTGTAGTCGCGCTCGTCGCGTGCATTGTCTTCGTAATCGCCGTACTACTGACTAACGCCTCGCTGGGGCAGTCGACCATCATAGCCCCGGGGGTTGGGTACTGACGGTCGCGCAGGTCGTTGTAGACGTCGTCGCGGAAGTGACGGGAGTCTCTGCGGCGGGACCTGCGAGGACTGGCGTTCCTGGGGCGGTCCCGATTAGCAGCCCGACCCCCGGGCTGTCCACCGTCATCCACGTGGAGTCGGTCGTTACGGTAAAACCCCATCTTCCCCTCGTCGCGCAGGACTCGGAGTTCAGCTGCTTGCCGCCTGGTGAGGTCAGAGGCAATACGATACCCATCCTCTCGCATCGCGTCACGTGCTTCAAGACTGCGAAGTAACTGGAGCTTATCTGTACACCTGTACAGTCTCACAATCATAGGGAGTGTACGTCTACTGTTTTTCTGCGGCCTGCCCACACGATGGGCCCTCTCAATATCAATAAGGAATGGAAATGATTGTCTTATTCTATACCTGCGTATTTCTCTGTGGGCTGGCGATTGGGTGCCTGATAGGCGGGGGCAGGGGATCTAACTGTTGTCTGTCCAGCGCTGTGATTCCCCTTGGTTTGAGTACCTCTCAATATCGTCAAAAACCCACTCTCTGTACGAAGCATAATAGTTCAGGAAACGTAACACATGTTCAGCACAGTTCTCACCTCAATACTCTGCAGCCCAAAGATTCTTACATTGTTCATTGGGGAATGGTTTTCCAACTTTCAACTTCATTTTTTAAGCTGGAAACTCTGTACAACAGATCCTGTAGAGTCTTAACGAAATCAGGCCTATCGGATTGATTGGATGTAATGCTGACAGTACACATCCACTGAAAACTCGTACCACTGTGAGTAGTTACACGTTGTTGGCCTCACGTGCTGAACACACGGCTGTGATGGGTCCTGCCATGACCGGTTTGAGGAAAACAGTCACCCAGACACACACACTGTAAAAACAGTCACTAATGCAGCGCATGTAAAGTATATGGGAGCTTTTTTTTTCAGAATAAACAGCAGTCCACCGACTTACTTGCCAAAATGTTTAACAATTCACACACTCTAGCAGCTATAAATGTGCAAATCATCAAATCTTCGTCCTCAAAACATAGCCAGAGAAAAAAACAACAACACATGTCTACTGGCCGCCAGGGAAAGTCACCGGGGTGGGTACATAGAGAGAGAGAGAGAGAGAGAGAGAGAGAGAGAGAGAGAGAGAGAGAGAGAGAGAGAGAGAGAGAGAGAGAGAGAGAGAGAGAGAGAGAGACTCAAGACTCAAAAAGTTTATTGTGGCAGACCTTCTGGTCCATTCACAACGGGAGGGTGGGGGAAGGGATTATACAAAGCTTCACAAACAATGGACAATGCTTGTAAACATATTTTCCAAACATGGTAGTCCATGTTTAGTTTATACTTGAAAAATACAAACTGTTTACTTGAAATGTCAGTATCAATGAAATAAATAATTCATAAACAGTTTTGGCGATGGCTACAGTCTCTGAAAACTTCAGCACAATCGGCATCCACCTAATCCATGTAATGTCGAAGAAAGGCTCGAATGATTTTCAATTCCATTTCAGCACGTTCACACACCTCCTTATAGCGAACACGGTTGATTGGCGCCCAGCGTCGGAGATCGCTGATGGCTTTATTCTCATCTTCATTGAGTTCACCTGACAGTCGTTTGAAAAACCAATGATCAACATGTTCGTTTTTGTTGTCAAACAACAAAACCACATCGTCACTCTCACACACGAACATTTCCTTCTCGAAACGAGTGTCAAGCACAATTTTCTTAAATTCCACATTTCTCTGTCTGTCCCTCAAACGCCTCTGCAGTCTTCTGTCCACTGCCCCGATGTATTGTTTTATTTGTTCCAAGTCATAACCTGTCTTTTCCAAGTCTATTTCTGTCGATCCAGCATCCAGCTCTTCCGTTTCAATAGCATGTAGGTCATCTGTCAGCTGTGTTGTCACGCTTTCTGTGTTGTTCTGTCTATTCGCCCTTGTGATGCAAGGATGGTTGTTTTCCGTGCGAGTTTCACGTGGGGGGCGACCAATACCACACGGTGTGTTGTCGGTTTGTAGGTCAACGCATAAAGTAATTGTGTCATTGTTTATTTGCTTCTCTGGTGGTGTTGGAATAAACAACGGGTTGTAAGACGGGAAAAGTTCGTTTTCCTTACTGTCTTTCTCTTGCTTCCGTGTCTCTGCTCTTGTCTGGTCACGCAGTATCTGGGAGGGTGGTTTTCTCCGGTATGTTGACATCTTCTCGGGTGGAGGGCCGCCGGTCAGCCGAAGCACAACTATGGTTGTATCGCCCTTACCGTCGATTTTGTAGGATGACAGGGTGTTTTCTTTAAGCAGGGCATTCAGGATGACATCAACTGCTGATGGTAGTCCTTCATCAGGCATTGTCGCTTTGGCTCAAGCCCCCAAATCAAAACTGAATTGAGAGAGCTCGAAAAGGCGCCCTGTTTGAGAGAGAGAGAGAGAGAGAGAGAGAGAGAGAGAGAGAGAGAGAGAGAGAGAGAGAGAGAGAGAGAGAGAGAGAGAGAGCAATGAACAATGTACAATGAACAATGAACAATGAACCTTTATTTTCCAACGGTAGAAGTTATTGGTAACAGGACCAGTTTTCAAACTTGCCGTTGCTACATCTACTACATAAATGACATAGACATGTAAACATACACATACCATACACTGACGCATGTATGCACTCGCTCACGCACGCACGCCCGCACATACGCACGCACACGCACGCTCACACACACACACACACACACAAACACAAACTTGCACACGCACGCACTTAGACACACACGCACACATATACACACACGCTCTCGGACACGCACTCCAGACATACGTACGCGCATAACGGGTACGCACAAAAATATAAAATGAGTAAAAATGCAAAGTAAGCAATACACAGAAAATCATTAAGTACATTAGAATTCATACAGCAAAGGCAAATATGTATATATGTATATATGAGAGAGAGAGAGAGAGAGAGAGAGAGAGAGAGAGAGAGAGAGAGAGAGAGAGAGAGAGAGAGAGAGAGAGAGAGAGAGAGAGAGAGAGAGAGAGAGCAAGGTCTCGACTCGGGCCCTTTCTATCTCAGATGAAATGTCCCAAACAAAAACGTTGGAACCTCCCCCCCACCCCACCCCCCACCCCTTTCGGGTATATAGCAAATCGCATGAGGATCCAAATGTTCTCGTTGTAATGTCTGAAGTCTGTCATTAGTAAAGTATTATTTGTACGCAAACAGCTGTGTTTGATTTTATTAAAATCCGTCTGTTATATCCGACCTTTTTGAAAGCGAAGTCCAATGTTGTACAGTCGACTCCGCTTATGAGAAAATCGGGTATAAGAAAAGTCGGATTAAAAAAAAAACAACAAAAAAACTGAGGTCTCGATCACAGATTGTTTTCCGTAGATAGCTTCGCTTATGTGTCATCTGTAAATGTCTTATGTCTTTAGCTTGAATTTGCAGGTGCGCGTGTCTGTTTACAAAGAGGAAGAAGAAGTGGCTTTTGTGACATTCAACGGGACGGGCTCTACTTACCTGAACTGGTTCTCTCCTGACAGAGTCATCAATTCGTCCTGGACAGAAGTGATCCCGCAGTCACAGAATTCGTCAACTTTTTCTCTCGAAGGGCCACGGTAAGGATTGCAACACACGCGGTTTCACATTCCAAAATAATCAACGGAATCAACTTCGGGTCCTCCACACAAATCACCTTCAGCCGGAGATGGTCAATTAGTAGTGAGGTTCCATTTCCAACGAACGACTCCCAACAACGAACGAGTGCAAAGTCATGGCGCTCAACCAGCTTGTACTATATCCTTAGACAACACTCCACACATGTCCAAGTGGCATAGATCCTCATGAGACCAGAGTGCTCATGAGTATGTATGAGTCATGGAGATGTTTGGAGTGTTGTCTAAGCTTATGGTACAGGTTTGTGACTCCTGTCTACTTTTTTTGGTTGGGATTCGTTCGTTGCAAAGGAAATCTCACTAGATGTTGGGGGATTTAGTCCCGAACAGGCTACAAGCCCATCTCAGGGCGGTAAGGGTAAATGTTTGGCCGCCAGGCTAAAATGGTCTATAAATAAAACTATGTATACAGAAATATTGGAAATGTGTAAATAAGTACAGTGAAGAGGAATCAACGCGAAATTTGAAGGTTATAGTGTGTGTGGCATATGTTACAATCCAAGCAATGGCACGCCCCAACCCGTACACAAAAAGTTTTCCGGTCTCGAATTCATTACGTGACCATTGAAAATACTTGGTGTGTCACGATGTGCAGACTCACAGTGGACGACAGCGAAACGAACCTGAAAGTATGATGAAAGTGATACTACTAATACTAATTAAACCTAGGTGTATTCTGTTATTAATCATCGAAACCCTGAGAGTCGGTTTTTTTTTTCATTCATTCTGATTACTTGTGTGTTTTTTTCCGAGTTCCTTTCTGTTTTTTTATATTTTTTTACGCTTTCAAACAAATAAGAATGAAGCAGTTTATGTCACACACTTTTTTATTTGCTTAAAAAAAATACCGTGAGCTAACACAAAACACACATTTAAATCTTCATATAGTAACGCTTCATACATCAGACCAGGATCCTTGAGCGGAAAAATCCAGATCTCCCAGATCACATGCCAAAGGAGATCTCCAAAACCCTTAAGAATCCTCCATGGTAGCGCTCGGCTGAACCCCAAATACGCGACAGCATACTAAAGATCCAGAAGAAGGGTACCCAGTGTGACACAGAACGCAAATCTTACACGATGGAACACATCCAGACCCTTTACCCACACGAGGTCTGGACCCATGTGTACACGGACGGTTCTGCAACTGACGCTGTCACAGACAGAGGAGCCGGAATCTACATTAAGTATACCCAGGAGGGAGAGCAGCCGAGATCTCTCTCGCTACCGGCAAATACGCCATCAACTAATGGTCAGAAGCCGAAGCCCTGAGAGTTGGTGTAACCACAGTGAAAAACTGCCCGGAGACATCTGACTCCATTGTGTTTCTCACTGTTGCTCTCTCCATCCTACAGGCCCTAAAAACACCCAAAGACAAGGACCTACATGATCTGTTTATGGCACTCGCCTCCCTTTGTACAACACACACGGTCGTGCTGCAGTGGAGTGGATACTGACTTGCACACTGCAAAGTGAGAGGCAATAAAACTGCAGACAGGCTAGCAAAGGGGGGATCTTCAACAACCAAGAAGACAAAACAACGTCCTATGCACAAAGCCAAGAATATCATAAAAACAAGCAGAAAACAAAGTGGCTGCGAGAACACCCCAGCTATAACAATACAGGTGGATATCATCTACTGGCGGGACCGGAGCCGACTACGCATCGTCCATAACAAACTGAACTGGCATCTCCACACCAAGTTTGGAATTGGCCAGTCAGACCAGTGTCCATGCAACTCTGGTAGCATGACAACAGACCATACCCCACGTTCACAACCCTTAAGGCTTCCTCACACAGAGAAACGAAACGAAACATTTCATCGAAATGTCCGCATTTCAGACATTTCTCTAACATTTCACCGTTTCACGAAATGCGAAACGACACATTTCAAGAAATAGAACCTGTCTCTATTCGCGAAATATTTCGCCGAAACATTTCTACCCGTCGCCCAATCAGCGTCGTCCGCTCGGTCACATGCCAATCTGACGTCATTGAAGCCCAAACACTGAAGAAAGCAACGGTAAAGCGATGACGTGTAGCCAGGTCTATTCAGTATGGCTAAAATCGCGTGATGTGACGCACGATTCTGTAAGATTTAAGCAGAGAGATTATTTTCGAAATGGAATCTATCAAGTATCAGCACTAAGTACCACCAAAATATGATTTTAGGTCAGTTTTCTGAACCCCACTTTCATCGGCTGGCCCCCACCCGGGTCTGCCCTGGGGGACTTGGGTGGGGTTAGGTATTTTTTAGTTCCCAGGGTCACCCTGGTCAGCCCCACAGGGTGGGTTTTTCTCTCTATTCTGGGGCGTGTGTTTCTGTCTACCCTTTGTCCATTCACCTGTATTTACCTTTTTAAAACTCTCCCTACTGTCTGCACTGCCTGTAGCTCTTGATGTTGGATGTGTGTTGCTAAATGGTCTTAGCTTTATTTAGGCCCCATGTGTTAGGTTTATTTAATGTATTTGACCGGCTGGCGACATACATTCAATGTTCTTATTATTTTTTTTTTTTCACAAGCAGTGCAGGCACGTCCTGAGAAAGCCTTGTTGCTGTCGGGACGTTAAGCAATGTACAATCAATCAATCAATCATCGGCTGCTCTGCCTACAAGATGGCGGCTATCGCTTCGAGACGGCGGCATTCTCGATTCACTTGAACCAGCCCTGTTTACTCATTCAAAAGCGCGTACGTTTATTCGATATGACCGGCAATTCACTTTAATTGTGTAAGTGAAGGCACACATGTTTTATATGTTTAGTTTATAAGCGTCAGTAGTCAGAAATATGACCCGATATCCACCGATACAAACCAGAGCATGTGTCAGTGAAGAGTTACTTCCCCTGTACCAATCTAAACGACTTTTCACCGCGTTTCTGCGTGTGCGGAGGAGGCATTTCGATGCAATGAAAATGTTTCGTTTCTTGTGCATTTCGTTTCTCCGTGTAGGGAATTCTTTAGACGGAGACACCGGCCGAAGGAGACAGAGGTGTTCCGCAAGCCCTATTTAGGCCTGGAGGATCTGCGGCGCACGTCAACATTTATAGAGGAGACCGGGCTGTCCATATAAAGAGTGTTCGAGGATGAAGAAGATTTAGTAGCACAGATAATTGAAACGTGACCGCTGTTAAAAAAATAGCTGCAACTTCCTGTAGGTTTTGCTTTCGCTTTCGACCTGAGAAAGTCTTGTTGCTGTCGGGACGTTAAGCAATGTACACTCAATCAATTCTCTTTTTGTCGAGCAAAGCTGGTACTCGAGAGTGGAAAATGAGGTCCTAACTCGACAGAAAGCGGGTTACAAGAAGTCCGCCTTTAGTCGGTACAAGGGTTTTTGTAGTGAGGTCACGTGGTTCGGTTTTGCTCTAAAGCGATTGGTCGTGTGACGAAATCATTGATACCCCACCCCCTTCATTGCTGGGGCAAGAGGTTTAAACCCTCATGAGTCCCCGCAGTCGCGTGAACTCATGAGGATTTATGTGTCTTGTATGTCTTTGTTCTTTATGTCTATGTTTGATCCCATTTACATTTGCGTTCTTCATGCGAATGTTGGTCGGTGTGCAAACGTTTCAGACGCGCGCGGAATTCGTGATCATTGGCATTGAAGGGGTTAGATCTACTTCCCGATGTGACACCCAGTTATTTTTCGAGTCACCGAGTCGCCCTTATTTTCTGTTTCATGTGACTGTTGCAGCGCGAGTTTCCTTCGACGTTTCTACATACCTTACTCTCACGACATTGGTTGCGACATTGATGCGGGATGGCTGGTGGTTGTCGAAGTCCCAGCTGGTGTGTCGGCGTGTACTTGGGAAATGGGAGAGTCGTATCCTAGGATTTATTACTCCAAGCTGAGTACCTACGCCACATGGAGCTCTGCGTGTGAGTTGATTGGCTATTAAGAATTTAGTGAGTTAACCCGTCCCGGCACTTCCAGATGGTAGCTCGTGTTTCTGCAATCTGTCATTTCAACGCTAACGAGCTCCAGCCGTCCTAGGCATATGAAGACAAAGAGGTGTCAACAGCCGTAGATACACATGAGACATAGAGCCTCATTAGCCCTCGCATATGCGGGGGCTAATTAGGCTGTATGGCCCTTACAGCCACGAGGTGTTCAGATTTCCTCAGCACTGGAGCAGGTAATGATCCCATACCCATAGAAAGACTGTCTACTCCGTACGATAAAATTTCACACAGACAAAAACAGAGGTACATTATAGAAGTTCTGTACTGTGATTTTAGACCTTGTGGCTTCGAGCCGTACCAACCAAACCCACAGACCAGCACACACAATTTAAAGGCCCCACTACCGCCGTAACTGTTCAATGAAACACTTCTATAACAGATGTTTACGAAATGCTACACACAGGTCTAATTATTATTCATGTAGACACAGGACAATCCAGTTCAGCGCACGTCTTCTTTATTCCAAGTAACCTGACAATGACCCCACTCCGCTCTAAAAATACAACGCTATCAGTGCGAGAAACAGCTAAAAATAGATAGGCACGCTAACGGCAGCGCAGAATAAATAAGTGCGCTTACGCGTGTGCTTTTGCTGCCTGTCCAAACTGCTGTTAATGTTCATTGGGTGTGTCAAAAAGGCATACCAAACACAAATGGTGCTGAACTGTGTCTTTAAATTTATGCGTAATGGTACTTTAATAATTGCGTACAAATGTGTAATACATGTACCAATAAAGACGAAATAACCCCCAACAACATAACGACTGAATTCAGAAAGATAAATAGCATTTGCGGATTGTTCTTTTTGTTTCTCTGTCAGTTTTGTCTCTTTGTCACTTCTCTTGGCTGAACCCCGCTCATTAGGATTAACGCGTCTTATTACCTCATTATTGTATCCATTTTCTTTCAACAGATGAGCCCTTCTGGGCTCTGCATAACCAAACGTTGAACTGATGAGCCTTTCTGGCTCTGCATAAGGAAACTTAAAACTGATGAGCCTTTCTGGCTCTGCATAAGCAAACTGTTTAAAAACACAACTGGCCACCAAAGACTTAACTCATTCTATCCCAGACACACCACAGCAAGATATGGATCGACCATGATAGTTCAAGGGTGATGCCAGAATGGCTTGGCGCCTATGGGCGCCAAGCTATTCTGGCATCACCCTTGAACTCTCACGGTCGATCTGTGTCCTGCACTACAATGCAGTCTTCACAGGACAACGGCAAAATTTGGGGATTTTGGTCTTGGGTACAATGAGTTAATGAACCGATGAACAACTGACTTATTGGAAAATGAATAAACTATACAGAACTTGAGTAAGTTTGTGAACAACAGTGTGTGTGTGTGTGTGTGTGTGTGTGTGTGTGTGTGTGTGTGTGTGTGTGTGTGTGTGTGTGTGTGTGTGTGTGTGTGTGTGTGTGCGTGCGTGCGTGCGTCCGTGCGTGCCTGCGTGTGTGTGTTTTTCAGCCGACGTGGGAATGGCCGACATGCTGACGGTCAGCGTCACTCTGCGGAAAGATGAAAACTAACCCAGGGGAGCCGGGCCGAGGATGCAGTGTCCTGCGCCCAGAATGCAGTAGTGTTACGTGGTGGTCGTGGTCGTAGTATGATGCAATCATAACAGACACACTCACCTAGGGTTCTTGTAAAAACAATCTCACTCAGTTTGCAACTCGTCACACGTGGCACAAGGTTGTAGACCACACTGGAATGACGGTTCCAACAGTACTTTATTCTCACGATGCACTCTTAGCACAATGCATCCACACTTTGATGCACTATCTCTCACAAATGCATCCACACTTTGATACACTGTCTCATACAATGTATTCACATACTTTCTAACTCTCTCTTTTATACTATCACAAATTTCCAGAACAATCCCGCATAGTACACAACTCATCCAATCAGAAAAGGAAACGTAACCAAAATCATTAATATTCATTAAAAAGAACACTCTATATTTTTTCTGCAATCAAAGCTAAAAGCTAGGTGCATTTACGTAAATGTTATGAAATGTAACCAACATGTGTATCACAATACTTTGACGTCATGTTTGAGGTCACTAGACCAATCACCCTTTTTCAGAAACTTCCAGCTTAATCTAGGTGGGACTTTGCTACAAGTTAGTGAAATGTGCAACATTCTAGTCACACACACACACACACACACACACACACACACACACACACACACACACACACACACACACACACACACACACACACACATACACACACACACACACACACACAAATCATCGCAATTCTCCATGCAAAAAGGGACGAATAATAATACAAAGGCACGTGATTCCAGTCTAAAATAACTCAATTGAACACCGGATCTTTTCCTATAATCAACACACGCATCCCCTAAAAAGAATAGCACAACCACAAATGTAACAAGTAGCAAAATACGGCCATGCGGAAGTGAAATCTTCATGTGGACCTAGTAGTCAGGAGACAACGTTTTTCTTTTTCAAATATAACCCGTGGAGAAATGCTGAATTCCTAATGTATAATCATAATAATCAGGGACTATGTAATTTGAAACATTGAGCGCCGTCACACGAGCGAGTTAGACCGGATAAGCGGGCATTTATCTCTGTTTAAACTGATCACACGGGGGCTAGAAAGTGACGCGGGTCAAAATAGAGCGTATTTGCTAACCCGAAATAAGTAGCGGGTCACCCGCAAAATCGGGTGGCCAGCAAACTCAGCCGATAGGATGGATGACTATACCATATCCCATATCCATAACGCTGAAATTAACAGCGAGGCTCAGACTAATTAAGCAGTGTGTCATTTTGTGTTTGAAAAAAAAAAAAACAAAAAAAAACAATGAGATGTGAAACGTAAAGTTGTGCTTCTTGCTTTAGTCTTCGGGTTAACTGAAGACACATACGGCATGGTGTTTTTGGCTGAACTAATTGACAAACAAATTTAAAAGCCTCGCTTTGAAAGTCTTTCAAATGCAAATATGAATAGGTGCCGCTCAAAATAAGGTCAAATGCAAATTGACACGATAAACATGCAGTAACTCGAGTGAACTGAAGTGTGTGTGTGTGCGGGGGGTGGGGGGTGGGGGGGGGGCACAGGGTGGTGTGACTATTGTGTCAATTTCGTGCTTTTGCTCGCCTCATTTACCTCTGTTTTAGTCCATTTATCTGTAACCCTTCTCTCTCTCTCTCTCTCTCTCTCTCTCTCTCTCTCTCTCTCTCTCTCTCTCTCCCCCTCTCTCTCTGTCTCCCCTCTCTCTCTCTCTCTCTCTCTCTACACACACACACACACACACACACACACACACACACACACACACACACACAAACACACACACACAAACACACACACATATACACACAAACACACACACAGACGCGCGCACGCCATGAAATAGCCTTGTACAAGCTGTAGCCTCCTCGGCAGTAAATTCCAATAACATTTTCTCACGCACACGCACATTTGTTTTCTAGATAGTAGTTACATTCGGAAATTAGAATGGCGGATAATGTGCTAATATTTCTGGAATAAATTTTGCTTCCAAAGACCAAGCGTCTGATTGTTGTGTGTTGCTGTTTGAGTCATGTACTGTTATTTTTTTGGGCCGTGTATACAAATGGGTTTCATGTTTACATTCTACTTCCTAGGATAGGCTTAGTAACATTATTAGTTGTATTACGAGTTAGGCTTTGCCAGTGGTTCTGGTCGCCTCGAACGTCCGGTCAGTGGGGTCAACTGATGTCGGAGGTAAGAGTCTTAAGGCTTTACCCCAAGACTCTTACCTCCGACACTGACACCCCTGACCAGACCCGATAAGCGACAAGAACCACTGGCAAAGCCGAACTCGTAATACAACGATTTTGTCTTCAACTGTAAAAAGTAATAGCGTGAATTATACCCATGGAAGGACCCCAAACGTTAAAGTGACGTAGAGATTTAGGGGACGTAATTCTCCATACTTCCGATTATCGGTAAACAACCTCGCGCGAACTGCATTCTACTGGAATTTCTCACTTTCAGGTATTTAAAAAAAAATTATTTAACACATTTGGAGCCATTCTTTTGTATGAAATTTTTTAATATGGGTCGAACACAACGCGTGCTTATATTTACTTTATTGCGTAACCTCCTCAAATTTTATTTATCCAGCTTTTTGTTTCTTCACCTTTTCGAATACGGTCAGTACGTGATAAGACCTTCGTTTCGGTTGAAATTTCCGGTCGTTGATATTATCTAACTTATCCAATTATTCAGTTATGTTTTTATGAAAGTGGTACCAGTGGTATCACAGAACACCTACATATAGTTCGTTTGTTGTGTAGCCCCCTAAAATATTTATTTATTGACATACTTTTGTTTAGAGGTTTGTACCGAGAAATGTGATTGGCCAAATGTGAAAAAACGCTTTGCTCACCGAGTAACGTTGTCATCGTAATAATTATATAACAAGATGGGATGAACAAAGTCTCTTGTATATGAAATCCATAACCCACAAAATCTTTTTTATATGCGAACTGTCCTATCTGTCAAGGGTCTCTATCTGTTGTCTTTGACCTAATAATAAAAATACCGTTATTATATAGGCGCTTTTTCTCAATTTTTGGGCAAATCGACTCAAAGCGCCGCGAACTGAAACCCAACACGCACACTCACGTAACAGACACGGATTTACGCCATTTAAGACAAACCATGGATACTACATTTACTGGATGTCTGACTGAGCGCGTGTACCTTCTCAAAGCCTATTGCGAAGTTCGCTTCGGGTTTGTGCGCATGCGCCGGCTTGCGATTTTGCTTAGGTTTTTCCGGTTGCATTTCGACTATCATGGAAGACAGAGAAAGGAATGCGTGTATCCCGTTTGAAACGGACATTTTTGATTCAATCGTCGAGGTAAGGTCTTCGGTTTTCTTTTACATCAACGCTAAATGAACTTGTTTGACATCTAACAGAGTTTTCATATCGAAAAACTTTTAGGATAAAAGAGAAGTCGTTGAGTGAAATGGTCATAGTTGATTGATTGATCATTCGATGATTGACGGAGTGACCGACTCACCAAGTCAATGTTTGTTTGTTTTGTAGACGTGGAGTGAAATTTGAATAAATGTACTCCAGTCTTTGGTCAGATTTACTGATAAAGTAACTACTGTAAATAGTTTTTATCATTAGACTCCTGACAATAGTCCCTATGAGGTCAAAGGAAGAAGATAACAGTGGTCTTTCAGAAACGCTAAAATTCAGAGGTGTTCAGCTTAGTCATACATGTTTATGAGTATTAAATTATTTATGTCTGTACAATGACCAACTTGCTGAAATGCATATTATTCGGCTACATCTTTTGCAAGTTCAGCTAGATTGTCACCAAGACAAAACTGTGAATGGTAGATGCTTCTTTGCACTACTGATACTGATAAGAAATTTATAATCATGAGCTGATTTGTTTTCTTACAGGAGACATCAGTTGATGTTGGACAAGTGACAATTGAGGATAGTTCAGCTTCTGATGGTCCGATCCAATATGCTTCTACTGTGGAAAACAGAATTCAGGTACAAAGCCTAAAATATTATTAAATTATTAATTTGTTAGCTTATGTTTACAGTTACCTTTTGTAACACAATAAAAAGGTGAATTGTGCTTTTAGTTATAATTCAAAATAATGTCATATGTTATGCCAATCATTTTTCAGTTGTGAGTGTAAATGTTCAACTTCAAATATAGTGTTATTTTTATATATTATTATTATTATTCAGGGACGAGCAAACCCACTAGGAAAGTTTTGTTCTCTTACCCCTCACAATGCACCCCCCCCCCTCCAACTCCACCACTTATTTATTACTAACAAAAATCTTAGAATAGATTTTAATAGCTATCTGCAGTGGGATTCAGGTTTATTTCATTCGTAACAAACTCTTTACCTACCCAGTACCTTCTAAACTTTTCCATAGGTGCAGAATTTCAATACATTATCAGCAATTTGGAGGTTAGCTGCAGTAATAAAAATTCAAATAAACCCCAAAGTTTGTTTCACCAAGACAAATATGTTTTTTTTTCTTATTTTTACGTTGAAGCTTACTATTTTATTCTTAAAGATGACATTTCTAATGTACAGGTTTTCTAGCCTTAAGTTTACAAATTTGGAGAGGTTTTCTAGCTTGAAACTTTTCAAGCGTTACATAGCACAGGGTCTTCTTTAAAGTAATTTTTGGCCTTGGGCAATTCCATGCCCATCCATGAACTGCTATCTGGGTTGTAGTGATCATCTGTCTTTTCATCTGCATTAAATTTCAGATCACTAGCGACCTTGTGGCTTCAATTTGTTCAGAGCATGCTGTAGACGACAACTTATCAACTGCTCGCAGATCCTTCTTTGAAAGCATTCAAGGTATGTTGCTCCATTTCTTGCTTCATTTTAAGTCCAGTTTGGTATGACATATAACCTTCATCCAAAAATCTGAGGTCACTAAATAGACTTATAGAGGGATCTTTAAGCAGAGCCTAGAGGTGGAGATGGAATATATGGCACAACCTGATCTCGTTGGGTTGCCAAGTCTGAACATTGCGTTAGTTTAGATGAACTTCAGTTCTTGCCAGTTATGAAATTTATATTTGTTGTTGGTTATTTTGCTTCTTTATTTTTCAAGTGTATAATCATGTGATTAGATCCACAAAAATTTAGGGTCAGATGTACTTAGAATAGTGAAATATAGGATTGGTCAGATTACCCAATTTTATATTTTTTTTGGTGGGCTTATTTGTGATTGGGATGTTTTGCTTATGTGTGTTTTTACAGCTGAAGCAGTCCTGCCAGCAGTGGGTTTTATGACTGCATGCCTGATGCCTGCTGGAAAATTTCACAGCGCCACAAGAGAGAAAGCATGGATGCGGTACCACCAGGAATTCCTCAAACATCGCCTTGATGTCATGAAAGCCATTGACACCACTGCTGCCAACGCTGCATTTCTGTGCTTAAAACTCTTTGAACGCTTGATAAGTCTGGCATATCCGAGAACGAGTGAGCTTTCTGTGCAGAGACAGCACACGGAGTTAACTGAGCTTGACAGTAAGGTTGTCCCATACATTGGTGGATGTATTCTGCGGAAACAGAAAGAGCGACTTCCCCCAGCATTTCTAGAATGTCTTGATGCTTTCCAGTGTGAGGAGGAAAGTAGCCATTTACTCACAACAACACTGGACAGGGGTGGACTCACCCATTTACATCAGATGTCGAAAGAACTGTTTGAGATACTGGAGGTGAAGTTCCGTGACTATACTGGCCAAGTTGCGCAGTCCTTTAGTAGCACAGACTTTCAGCAGTTATGCTCCAGTGATAAAGAAATAACGTTGAAGTTTGAGGAGTGTTTGCAAGGTGTGGACAGCAAAGACAATTTGAAAGAAAGGTTGTTTTCAGCCATTGTTAGCCACTACTTTAGGGTGAGGATTCACCATGAGTGTAAACTCTACATGGAGCGACTTCGAAGTCGAGAGGCCAGCTCAAAGCAGAGCAGAGCTTTTAGAAGGGGGCTTAAAGAAATGCAATGCAATGCAGGTGTGTGTGCGTACATGTGTGCCTGCATACATGCTTGCATGTGTGTACACTTACATGTGCACGTGCATGTTCATGGGTATGCATGTCTGCTTGTACAGATGTGCTGGATAATTTGTACATGATACATGCTTTGGTATGTGTGTGTGCTTGCGGGTGCATTTGTGCCGGGTGGATGCGTATCATACGCTTCTACCCGGCATGGGTGTGCTGTGCGGGTGAACACATATGATGGGTACTTTTGTAATTAGGGTACATGTACTCTTCTCATGCACAGAAGTGTGTACATGTGCATGTGTATTTACGCGTGTATGGCATGTGTGTGTGTGTGTGTGTGTGTGTGTGCATGTAAGGGTATTTGTGCCGGGAGCATGTGTACATACCTGATACTCGCTCTGGTGTGTGTGTTTGTGCCAGGTGGGTGCGTATTACACACATCCACCGGGCACAGGTGGGTGTACACGTGCAGACAAATTTTATGAATACTTTTTTTTTTCTTTTTTTTCCATGACTAGTGTACATGTGTGCCTTATGTGCGTGTACATTGACATGCATGTTGATGTGTATGTGGTGGGTATGTTACTTGTTGAGCACTACCAAATGCTAACATTAATATACAGGGCTGACCAGCGGGTGAGTGCGTGCGGCTCTGCGACACTGGTCAAGCCTTATTAAAGTCCAGGGCAGCAGTTCAGCCCACTTGTCTCTCTGTTGGGTACAGCATGACTTACAACTTTGTTCAAACTTTGTTCATTCGTACTTTACTTTTACCCCTAATTACCTTTCTCTTTACATGTTACTTGGAGTTGGAGGGGCCAAATATATATGTGTCCTTTTTTGTATAGATATAGCACTGACTTATAAATATATATTGTAATTGCTATTCTAGGAGGGAACTACAGGTATTCCTGAACGCTACACCTTGTTAATGGTGTCATTCCTCATGGATACTGTATTGCTGGATATCCTCCCGAAGGAGAAGAGCGGTAATGCTTGCATATATATATATCAACTTTTTTTTGTTTTTTCTTGGTTTTTTTTCTTTGTACATGGTTTGTTCCTATATGCTGAGCGTAGAACACACACTTTGTTATATGACAGGGTTATTAGAGTATGGAACATTTCGTGTAAAATATATGTGTTTTTTCTCCTGTTCCCTGCACCTGTTCAGTCACCTTGGTTCGTTTTGCCACTCACTTGAATTGCCGTTGTGTGCACCTGCCACACATTCAGTACTGATGATACAGTCAGCCGGTTTGACCATATATGCAAACTGCTGCCTGTAACGGCTGGAAACAAACTCCACTTCCAGTATGGCTAGTATTACCAATGACAGTCCATTACAAATATGTACCTTTAATGCCAATGGTCTTGGCCAGTATCAGAAAAGGAAAGATGTGCTAGACTACCTCAGACAGTTAAAGGCTTCTATCTACTTTTTGCTAGAGACACATCTCAAGACTAAAAATGAACACATGCTAAGGGCCATGTGGGGCTTTGAATGTTTTCTATGTGGTAATGATACAAATAGCAAAGGAGTTGCAATTCTGTTTAACAACAACTTTAAGTATAAAGTACATAATGTGATTAGAAGTAATGATGGCGCTTATATTGTACTAGATATTGACATACAGTATGATACAGGGTAAGCGGATGACTATTGTTAACCTGTATGGGCCTAGTAATGGGGACTCTCCCATCTTTTTTGAAACTGTCTTTGAAGAAGTAGGTAGGTTAGATAATCAATATGTAATAGTAGTAGGTGACTGGAATGTTGTACTGGATTTTAGTATAGATACGTACAGGTATAGAAATATTAACCACCCTCGATCAATGCAAAAGGTGCTTGAATGTATGCAGGTGTATGACCTAGTGGATGTATGGAGGGTGCTTCACCCAGCATCTAGACAGTACACATGGCGTCACTTTAACTCTGCTCAACAAGGCAGATTAGATTATTTCCTGGTATCGGAATGTTTGATGGTACTGGTAGAGGTTACTAAGGCAAAAATTAACTCAGGTTATCGTTCAGATCATTCGCTTGTGTCTATTGATTTTTTTGCATCGCTTCCTACACAGTGGCGTTTTTGGATAATCTCTAACGCAACTCGTTCGGATGGTAAACAAAGACAAAGTTTCGGGGGACGGTCTTACAACACGTTTGACGTACGACACGGTAAAATTCAACGACCATATTCGCACGGATTCAGAAACATTGATTGATATGACAAACCTATGAGCATAGAATAATGTCTTATTAATCTACTTGCTAGATTTCAAGCGTCTTTGTTGCACTGAGACTGAGTACATGCCCATCATCTGAAGCAGACTGCTAAGTGTCCATTTTGGGCGCCATGATTTCTGGCTGAATATCACACATTTAGGACAATATTGCTCAAAATACTCGAAATTACTGCTTGAAAGTATTTATAGTATTCACACATTCACTCTTTCACACAGATAAAACAATAATTCAGTTTTCAGATGTAAATATACATGATTTTATTGGAAATCATATCAGCACCCCTTCCGTGTCCCACCTTTTGGCACTTAGTCAAATATGGTTGACAATGACAATAAAAGGATGAAACCAATAAAGTTTGCTTTAGAAAAGAGTTGGCTTTTTGTGGATTATGTCATTATAGTAAGAAAAAGATAATCAAGATATTTGTTGTTGCTTAAAGTGTCATGGTGTCACACGTTACAGCTTACAGGAAAATAGTGAACAAAATAAAAGACTAAACATAGGCTCAAGCATACTATGTTAGGTGGTGTGCTATTATTTTATATATTTACCATTACAGTATGCATGTGTCTTGTTTGCAATTATAATCAACATCCTCACCATTACAATCCATATTATTATCGCCGTCATCATCATAATCAGCACAGCATTTATAATCACCATCTTCACAACACGTAGCTCAGTGGTCAGAGCGCACGACTTGTGTGAGTGCATCTTGGGCGACGTGGGTTCGAATCCCGACTTCAGCAAACTATTTTGTGATTGCTGGATATTTCGGGCCAGCGCCTTGAGAAGCTCTCTGAGCTTATAAGTGCGCTATATAATAGAAACCTCTTTTTTTTTTTTTAACGATTATTACTGTCACCGACACAACATATCAAAACATCAAAGCGGTTAACATCACTATTACCATCACCCACAAAACAAACAGCAATATCAGTAGTATTTGTAATTTCTTCATCAATACCTACAAAAACTGAATGTTCACTCTTGTTCGGAATCAACTTATAACATTCACCATACTGCACACTTTGCAGAAAATTAGCATAATCTAGCCCATCAGTGCCTGCTTTTGAAGTGTTATGACTCTCACAGATCAATACACTCAACACACCTTAGACTATTTACTGATTTAGTTCACTAAAAACACCACACCCACAACTGATCATTTTAGGTACCATAGGCATAGGCAGAACATTTCCTTTTATACACATACCATGAACAGAAACTAAAACATAAGATTGTGCACAGAACATAAAATCATTAGCTGGGCTCTTTGTAACGTGGACTGTCTGACAGTCACCATCAATACCATGATTAATTAATTTTGAGTTCACATCAGATTTAAAAATTTTTACCTTGTCAATATTATTAATACGACTATAGACATGTAAGCTAATAGTTTTAATATAACCAACATTGCTACTGTCATCATTAAATAATTTAAAAACAGACTAACCTCCCAGCAACAGAAACACTGTTAAGATGGTGCAAGAACATAGGAACATATTCTTCTTTATAAAGATCATACTGTTTAACAATATCATACTGCCTGACAATATCAAGGAAATGTGTCCTGCAAGGATAAATAACATCAGAATTAATGTTAACAAAGCCACTGGGATGAACAAAACCACTGCATTGATATTCATCAACAAAACTGTAAGCAAAATAACTGTAAACTTTCTCCTTCAACCCATCACAAAACTTGTCACTATAAATCAGAATCAGGACAATAACTTTTCTCTCTGGTGCATAGCTTAAAATTTGGCAGGAAATTTCCACAATGTATACTGTCCAACACTAAAAAAGAAATCCTACCACTTGCAATTTTCTTTCAGGAAACACAAAATCATCCAAATTTTTGAAAATTGATAATGCATCATAATTCATTAACTTTCTGCACAATTGACTCTTGCATTGCTGAGGTATCAATGCTGCGCACATGCTCAACATTCTCCACAATACTCTCCATATTACTACCGTTCACTGCAGATAACTCCGGTTTCGACCTTTTACAGTGGTAAAAGAGCAAGACCGGTCCCACCCAGGTATGCATCCGGTCACTCTGGTCCCGACGCCTCAAAATGTCCGAGCAGAAGAATGTGAAGCACTCGGGGGCGTTTCGATCGGTATTCGTAGTTAGTAACTACAGGCTCCGATTTACTCATCAGGGAACCGGCCTACAATTCTCAGTCCATTTCTTGGTGTCTTCCTCCCAGTGTGTCGCGTTTAAATCCTTACATAAGGACATGTTATCCGTGTAGTCCATGCATGTAACTGTAGTCCTGACGCGGCATTATTGATGTCCAGTATGGTCGCTTTCAAACCCTTGCAGTATTCCTGACGCGGTGTTATAGATGTCTAGTATGAACGCTTTCAAATCCTTGCAGTATTCCTGATGCGGTGTTATTGATGTCAAGTATGATTGCTTCAAATCCTTGCAGGGTCTAGTCTTGTGTCGGGATCCGATTGTATCGCTGCGTCTTCTGTTCCCTCGGCGCTTGTGCCTGTCCGTTCCAAGGTCATTTCCTGCTCAGCGGGGCTTAGCCGCGATAAGACACAAGGAACCGTTGGGCGGAGTTTGCGCGTATTGACGTGGGAGTCATATTCTTTGTTTATTAATCCGTCCGTTTTGACGGATCAATCCCAGACTGAGTGTCGTTGTTGTTGTTGTTGATTCTCCGTGTATTCGTGTTTGTAGACGATGCCGGTTGTTTGTGCGGCTGTGTTGCCTTCCATACGACAGACTATATTATAGTGTTTCTAGTATTGTCCTCTGTGTAGGTGGTACGCAGTGTTGCCGTGGTGCATATCTCACAGTTGATGCTTTAAAATCAGCTTATTGTTGTAGCTGTTGCTGCTGTTTTGGTGTGGCTGTCGTTTCAGTTGTTGCCGTTGGCTTGTTGGGCCGCCTGAATTATATACCGTTTTGGTGGTAGGTGCCGGGTTTTGTCGTTGTAGAAGGGCCTTCAATTCTTCGAGTGCTTCACAGAATAGTTGGCCTCGCTTGTTGCGAGCGTTCCAGTCCTCCTTTCACTTTTGTGCGCTTTAGAATGAGTTCTTTGTGACCAGTGTTGCCTGGTGTTGTAGATTAAAGTTGGTGCTGCGTAGTTTTGTGGTCGGTGTGAAGTAGACAATGTCCGTTTCCTCTATTCTTAGTCCGTGTTGTAGATAAAGTGGCTTGCCTTTCTCGTTGGCGGGAGGTAAGTCTTTTAGCAAACAGTATGACGCCATAGCGTGTAGCGATTCATGACAGATGTCACTTCAGTAGAGGGTTTTGCCGTGGGGGCTGCAGGGCCGATTGTTGGCCTCAGTTGAGTAGCTGGCTCACACGTGTCTTGTTAAAGTAGCAGAAAAATAGGATCGCAGTGTAGTTTGTCGCTTGTTCTAGCTTGTCGATCGTGTGGTGTTAATTGGTGATTTTCGTTCCATCCACATTTTCTCAGGTGTGGGGAGTGCGTTCCAACCACCCTATTAAACCACCCTTTTACAGTCTTTCTTTGCAGAACAAGGAGAATCAAACAACGACCGCTTTGTCTTTCCCCTAACATGTGACATCACTTGAACACATAAATATATATGGAAAAACAAAGCGTCGAACAGTCTACTGTAATTGACTGTGCTTGGATGCAAACACAGGCTGTCGACTATGACTACTAAAGACAACTGAACACTGAAACAGCACAGCAGTCACTAACTTGCGTCTATTACAGATAAAACACTCCCACTCAAGAAAGAAAGTCACATAAACTTTTTGGTCTCGAGCTCAATTAGAGTTGCTGTAAGCCTTGCACTTGTGTCTAATCCAAAAACAATGTAAACAAGTTCTCCACTCACAAATATGCCGCCATTGTCAACAGAAAAAAACAACACCAAAATCAATCCAGGATTGGATATGACATTCACCAATCACATTCAACGACACTGACTTAGTATCTCTTTTTCTTCAGAGGACTGACAGTGACCTGGGGCTGCGGCTTGTCTGTCGTTCCTTTCACATTTCCCTTTGGGGTGATCATCAGAGCCAGGCTTCTCTGCAGTCTCAACTTTTTCTCTTGATGCCCAAATTGCTGCAGGCTAGGATTGTCAGCTGTTCGACCCATATACCGGTGACGGCCAAAATGCTCCTCCAGCGGATCCTGGCAGAGTTTGTTGCTGAGGACAAACTGCACCCCATTCTGCAGAAAATATCGGCAGACTTCAACAAAAGCATTGACGGTCATTACCAGACCCTTGTATGTTTGGTGTGTCAGGAACATTTTCTGTCTTGCTGCCTTGCTAAAGTCCCCTGGACGGTTTTGAGTGCTTGTTCTCCACTCTTCAATGTACTGCAGAAATTCTAATTGGAGGAACTGCAACCTGCCATCATTTACATCAACGTAGGGTGCGAGGTCTGGCTTCTTTTTCTGTTCTGCCTCTCCCAAGTACCTCGAATTGAGGCAATCAAAGAATCTGTCCATCAGGAGTATGAATTTTGCAGTTTCTCTCGCATCAGCACCGCCATGACGTTGCAACACTGATCCTACTGAGTAACTCAGCACTTGAGCTGCCAGGCGAACATTCATCACCGAATGTGCAGTCAGATGCAGGTGGTCGCGCCTAAGCTTTGGTAGCATATAAAGTCCGTTGTCCAAATCTTTCTTGTGGAGCTGGACAATATGCTCCCACAGCATGTATTGTCCATTATTCCAAAAAAAGCTTTGTGTTTCTCCCGAAACCGCTGCTTGCCAGGTTGTTCCTCACAGTCTTGATGAGGTGTGGGGGGTCAGAGATGAAATAAATAAACCGTTCATCCTCAGCAAATATGTTCAGAGTCTTGTAGCAGACTTCTCCTGCCTGCCCATGCATCTGGTAGAGCCTTTGGTTCTGGGGGGCCTTGTCACTGGTAGACACAACCACCTTCAGGCCTACTTCTTCTACAAAGGCAACTGCCTCCCAAAACAAAGGGTACAGTTCGTCAGCAGTTGCTGACCTGGTGCCAAAGAACCCTAGGCTCATTTTGATGTCGCTGTTGATGCCCACCACGTAGAAAACAAGAGCCTGTGTGGCAAGCATATTATCGAGGGCATGTAAGTTGCAGGCATTATCATCACTTCGGACAAACCCTATCAGCTCCCCGGTCTGTTTGTCAAACACCAGGTCACTTTTGATGGACATTTCATCATGAAGGAGGCAAACAAATCGCTTGCTCTCCTCCAATTTGCTTGCAGCCTTCCGCAGTTCCTCCTGCACAAGTACCTGAAATCCCTGGGACGGCTTCAGGGCACCGGTGTATTCCTGGAGGGTAGATGACCCAGGGAGTTTAAGCACACCCGTAGTGCGTAGGGTTTTATATGCTGCCGGGCTCTTGCTGTGGAGCAGAATGGCAAGACGTATCATCATTGGGTGCCATTTTGTGGCCCGTTGTTTATTTTGGAAAGCCCTGACCTGTTCCTCCCAGAATAGCTTCGCCAATGGTTCCTCAATTTTGGAAGGATCCAGGTCTTGGAGCAGGTCATTGTGCATTTTGGGCGAGAGATTGATAGACTCCTTTTCCAGTTTTTCCTTGATTTCCTGCAGTCGCTTGTTTTGTGCCCTTTGTGTCTTGAACGCATCCTTCAGCTGTTCACGCGTGAATCCATGCAGAGGGTCATTGGCATGGACTTCATGCAGTGTCCTGGTCTCCCTTCTTTGCAATCTCTGCTGAAGTAGTTTTTCAGTTGCAGAGCACTGCTTACACAGACAGCTACCATGAATGAGAAGGTCGCAGTCTCTTGCCCTAACACATGATTTTTGACAAAAGTTGGAGTCCTTGTCAATATCATTGGTCACATGTCGAAAGTACTGTCTTGTATTTGATGCATCCGGTAGAGCTGCCAACTCTTGAAAATCTGAACCTGTGACTCCTCCACACACCCACATGTCACTCAGGTTCGAAAGGAACCTTACAAGAGTCTGGTCAAGAAATGTGGTCAGCTTTGGAGCTGGAATGCTCAGAATCTTTACAGATGCTTTTACTCTCCCTTGTGAATCATTCTCTACCACTACCTCCCTCTCAACATTACCGTTCCTAACAATAGCAAGCTTAACTGTGCAGATACTGTTCAGAATCACACACCAAGGTTTTGGTATCAGCTGAAGGTCCTCCTGAAGGCTGGCTAGACTGCTGTAAGTGTAGTTGTCTGCATGTGGCAAATCTGATGCAGCTTTCTCCCCTTCAGGATCAGACGCATCTTCTTGCACCCTTCTGCATTTGTCCAACTGCAAAATACACAAAAGACGCACATAAATTGTGCATGCTTAATTCTCCAAACTATCACTGGAACAAAATAAACCTTGGTACATGAGAACAGCCATGCATATATCACATGTAATCCTTTACCAAAGGGCGATTAACGCTTTTTTTTGTTGCTTAAATTACGCATTTTTGGAAACTTTGCATTCGCAGTATTGCGTCGGCCTTACAAAGTATCCCAATACCAATTTTCACATTTCTGCTGTGAACAGTATGTGAGATATATTTTTTTAAAAGTTGGTTTCCGATTATTGTGATACCCAGTTAACACGTTTTCCTGGGGATAAGCAAATTTGACTGCGTTAACCAGATTTCCTTGTTAACCAACATGGCCAATATAGTAAAATCCTCTTGGGTGTGTTAAGCAGAAAAACATGTTATCCCTAATTGCGTTAACAGTGTTCCACTGCATATTTATGACCACAAAAAAATCCCAGGTAGCACAGATTATTCGCCCTTTCAATGGCCCACTATTGAGCCAATGCTGTGCCAGTACAGCCAATCAGGATCCATCAATGGACCGATTAAGGCCCAATGAACTGTGCTAGGAGGGAAATTAGGGTAGGTAGGTTAGGAACAATATATATATATATATATATATATATATATATATATATATATATATATATATATATATATATATATATATATATATATATATATATATATATATATATATATATATATATATTCTGTGTTTTTGCGAAACAAGACAGTAAGCACAACGCACTCAGCATAGCTTGCACTAGGAAGACGAAATGTCTTCTTGTTCAGTTTGGCCGGATGAAGTTATTTCTCTTGACGATGACAAACTTTCAGTTTTTTTTCTTACTCCAAAAACCAAACAAATTTGGTAAAATATAGGGTCGGTCGGGTGATCTGAAACCAACTTTTTTTTGTTTTGCCCATAAATAATAAAATTTTAAAAAGAAAGAAAAAGTACATACTGCATTGGTGCGTCTGTGCTTTGGGATGCTAGCAAACTCCTTTGGAAGATACAAGGTTGGTACCGCCCCACGTTTCAGTCGACGGCCTCTGAATTCTTCCTTTGTTTCTGCAACACAAATTGTATATTTAAATCTATTGTCGTATTGAAAACATGTGAAATTCCATTAGTTAGAAAGAAAAATAAAAACAGCTTCTTTTATGTGGTACAGTGTTAGCGCTTAGAACATAGTAAGAAAAACAATGTTCACTGAGCTGAAAAGAAAATATGAGGGCTATATGTGTATATCTCCAGATATCTGGGAAAATATGAACGTACAGGTCAGAAATTTAGAATAATAATGTTTGTACATCTCCGAAACTGGAAAAATGTGGGCTTAAAAAAGGGGAAAAAAAAACCTTTCCAGCCCACTGCACAAAAAGGCGTAGGGACCACAATAAAAATATGGTGGGTTGAATAACCTCAAACAAGCTTTTTGGGGCCAAATCATCTAACCTTAGCTTTAAATTAGGAATGAAAAGGAAAACAATTGACAAAACCCCTAAACAAACACATTCAAATACCAAAGTACCCAAAATTGTCTTGACATAATAGCTGTAACAAACACTTAATTTTGTATTTTCCTTGGAGATTCGCCATCCAGGAAAATATTCATTATTGAGATACAGTCAGGGCAGATTATGGAGGGTTCCCAATTGCACAAAAAAAAAAACAACCTGGGCTGTCAACAAAAAAATTGTTAATGGAAAAGGATATTCTTCATGTTATTATTCGATACAAACAACGTTGGTAGATCTAAAATTCAAGAAAGTGTGTCACCACTGTCACTGTGACTACATTACATACCGCACAGCTGTAATCAGGAATTGGCACTAACTTGATGCATTTTTTTATTATTAAGATCTGATGGAGCGTGTTGAAAAAGAATATATTTTATTTTTAATGAAGGAAATTACGTGCATTTATTTTAGCAGATAATATATTTCAACATTCTATTACACCACTTAAAAATTAAGATATTCTTTTTTAATAGTATTAGTAATAAAAATAATATACATGCATTAGTTTCTAAATGGTGCAATGGAAAATTAAAATATATTATCTGCTAAACTAATTGCTTACAATTTCCTTCATTAAAAAATAAATTTTAAAGCATCAATGAAAGCGCAAACTATTTTATAAAATTTAATTCATAATCTTCTGAGAATGCTTCAAGCCACATATGCAAATAAATACACTTCTCTTTCAATTTGATAGCTATTTCTTCTCTTCTTTTAGTCAGCTGTCTCATTATTTTAACTTCTTTTGATTTATAGTAACAAAGATTTGCATTTTCAATGTACTAAAAAGTCAACAGGTTAACATGTCTCTCTTTATTTGAGTGTTAGCATGTGAGTTATTTTATTAATTAATTTTAAATATTATTTTTACGTTATCTGATATTATGTAGATTACAGTTCACGATCGAGGCCGGATCCAGATCAGCTTGTTTACACTATATATTATTGCCGCGTTGGAAAACACACAGTCACACATGGCTCTGAGAGAACTGACATAACACACAACACAAAGACTTACGCTTTCCCATGTATTCGAAGCAATCGTCAGTGAAATGTCGCGAACAAATCTTCGCTGCGTTCGGATTGAAACCTTTGTCGGTCCTGCTTGTGAGGTAGATCAACCGGTTTCTCCATGCATCTTGCTCCTCGCTCACACCTGCTTTCGGGTAGCCGTGAAAAGACACACCACGACAAAAAAGACTGTCCGTGTCACACTTGCTAAAACTGCAACGACTCCCACCGTGTTGTCGCTTCGACATCGTGCCGAAATAGTCAAAACAGTCTAAATAACTTCGTATGCACTCGTACTTCGACGTGTCTTTTCACATTGGTACCGGAAAGGGCAATGCAAAAGTGCGCGGCTAAGATGCGCGAAGGAACTCAAAGCGAAAATTGTCTTAGTCAGAGGTCAAGTTTAAGTCAGTGAGACAAACACAGTACAAGACAGACGAAGGGCCAGTTCAGCTACTGAAGTTACAGAGATTTTTGATCGCTTGTATTTGAAATTTGTAAAGTGGCCTGAAACCGGTACTAACGTGTGTGTGTGGGGGGGGGGGGGGGGGAGAGGGGGTGGGGGGGGGGGGGGGTGGGGGACCTGATTCTGATGATGAAATATATCCTATTGAAAACGCCTAGTAGATTTGGCAATGCGCCAGTGAGCTCGATCTATAAGGGGCAAAGTGCATACGCGTCATTGGTCTGGGAAACGTTATTTGTCATGACGTAATCTTTTTAAGGTAATTTTATATTTTACGTGATATGAGTTTCGTTTTAGAAGAAACTGCCAAGTAAGTAGGAAAAAACACTGCCAAAGGAGAGAATTGTGCATCATCGACCAATGATCAGAGATCTACTTTGGCCAAAGCACCCCCCCCCAAAAAAAAAATAAATAAATAAATAAAAAAATAAATAAATAAATTAATTAATTAAAAAAAATAAAAAATAAAATAAATAAATAAATAAATAAAAATCAAACAAAGAAAGAGGAGTGCGCTAAATAACTAAGTAAGTGACTGGAAGCAATGCAAATGGAAGCCCCCCCCCCCCCCCACCCACCATCTCCGAAAGAGGGAGGTGTGTGTGTGTGTGGGGGGGGGGGGGCGGGGGGGGGGGGGACGTATCCGATATCCACTAGATAACCAGCCCCTTCATGCATGGGAATTTAGATCTAGGTGGGGTCCAGATGTTTAGCCGGTGCGGACAGCTGTTCTTTAGGACACTATCGGCGCAACTGGAGGAAGAGAAGGAACTTCTGCCTACCCTGCAAAGAAGACCACATTAATTTTTTCTGTGGTTTCTGCAGGGGCATACATTTCATGCCTCCACCTAGAGCCAAATTTCCATGCATCTTAAGAGAGAACCTACTAAAATGGGGGAAGGGGTTGTAGTCGAAATTGTAATAATAAACGAGACCAAATGAGTTGACTGCAAGTGCGTGTAATTTAAAAGAAACTACCAAGTAAGTAGAAAAAATCACTGTCAGGGAGAGAATTGTGCATTCGACCAATGATCATAGATCTACTTTGGTCAAAGCACAGAAAAGAGGATAGGAAAGAGGGGTGCGCTAAGTAAGTGAGTGGAAGCAATGTTGGACGCTTCAACTTTGCCTTTCAGACGACCTGAGAAGTAATGGTGACCAAACTAGAATTTCACGGTGCAATTTCCAGGCTCAATAATATGTGTGAAGGGAGTCTGACTTTACCTAAATGCATGATATTCTCCTGTACACGCGCATGCTCTTCTGACAGCGTGTCGATGTGTGCGTGTGCGCGCGCTAAATCCGTCATCTAGAGTATTGCGTCGATGCCTGTGTGATGACGAAATTTCTGCTTTTACGTCACCGTCACTGTCTGACTCTCCAGAAGTCGAGGATTTTTACTTTTTAAAACATTTCTTCATAGAATTAATTTTTACTGAAAAGTTCAAAAGATACACAGCTGGCTAACAAACTCTACCATTGTCTTTATTCAATCCGGCTATAGCCAAAAGCGCAAGTGAATATAATGAGAATAACGGCCTCTAATGTGGGTCAACCGACTTCCTATAAACGGTCATTTAAATCTTCGATGAGACATTCAATTTCAAATTGCTCGGAGGGGCTCCTAGGCACCCCCTGAATGTAGCACCTCCCCTAATTTGAAGCTTGTAGGTACGCACACTTCTGAGATTGTGTTGTTTACATACATACGCGCGCGTGCGCGCGCGCGCACACACACACACACACACACACACACACACACACACACACGCACGCACGCACGCACACACACACACACACACACACACACACACACACACACACACAAACACAGAAACACACACACAGGGAATTTCGTGCCAAAAGTACGTTTTGCAGCGAGGTTTGCGTAACTAGAAATGACGTAATTTTTATCTTGTTAATTCACTGTGAAAGATTTATTTTAGCCCGCCTATGATGTCGTGCTTGTTCTTTTGAAATCTCCCCACCGCGTCCCGTCCTAAAAAGTCTCTTCTATAAATAATGGGTAGACCATCGAAACCGATGATGTCGTCAGTGTGCATGACTTCTATTTGTGGGCGCGGGTGTGGCTGGCCAAGCCAATCCTGGAGCCACACCTGCGAGGGCAATGGGGGCACTGGAACGTAGCTGTGGGGAGAGTCGACGCTGTCTTTCTGCGAGCTCTGGCACTGGTCATCCGTTCGAGCCGATTGTGTTCAAAGAGCGTGCAGTCTTTCCTGGTGGCGGCACGCCAGCCAAATCTATCTTGTGCTTGTGCTTCAAGTTCTTTTACCGGGAAGACGCAGTGCTTGAGGCTGTCTCTTATGCATTCTTTGAAGCGTTTCTTTGGCCGTCCTTGCTTTCTGTGGCCTTTTGAGAGTGCATCATACAGGAGTTGGCGTGGCATGCGAGAATCATCCATGCGTATGACATGAACTGTCCAGCGGAGTTGTGTCTTTAAGATCAAGGCTTCAACACTCACTAAGCCAGCATTGTCCAGGACTTCCAGGTTTGTCACCTTGTCTTGCCATTTGATGCCCATGAGTGAGCGCAGGGATCTCATGTGGAAATGTTCAAGCTGCTTGAGGTGCTTTCTGTACAGCATCCATGACTCACAGCCGTAGAGGAGGCTGGGGAGAACTACTGCCATGCAGACTTTGATCTTGGTGGAAAGCTTGACGTTGTTGTTATTCAACACACGAGCGCTCAGGCGACCCAGGGCTTGGCTGGCTTATAAATAGAAGAGGCTTATTATGGGAGTCTACTTATCGCATGTTACCTTGGTAATATGTGACAAGTGGACTCCCGTTGCCTTGAAAACTAACGACCAGGGGAACAATAAGATAGAGCCAGGCCAATGAGTAAACGTGTAAAGAGACTGAAATAAGACAACTAACGATATACCCGAGCAGAGTAAAAGTCACGAACCTAACAACGCAAAAACTGTCCCATATATTTAAAGGCAAAATGCGTCGAAATCCTATCCACAGGTATGCGGTCCCGTATCAACACCCCGACTACTGTGTCGGGACAAGTCGCTAGGCCACCTCCGTGGGATGGTTAGCTGGCCCGCAACAATTTAACTCTGGTTATGTTTGTGGGTCGTGTGATTAACATAGCTCGATACGTAGCCCGAGATAACTCAGTCGTGTGATCACCCAAAACTTGGTCCGGTTTAAGTTTGTTCTGTTTGTCTTGTACTGTGGCACGGATTTTGCTAGGTCGTGTGATCACTTGGAGCGAGTTAAATTTGGCCACAGGGTCTATGCCTGGTTTACCGTCTGACGGGCCTCATTGACTTGTTCATGAAGGTGTCAACTTACAGCCTTTCTTTAATATTGCTCTTACGGCGCTTAGCAGAAAATGAAGTAATGTTGCTCATATTGCACAAACCACTTCAGTGCCACTGATCACAAAGTGCGCGTCTGAAACCACCATTCACACTGATCGACATTCGCGTAAAAAAGACATTTGTAAATTGGACCCGAACTAGATAAAAGAACACGATTAACAAGAGACATAAATTCTCATGAGCCCCCGCGACTGCGGGGGCTCATGAGGATTTATGTCTCTTGCAGATGTGTAGCGTAAAAAATACATCGGTAAATGGGACTAAAATTAGACATAAAGAACACACGACTAACAAGAGATATAAAACCTCATAAGCCCCCACGACTGCGGGGGATCATGAGGGTTACGTGTTTTTGCAGCTGTGTAGAGTTCGCCTTTCCCCGGCAGTTAAAGGGTTTATCGCTTGAATAACTGCAATCTGAACGATCGTTAACAACTCAGGGGTAGATCTTGGGGAGGGGGGAGGGGGCGTGGGAAGGGTTCCAACGTTACATACCCCCGCCTCACCCCTCCCCCCCTCCCCATTTTGGCCAAAATGTAAAATGATAAACCATATAACGAAGTCACTTTTTGGAGAGCATGGGAACCCCTCGTCCCCTCCCCCCCCCCCAACCCCCCCCCCCCCCCCTCTCCGCTTTTCGATATTTGACGGGCAGTGAGAAAGTGGAAGAGATACAGACGCACGCTTAGCGCGCCTCCCCATGCACGTGAAAAGAAAGGTAATATATACGCTGTTTCTTTTCTGCATGTACAAACCGTTTCAACCCGAAAATATAATAAATTGTGTTCTAATTATTTTTTTCTAAGAGCGTTCCTTTTTTTTTTCTTCTGCTATTTATACGCTTGACAGTCAGTTTGTTGATCTGTACGTTAAAAAAAAAATGAAACTCACGTTTTCCGGTTTAAAGTCCCCGGCACCGATGTGATCGGGAACCATTTTATTGCGTTTTGCTGGTTTAAATTGTCCATCTGCATGGCTCAAGCGGAGGTGGCTATACTAATTTCAGACTTATTGAAACTCGAAGTGGGTGAGCTTCATATTTGCAAAGAGCCTCCTAAGCCACAATACACTGATTGTCTTCCTCGATTCGCAAAGGCTGACAAGTGGTAGCCAATCGAGGGAGACAATCAGCGTGATACCGCCCCCCCCCCCCCCCACCCTCCCCGCAACCACAACACACACAATACAAACAAACAAACACACACACACACACACACACACACACACACACACACACACACACACACACACACACACACACACACACACACACACACACATCATACACTCCTCTCTATAAGCCGCTCGCAGAGAATGCGCTGAACCTTCTCCCAAAAAATCCACTCAAAGCATATCACGGGCGCAACATATGAAACATTGAAAAAAAAAATGCTATTTTTCTTCCACAACACTCTTGATTAATGCGATAACTGCCCCCCCCCCCCCCCCATGACTCCGCCGTCGTCTGCTAGTCTGCAAACAATAGCGTTAGTACACATGCCCCATATGAGACGCCAACAGACACACTAGGTCAATTTTTTGTTTGTTTGCACAAACCGCCTGTCATGCCTCTTGCTCCTGAAAACGCCAAATAGGGGGAAAACTTGAGTTGTCACACAGTCCCCAAAAAATTCTAAAGGGAAGGAAAGAAGTCATTGAACTCTACATTGCGGTGTTATTAATTTATATGCATGCCCTGGAAGCTAAACATGACCCGTACGATAGAAGGTGACAGGCTCACGTGAATCAATGTCTCTTGCAGATGGATTAGGTTACAAGCGTGTCTGAGGACCTAAATAGATCCGCTTACAGTTTCTCAGGAGGATCACAGTTAAAACCTTACAGCTTCCACAGCATGAGAAGTGAAGGACGTCAATGGAGCTAGCTAGGAAGATCCATACCCAGTAAGCAGAGGTCCTCGGGCCCGCGAAAGCCGCACGGCTGTGCGCGGGCCCCCTGCGGCCGTCTTGAGCCCGAAGACGTTTTTCTTCTGGGTTCAGAGCCTCATGAGCCACGGTCCGAGAGGCCGATAGCTGCCTGGCGAAACTGTGAAAAGCAAGATCCGCTTCCAGTTTCAGTTCCTGAGGGGAATATCGTAATTTAACTGAACCCTTAATTAACAGCAACCCTTTCCGTGAGAAATTTTAATTCAAATGGAACTAGCAAGACGCATATATTGTTTTAAGTCCTCGCAACTTACACGTGCTCAGGAAAGATCTATGCCTATTCAGATGAATAAACTTGTATGTTTATCTGGAACGAACGTCACATTTTGAAGACGCATAGATCTTCATGCGCTCCCCGCCATTACTCTACGCCACTTCAAATAGAGTTAAGTTTCCTAAATGTTAATCTGTGACGAGCATCATACTTTGAAGCCTTATGTGTCATGGTCCTCTGCCTGAGAAATGCGAATGTAATTGAGACTAACAAGAGACAATAAACTTTTTATGGGCCTGACACGGATTTGCAGGCTCACATGAGGATCTATGACTGTTGCAGATGAATCACGTTCCCTGAATGATTGATGATTAATGTATACAGGCAATCTGCCCCGGAACTCGTTTTAGGTTACAATAACTGTGTTAACCCATATCATACTGAGGCTAAAAGCTAAAATATGTACACTGCCATATGCAAGCTACATTATAGTACTTACAGATAAGGATATAGAACAATGGCTTCAGTTCAAGGGGGGTGCCAGAATAGCTTGGCGCCTGGAGGCGCCAAGCTATTCTGGTATCACAATTGAACTATTTTAGTCAAACTTATTTCACACACTGGTGTATTCCGAATGATAAAGGTTAATTTATAGTGGAGCAGAGCACAGAAAGCCTTCCTTCACTGTAAGCCGCGGGCTGTTGTGTACACACCGACTAATTGTTAGCCAAGACAGTAGTCCACCAAACGTAAGTATGGTCACATTGCGTATAAGTTTATCAAAGTCCTACTCGAAATTGTATCAGCATTTCATACGGAAGAAACTGTGCTTTTTGTTAGAGAATAACCGAATATGTCACTATGATATGCTGCCGCGCGTAGTGATATCACTAGAGTTGTGATTTTTTAAAAACAAAGCGTTAAAAGCTGTTAAACAAAACAGCGCTTTAATTACCAGAACTACATGCCTTCCATTCTAAAGAACATTTATTCCTTCAAATGGCCCTGTATCAATAGCTGCGGAAGATGCCGCCGGCAAGGTGAAAGGCTGCTGGGCAAAATGACGCTTTAATTAACCAGAACGAAACGACATCCATTTTAAAGAACATTTAACTAATCCAAGGAGCTCCGCATCAACAGCTGCGGAAGTGTCGTATAGCTTTGCCGCCGGCAACGCTATACGACACTCTCGCAGCTATTGGTGCGGGGACCCTTGACTGAGTTAAAGCGAGAGATAAGTAGCTTAGTAGTGAATTTTTAGTTCTGGGATTTTTTTAAAAACATAAGTTGATGTATTGACGTTCTCGGCTATCGATTAAGAAAAATGACGAGCCGTCATTCTGCTGCGGATCTGTAGACCTTAATCCTCTTATTGATCCAGTCGTTAAGAAAACTACGACAGGAATTACCCGCCTTGGAGTTATGGCCGCCTCCAGTCGGCCTCTCTTGTTTCTCATCTTTGCAGCGGCACTTCATTCAAAAGGTGAGTTTTTGTATATTGGATAGAAAAAAATGCGACATTTTTAAAATAAAGAGTTTTCGATGATTAAAAAAATGTTGCGTTTCAGTCTTTTGCTCGCCGGTATATATGAAATCATATATAATGAAGCTTTTTCAAAAGTTGCCGACATTCGTGTTTGGAGACTTTAAACTGCTGTAGTTACGATTTGTGTAGGTATTTTCGCCCAAATTTTATATTAACGGAAACCCTGGCCAATGCCTAGCTGCACAAAATGAAAAATTGGCCAAATGTATCGTTATTCTTTTAAATATAGATGCTTTTATGACCTAGGGGTACCTAAAAGTGCGTGTCCCACGTTCCATGATGTTACTTTCAATAGGAATAGTAGTTATTCATAATGATACAAAATTATCAAATAATTCACATACTATCTTTGTGGCATCGCATTTTGATATCACAAAATCAATTTTTAAGCTCTTGTTTATATGATTAATTCAGCTAAATGTGTATGCCCCACGGATTTTAGTCCTTGCCGTTACCAGCAACTAAAAGTTAGCAATACTAAGTGAAATTTTAGTTAAAGACAACCCATTTTGTTGAGGTTGTACGTTATTTAATTCTACTTTACACTACCGAGGCATCCCGCTACGTGGTTTGTTGAATGTGCACGGAAATAGGATCATGAAAAACCGGAGAGTTCATGAAAGTTTATTTCATAAACCTGTTGATTGCTTGCATTTTATGTTAACATCAAAATGTAATTTCCCGTATACTGTTGCTGTATTAGGCAGTTAGGGCGTGTTTGTGATCAAAGGCATTAATTTTCTAATAATGCGATTTCAGTTTTTTGGACCAAAAGAAGCCGGTCTTTTTTTCTTTCCTGTTACTTCCTATGCCGTGACTTGACTTGGGTAACAGTAGAACAAGTGGTTGGTAACAGCACCGTCTCTTTTTAACATTTTACGAAATTCTCTTTACATTCTGAATGCATGTCCTTAATGAAAGCCAAGCTAAGATCACAATAAATCGATCGTATAAATGGAAGATTACAGAAACTCCTAGATTTGTTTTCCTCTCACTCTGATGGAATTATGGCAATATGATATAACTAAATGGTATGAAGGGCTGAATTGAGCTAGTGGACGTGGTGGCGCGCACCCGGTGGCGCACACCCGGTGGCGCAGCGGATTTGCATTTAATTGAAGCACCACTCGTCAGGTCCCTATGGCTATTGGGGGGTGGGGGGGGGGGGGGGTGGGGGGCTTGCATATTAGTTGGCGCAGGACTAAGTTCACTCATGCAACTGGCCCCAGAAACTGTCATATACGGATGTGCAGTTCGAAAACGGAACTGGCATAAAGCAAAGGTCAAGCACTAGCGTCCACACATAATGATCATGTTTCCCTGGTGTCGAGTGGTACGTATATGCTTATTCTCTACGCTATTCAATTTAAATTAATTGTCAGGAAGATCGAAATCGGACCAAAGTCGACAAGCTGACATAGGCAGTTGACACTCTCGACAGTCTCGATGTGTGTGTGTGTGTGTGTGTGTGTGTGTGTGTGTGTGTGTGTGTGTGTGTGTGTGTGCGCGCACGTGCGTGCGTGTGTGTGTGTGAGTGTGTGTGTGTGTGTGTGTGTGTGTGTGTGCGCGCGTGCGTGCGCGTGTGTGTGGATGTAAGATGTGCATGCTTATACATGTATTATTTTATTTATAAGAATCACATTTGTAAAGCACAATATTATCACGCACGCACTCAAGCGCGCACGCAAGCACGCATGCACACACACGCACACACACAAACACACACACACACACATACACATACACACACACACACACACACACACACACACACACACACACACACACACACACACACACACACACAGCTTTGATTGACGAAAAGAACAAAAGTGCTACTCCGTGCATGCGTGTGCTCAAACAGTTGCACATGGATTTGAATGGGAACCCTCCAGCCCTCAAGACGGAGCAACCTTCAAAGCCTGCACTAGGGACAAGATCTCACTTCCTTGGAAATTTTTCGTGGCTGTGAAGGAGAGGGTGATGTATGTTGAATGGCACAGGGAAACGGGTGAGAAATCAGAATTTTCCGTTTTTCTTTTTTTGTGGGGGTGGAAGGGGATGGGTGTGGGTGTGGGTGTGTGTGAGGAGAGGGGAGGGGGATGGCTGCAAATATGTGCTGGTCTGTTATTTTGCACCTTACGGCTCAGGACATTAAAGTCCAAAATCACATACCTGCACATGTGTATGAAGTCTAATTTCAAATACAGACACCATTGTCGCGAAATAATAATCAGACACATTTAAATATAATATCTAGAATTGTATTCGAAAGAATAAGAAAAAACTGGCCGGCTGTATTGCCAAATACTATTGTATTTTTTGAGTGAATTCCAAAGCCGGACCGAAAAGCAAACAACATTCAGGGAAAGTTATACGCTCTGGAACATCAAAGACAACAATGGACCAACTTGTTTTCAGCTTTAGCTGTGCGGTCATTCGGCTAAACAAATGGAAACGTAGTTGCTGTTATATCCAGTTTTAACCAATTACATCCTGAGGCTGATTTTGTAACATTTGGTTATTGTCCTATGAAGACTACATTACAGATTAGGAGATAGATCAACTGCTTTAGTTCAAGGGTGGTGCCAGAATAGCTTGGCACCTCCGGTTCCAAGTTATTCTGGGACCACCCTTCAACTTTCAGTCAAATGTATTTAAAGAAATGGGTGTATCAGAATGATAAAGGTTAATGTACATAGTCTTGAATGAAAAGCAGACCAGCAGGTCTTACTTCAGGTCTCTGCACGCTACAGAAGACATTTTGTGAAAATGATCTTGTGCACTTATCTTATTAATATGATAAATGACATATGCTTAGTTTACATACTAGATTTAATCAGTCTTTCAGTTAATTATTTATAACTGATACTACAGCAGCATTATTTCTATGCATAAGTGTGTTCGTTGTTTATAACCTAGCACAATTGTGATACCAGCCAGTGTGATAAATGTGTGTGTGTGTGTGTGTGTGTGTGTGTGTGTGTGTGTGTGTGTGTGTGTGTGCGTGCGCGTGCGTGCGTGCGTGCGTGTGTGTGTGTGTGTGTGTGTGTGTGTGTGTGTGTTCCAAATTCATTGCTTCCAGTCACTTAATTAGCGCACCCTGCTTTTCTTTCTTTTTTTTTATTTTGGTGCGCTTTGACCAATCTCGATCTACGATCCTGGGTCAATAATGCACAATTCTCTCCCCTGACAGTGTTTTTACCTACTTTACTTTGAAATCTTCCTAAAATATTAGCACTGGCAGTCTCCCCTTTTCTTTTCATTAGTATTGATTTAGTTTACGTTAATAGGTCTTACTTGTGTGTTTTATGTTTCTGTGAGATAAAGGGAATGTTCCATGTCATGCTTGTCGTTTCATGGACAATAAAATTTATTCAGTTCAATTCAATTCAATTCCTCTCAATCCAGTTTTTTAATAGATGGTGTGTACCAAATCATAGCAACGAACGTGGCTGGATTCTTCATGAAACTCCCAACAACCAACTTTTCCATTGATTTTTTGCCGAATGCTGGTATCCAGATCTCCAACTTTACCAGGGAAGACTACGGCAACTATCATGTCAGCGTCATCTACAAAGTCAATGGCACTCTCTACTCGGAGTCCAGTTCTGTGGTTCTTGAGCTTCCAGGTATATTGACTGATTGATTGATTGATTGATTGATTGATTGATCGATCAGTTGATTGGTTGCTTTGTTGCTGGCTTTGTTGGTTGCTTCGTTAAATGCTTCGTTCGTTGCTTCGTTAGCTGGCTGCTTGCTAGATCGTCAGTTTCAAGGGCTAAAGATACACTGTTTGCAAATTTTACAGATACACCAGTTCTTGAAAACAATCGCCTGTCCGCACATATTCAACCAGAGCCAGTCACTGACGTCAGTACGAGAAAACGTCACATACAGCTTACGTGTGGAACATTTCTGACGCTGGGGAGCAGACCGCTAATTGTAGAGTGGAGGGTGCGTGCATTTTCATTGACAAAAAAGAAACACAAAATCGAGAGAAAAGCTTCACTAACAATTGCGATCAATTAATAAATCAAAACAAGGTATTGCATTAAATAGATTGTATTGGATGTTTCATACAGCATAATCAGTTTAATTTGTTTTCTTTCTTATTTTAATTTCAAACAGGATTATACATTACAGTTCCCAATGAAAAGCTGATTAAATATAAATATGTTAATTGTTTTCATTTGATATAAGTTAATAATTCATTATGTAAAAATGTCATAATGACTGATTGATGGATTGATTGATTTATTGACTCACAGACTAACTGACAGGCTGACCGGTTGGCCGCCTGGCTGACTGACTTGCTGGTTGTTTCATTGACTGATTGCATGACTGACAATTTTAGGATGTATTTTTATTATTTCCATGCACATTCCATCGTAGGTTGGAGGTGAAAATCAAGTGTGTTATTTTCATGAATACAAACAATACATAAATTCTGTCTGTATTTTTTTTTTATTAGACTCCGTCAGGCACTATTGTACCCAGCTCATCCTACTCCAACGGCAAATTCTATCTAACTCTGCCAAACCCTTTTGTTGGTGGTACCTACGTCTGTCGACTCAAAGATCCGTCTCTTATGGCGGGATGCATGATCAACAACCTGAATGCTTTGAGACAAGGTGACTACGTACTAGTGGACGCGGTCCAGACCAGACTCATGCTTCTCGAGGGAAGCATTCAAGATCTGCATGATAAGGATAGTTCTGTGGACGCTGAACTCGATCGCCAAGTAGATGTGGATAACAATCTCACGTCAGCAGACGAGCGTCTGACGTCACGAACTGGTGATCTTCAGCAGCAATTTGATGAACAGAAGAAAGTTGACGTCAAACAGAGTTCTGACATCATCCATCTGAATGGAGAACTGGCTAAACAGAAGGAAGTGGATGCGGCCCTGATGTCAAACGTCACAAATTTTCATAGACAAATCATTGAGCAGGGAAATACTGACAAAGAACTGAAGACCACATTACAATCTGAGCAAGCCAAAGTCAGACGTCTTGAAGTAAGCACTGTGCTATTTGAATCACAGACCTAGTGCGCAAAGGCCATCGGGCCGATATCGGTCGCCGTTGGCTCGCGAACGGTTGTGCGTAGGCCGATGGCGGCCGGCGTCGGCCCAATGGCCTTTTGGGCATTGGGAGTGATTGTTGGGCGTGCGGGCCTCTGATCTCTAACCATCCACATCTATGTTATAAGGTCCTAAATCACAGACCAAAGCTCTTTTTTCAAAGTTATTTTATTTCTTTTTATGTTTGATTGATTGTTATGCATTATTCGTTTATTATAAATTCAATTATTTCTTTTTTTGTGTGTTTATGAATTTGTTATAATAAATGTAATTAATAATAATAATAATAATAATAATAATAATAATAATAATAATGATAATGATAATAATAACATGAAGTCAATTTCTGAAACGCCAAATCACTAGGAGCTTTATAATCACAATAATGGAACAACAAGATGGGATGAACCATAACCCACAAAGCCCCTTCTATATGAGAGCTGTCGTCGCTGTCAAGGGTCTCCATCTTTTGTCTTTGACCTGATTCTGATGTTGAAATATCTCCTATTGAACATGAGGAGGATTTCATCCCAAAGTCTACCGTATTGTTTGGAGCTCACATGCGTTTTTCATTTAAGAACATTCACAGCTGTTCATATTTTCAAGCTTATCCTTCTGATCCATTTCCCTCCTCTCTAATGACTGTACATTGCTTAACGTCCCGACAGCAACAAGACTTTCTCAGGACGTGCCTGCACTGCTTGTGAAAAAAACCGAAAAAACAACAAAAAAAAACCCCAACAGAATATTGAATGTATGTCGCCAGCCGGTCCAATACGTTAACTAAATCTACGACATGGGGCCTAAATAAAGCTAAAGACCATTTAGCAACACACATCCAATATCAAGAGCTACATGCAGCGCAGACAGTAGGGAGAGTTTAAAAAAAGATGATACAGGTGAATGGACCAAGGGTAGACAGAAACACATGCCCCAGAATAGAGGGGAAAACCCACCCTGTGGGGCTGACCAGGGTGACACTGGGAACTAAAAAGTAGTTAACCCCACCCAAGTCCCCCAGGGCAGACCCGAGTGGGTGTCTCTCCTCTCTAAGCCAACACAAAGCACACACAAGTAAAGAAGTATACACGACGCTTCCCGTTATTAGTACGCTCTGTGGGCTGAAGTAGCGATAGGAATTCGAAAGAAAAATAGCATGAGCAGCAAAATGACGTCACTATAAACTTGACGTCATGGCATCGCTAGTCTCACGACGCCGTGTACACAGTGACGAAATTGATGTTTCGTAGACCAAGCGCATACCAAGGAACATCGGAGTCCAAGCTCTGTTAACCCTTATCATTCGGAATACACCCGTGGGTGAAATTAGTTTGACTAGAATAGTTCAAGGGTAGTGCCAGAATAGCTTGGCGCCTCTAGCACTAGGCGCCAAGCTATTCTGGCACCACCCTTGAACTAAAGCCATTGGTCTATATCCTTATCTGTAAGTACTATAATGTAGCTTGCATATGGCAGCGTACACATTTGAAGTTTTAGCCTCAGTATGATATGGGTTAAAAGCGTGAAGGAGTGGTGGCGCACAAATACCTGACAAAGGAGGAAGAAAATAAGGCCTTATATCAATGCTAAAGCTGTTCTGCTACCTGAAAGTACGTTGCAACTTTGATGCAAAGCGTCACCGTTTGACGCTTGTTTTCGAATCGACCCACTCGGGACTGGACGCCATTTAGGTTTTTTTTAATTTGCGGTGGAAATCACTTCAGGTAAAATCACGAGACCGGTCATGTGATCCCCAGTCTAAGAATAGTAACGCGCGTGCAAATGGAAATCAGCTCGTGCATGCGGACAGAATCGAAAGAGCAGACGACAATAAAGATAATGCGTTTTTAAATATGTCCGATTGTCTGTTGTTTACCATAGTACGTGTGTGTACATGATCGTAATGGCCTATTGTGCCTACTGTCGCAGTAGCTCATAGACCAAGCACATAACAAGGAACAGCGTTTGGAGTACTTGTCGTGTGTTAAAAACGTGTAGGAGTCGTGGTGCGCCGCTAAACAACAGAAATATTAAAAAGATAAAGGAAGAAACCAGAGAATCAACCTACCTGGAGATCCTGTCACCATAAACTCATGTAGAAGGTTTTATTAAATGCACAAGCCACTGTCAGCTACGGCGACGTGAAAGATTTCAGACCTCCTGCAATTTTGTCCACAAGAAATTCAAGAATTTGGGCAGATAAATAGAGTCTACGTCATTAGCATATATGATGGTTAAAAGGAAACATATACGTCACTCGACAGCAAGATGCCGTCATATTCATGTTCACAATTCCTTTGACGCCTCATTCTTCCAGTACATATGAAAGCACTGTACTCCTTGGGAGGCTCTTTACGGGAAGAAAAAGAAAAATACTGTCGTGCTGCACCACAAGCTAATACTTTTACCAAGACAACTCTGCGGCGGAGATACAAGCATCACGTGTTCAAAATTGGAGAATTCTTCCGGTCTAACGACGACAATACATCTTATCCCAAGCAACGGATCCGCTCCGATTCTAGTGTGCGCCATAAAACCTACAGTCAATTTAGACCTTCCGAGAGCTTAAGGATCCAAAATATCTTGCGCGCCACCACCATCTTATGAGCTATGATAGTGCGCCACTGATTTTCAGCGGTTGCCTTCGGGGCCTCGGTTCTAGAGCCCCCCCCCAAAAAAAAAAAAAAAATAAAAATAAAAAAATAAATAAATAAATAAATAAATAAATAAATAAATAAATAAAATAAAAATAAATAAAAAATAATAAATAAATAAATAAAATAAATAAATAAATAAATAATAAAAAAATAAATATAAAAAATAAAATAACTGAGGCCCCGGTCCGGGTTACTTCCAAGGCTAACTGTTTTGTTCCACACAGCCTCTTCCAGGGCTGACTGTTTGATGGGAGTATATAGTGGATATAAAATTTGAAAAAATGAATTATTATTCAAAAGGTTGAAGAGGTACAAAGCTGGCTAACAAACTCATCCAATGTCTTTCTCCAAATTAGCTCCATATGACAAAAATTACGGAAAATAATCTGGGTCAAACGACTTTCTATAAACGGGCTTTTATGTCTTCAATGAGACATCTAGTGACAACATGCTCGGAGGCTCTTTAGCCACCCCTTTAATAAAGTATTTCGCCAAATTTCAAGCTTGTGCTTATGGAAATATCTGAGATTCTCTTGTCTGTATACATACGCACACACGCACACACGCACGCACGCACACACACACACACACACACACACACACACACACACACACACACACACACACACACACACACACACACACACGCACACAAACGGCTTTTCGCGCAAAATGTACGTTCAACAGCGAGGTTGGCGTGACTAGCCATGATATAATTTTTATTTTGTTACTAAAGTTGTCAGAGGATTAGGCCTGCCCGTCTTTGACATCATGGACATGCTATTAAATTCACCCTACCGTGACCCGTCCCAAAAAGTCCCTTCTATAAATAGAAACTTAAAAAACGCAGAGCATTCTATGTTACAGGACCAAAATACGAAAATTAATTAATTAATTAAGTAAGTAAGTAAGTAAGTAAGTTTTATTGCTTGCTATAAATGTAGCTGCACAGATTGCCTATACATGTATTCCAGGCACAAATAAGTGAGATGAAGGCATTGGGACTAAAGGAGCGTCTGGAAAAAACAGAGGCAAACTGGGCGTCGGATCTCAAACGGATTGAAGACATGCTGCGTGTGATTCGTAAGTTTTTCTTAATATAATATAATATAATATAATATAATATAATATAATATAATATAATATAATATAATATAATATAATATAATATAATATAATATAATATAATATAATATAACATAATATAATATAGCGTAACGTAGCGTAATATATAAGAACAATGTGCAAGTAATTAACTAAGCCCCGATTCGATTCGTTTAGTCGTCGATTTGTGCAAAGAATGGTTACTACTTTCGGAAGTTTGTGAAAATATATAATGTCAATTAGTGTTTTAGGGTTTCAGGTGCATTCATTTTCTGTCTAAAGCCATCTGCGAGGCAACGCCCAGGTTTCAATTGTCATGCTACTCTGTAGTGAAGAAGAGAGTAACATGGAGAACAGCCAACGTACGTATCTAGCTACATGCATTCTGTACCATTTAACCCTTTGCGTGTCTGCAGCGTTTTTTTGTAGGAATCATCGAGACAAAAACCGCCACCGACGCGCAAAGGGTTAACTATGACTATTATAGGGCATTGTGAATAATTTGTGCTGATACTGTAGGCATAGTCTTTCCACATTACACATCAATTAATAGTATTTTTTTCATATTAATGTCCGAAAGCAATGTGGAAAAGACACAAATTTAAACTGAATGCCGTCAACCAAATCACTTCCGTAATTGACACAGTCTTTCAATTTCTGTTATTTCTTCTTTTTTTTTTTTAAATTCCCCCAGATAAATAGTATATCAACAGGCATGTCCATCAGTGTAATTTATTCTTTCCGAAAAACATTTGAGAAGGCAGGTTTTTTAAAAATTTGGATATATTTTTTTTAACAAGCTCCTTTTTATCTTAGTCTTCGTTAATGTGTTTTCAGTCTCTTAATTGTCTGTGCCCCCCCCCCCCCACCTCCCCACTATCATTTCCCCCCCAACACACTCATCATTTATGCAATACAGGATGAATGCAGGAGACTAGGGGGGAAACTGGCTGTGATCGAGAGTGCTGAGGAAAGGGACCACGTCAAGAAAATCGCTGATGCGTCTGGTCTGAGTATGTTTCTTTGCATCTTTCACTTCCAGCAAAATGAGCAAGAGTTGTGTTCAACTTCATACCCCAGTAGCAAAACGTCTTCGTGCCCACGACGGCCGCAGTCGGCCCACGCACAGCATGGCGCGAGCCCACTGCTGCCGTCGGTGCACCCAGGACCTTTTCTTACTGGGTAGGTTAAGGGTAGTGCCTATTTAGCTTTACGTCTCTCTCTCTCTCTCTCTCTCTCTCTCTCTCTCTCTCTCTCTCTCTCTCTCTCTCTCTCTCTCTCTCTCTCTCCCCCCCCCCCTCCTCATGCCATGCAGCTGGCAAATAAGATTGTCCATAAAGTCCAACGGTAATATTTTTAAATCACACGATCACAAAAGCGTTCTTCAAGTGTGATGTGCCAAGAATTTCAGACGACAGGTGAACCTAAGATTGTTCAAACATGCGTGTTTATAAAGCCCGCTGTATACCACTAAGCTATAATAGCCCATTCACGAATTACTGCGGTCTTTTAGGCAATAGGATTTACCGTTCTGCGCAAACGCTCTGTCAATGTGAATAACACGATTCAATAAGAAGATTTGAGTGTTGTATTGGTATTCATTATCAGAAAAAGAAATGAAACAAAAACTGTGGTAATCGAATCCAGGACATCCGGGTCTTGGGGTGGGGTGGGGGGCAGGGGGGGGGGGGCGCGGGGGGGGTGGGGGCGAGGGGTGGGGGTGGGTGGGTGGGGGGTGGTATGCGTGACTGGCGTTTTTTTTTAAATTTTCTTGATTCTTGATTGCAATTGTTTTATCCACTTGATCTTTGACCAAATGCTCGTCGTAAACCGTGAAATCCCTTAAAAGGTTTATGTGTGCCGTGAAAACGTCCTGGTTATTTCGTGAAACGTGCGCCTGTTGCCAGATTGAAAATTGTAGTACAAAACCGTCTGCCCCTGTGTTACGTTTGTGGTTGTGTTATTCTTTGAAGGGCATGTGTAAGTTAATCATAGAAAAAATCCGATGTTCAGTTTTGGATAAGAATTACGTACTTTTTTAGTATGATTCGTTTTCCTTTGTAGGAGAGTTGCGATCGATTGTAACAAAGTCTGATCTACTTTAGACTGGAAGGTTCGGGCAGGGTCGCGACCTTTCTAGTGACCTCAAATATGACGTCAAAGTTTTGCACTGAGTTGGCTACAATTCGCGACATTTACGCAATGCACGGAATTTACGGAATTCACCAAGGTGTTAGTAGAAAATTGATCCAGGGTGTTCTTTTTCATGAATATTAATGAGTTTTTATGTTTTCTTTTCTGATTGGTTGCGTTGTGCAGTTTGTGGGTGTTTGTATTGGAAATATGTAATAGTACAATAAAGGGTGTTAGCGAATTATGTGCGTGCATTGTATGGAAGACTCAGTGTATCAGAATTGTAAATGCATTGTAGAGAGACAGTGCACCAAAGTGTGGATGCATTTGTGGGTGCATTGTGCTGAGATTTCATCGTGAGAATAAAATACTTTTGGAACTGTTACTCCAATGTGGTCTACAACCTTGTGCCACGTGTGACGAGTTGCAGCTGAGTGAAGTTTCTTTACAAGAACCCTACGTGAGTGCATCTGGTGTGATTGCATCATACTACGACTACCACGTAAGACCCTGCTCCCCCTCCCCCCTCTCTCCCCGTCGTTTAATGATTTTCCGGCCAGTTCGGTAATCATGACAAAAAGGCTGATTGCCAAGTGTGTAAAATGCAGAGAAGAAGCCAACGGAGAAAGAATGCAGTTCAGGAATGCTGTGCAGCAGCGCCAGAATCAACAGGCTCTTTAACAGCATCTCTCTACCCTACATCCCCCCCCCCACCTCCCCCCCCCCAGCTGTTAGAGTGAAAGCTGTCTCTTTTCTCTTTATCATCTTTTTCCATCGTGAAACGTGAATGCTGGTTTTTTTTACTCGTGATTCGTGAAACCCCAAAATAAATCTTCGCGAATCCCCCCCCCCACACCCCCCCCCCCTGTTGTACCTTAATCCTCTTGTACATGCAGCGCCGGTACTTTGTTGAGTACTAGTGGATGTATGCACACGGTAATGCAACTCCAAAGAGCCCCTCGGGCCCCAGGAGCATCGATTCAATGTGTTGTCAGCAAGAGGCATAGATCCTCATGAGCCCCCGCAGCTGCGGGGGTTCATGAGGATCAATGCCTCTTGCAGCTGGATCGTGTTCACCTTTTCTCGACATGAAGGGGTTAAAGTCTTGGGCTCTCTTTGGCGTTGAATTAACCAAGATCGCAGCAATTCACCGCGTCCACTGGCAATGAAGGGGCGAAGCGACCATCCTGCTACAACTGGGTCTCCAGAACTTAGTGAAATTGGTGACGGTCCTGTTGTAACAAGATCGGCTTAGAACCTTTTAAGATCACCTTTACACAGCAAAACACCCCACACCATTTGTCCTAGTCTTACAGCACGGTGCTATACCTCCAGGGGGCTGCCAAGCTTGAGAGTGAAAACGTGAATGCGATCCAACTGCAAGAGATATAGATCCTCATGAGCCCCGCTACTGCGTGAGCATCCTAAGGACCTATGCCGGTCTTGGCTTTTGGTCGCTGAAGGAATACAAATTTCAGGAACCAAAATGTACGTACAGTGACAGGGAAGGGGTTAACTATTCAGTTTATGTTTTAGGTGAACTGTGGCTGGATGGTACTGACATAGAATACGAAGGAATGTGGAAATGGGCCAGCAGTGGATCTGCGTTCAGCTTCACGGACTGGAATAATTGGGAACCGAACGACTCACTTGGTGGAGAGGACTGCCTTATCATGGTCAAATCCGTGGGTTGGACGTGGAACGATACTAAATGCGATAAACAACATGGTACCCTGTGTGAGTTTAGGTGAGTTATTTATCAGAGATGGCTGGCTGGCTGGCTGGATGGATGGGATGAATGGATGGATGGATGGATGGACGGACGGATAAATGGATGGATGACACATTTCTGGATGCTCCTCGCTTTTGAGGTTTAGTCACAAGTGTGCAGCAGATCACGTTCTTTGATATGCTGCACTCTTATCTGAACAAACGTTTGTCTTGAGTATTTGATTTTGTGTAAGCTTAGTATTGTAATCTTGATGTTTACTACTTTGCAATTGAAGAACCTACTACCTGAGATGAAGGCTATCCAGACACACATCGAGCACCCTTCGTGCAATATGACATTGAACCGTCTGTGTTGGGTTACTTCGAGGGTTTCATTCTGGTACTGTAGTCCGATGAAGATGATTATCAGATCTACGCGCCGTAGGCGCGGAGGTCCGATAATCATCTTCATCGGACTACAGTACCAGAACGAACCCTCGAAGTAACCCAACACAGAATAGTCAATTCCATTGTCGTGCAATCCGAAGTGCACAATATTTGAAGGCGCCACGTTATCTTCGACGCCAGGAGTAACGTCACACTGAATCATTTCTGTGTGCTACACAGTCGACGCGACTCTTTTGTGCATGTATAGGCTTAATTGCCCCCAGTCGTGCAAATGTGCTTGATTTTCGCCGCTAGAATTTCAAAAGGTTACCAGTGGTGCTGCTTTTAAGTAACCACGGGCAATTTCAAAATCTGTACAACGGAAGAGTGGACTTGTGTCACTGGATTCAAGTGACTATCTTCTACATAGTGATGCACGGGACTGCGTGGCAAACTCCTGGGTACAGTAGGCCTGATTTCGTACATGATGCATTTGTTGGCCTCTTTCGCCGATTGCAACCACTACTGAGCCCACACGCACAATCAACAATAAATCGATCTTTTCAACAAACTGAAGTGGCATAGATCTGTCACAATTTCTTAATTTATTTCTCTTTCTCTCTTGCTGCACGCGTGTAACTTTCCACACAACATTACGTGCTGACACACACCGTGGAAAGGTCAGGGCCTCATCAGTTCAGATTTTGAATTGCGACATAATTGTGCAGGACTTGTGTCGCGTGCTCTCCGAGAAAGTCATCTCGAAATAAGCTATTTTTCATTTGTATCCATAATGTGTACCACTGTTTGATCTCTGTGTTTTCAGTTCATTTATGAAGCAAGGTGTAAAATGATCTAAACGTTTAGACCAAAGACCGACGTAGATTTGTGCGCGATATAGAAATGCGGATTGGTCAGCTGTTTAACTCATTCAGCTCCGACACGCAACGGCAAGACATGGATCGAGCATGATAGTTCAAGTGTTGTGCCAGGGTCGATCTATTCTGGCACAACACTTGAACTATCACGCTCGATCTGTTTCCATAAGTGTAATAGAGTCTTCAGGGGGCAACTTCAAAATTTGTGGATTACGGTCCTGGAGCAGAATGAGTTAAAAGATACAGGTGCGGCAATGATTCTAGGGGGTAGACAATAAGGCATTGTACCCCTTGCGGTTTTGATGTGCGGACCAATCACAGTGTCCGAAAATGGACTGACTGAACGACAATAAGCCGATACCACTATGCTCTATGCTCGTCGACGCCATATTGTTATCATCATCACCCACACCATCATTATTGCAAAATCTATAGGACATCGGAGCGCACAACGTTTTTTAATTTCAAATATCTCCGCAAAGATGCACTTTCCTGTACCACTCTCAGAACAATTAGCGTTTAGTGAAAATGGACACACCATGGGCTATTTTCGCATAACTCCTGTGATTTGTTAATTTTGCTGTACAGTCGTAAAAATTGATAAAAACACGAGATCAAGCCATTTCCAATACCCTAATAGAGCCCTAGCGGGAAACGGTCAGATTTCAATATCGAGGTCAAGCATGCATACTTCATGTGTGCCTGCTCTGTTTCAGATTTGAAAACTTGGCCATCTTAATCATACACGTGAAAATGGACCTTTCTTATACCGAGATGAATATATCTGGCGCACATTAGGGATATAAAATCAATATTTCTTGAAAATATTCTGAATGTTTACGACTGTACAGAAAAACGGACACATTGGTCGAATTTCTGGAAAATTAGGTCAACTGACACTAAATGATATTTGTTCCAAGATTGGTATAGAAGAGTGGTTCATTGCGAATATATATGCAAAAACGTTGGCCGCTCCACTGTCAAACGACCTACCAGTGCATCTTTTGTTTGCAGCTCGCCGTTCTGAACCACCGTCGTTCAAGGTTGTCTTCGAGGCTGAGGCAGTCAATCTGTACAGCAAAAGACATGCTGCACTGGTACCAGGTAGTAAAACCCACTTCGGCGTCATGACCTAGTGGACACCACCCCACTACAAGAGGCATAGATCCTCATGAACCCCCGCATCTGCGGGGGTTCATGAGGATCTATGCCTCTTGCCGGCTTCATTCATATGGCGTTCCTCACACTGAGCATACATCAAGCTTATAGTATGTGACGATCTCAGAAGCTGAATTCGTGGTCGCTGACAGCGATGAGGTTATACGGTAGCACTTTCGTGCTTCAGCAAGATGCGAGCAGGACTGATTTATTTCACTTTGTATATCTGTACGACGAAATAAAAACGACATAACACAGTATATTAAGGACAGCCTCTGGAGTGAGTTTTATTATTATATTACTATAATTATTTTACTATTATTAATTCTGTAAAATCGGTTTTAAATAATATTGCATTCTTCTACTGTCAGGCTGTTTCCAGTTCCTAAGTCTCACGTCATAGCGATTCCCTTGGCGAAAGGTAGAATTCACCATGAGAAAGTAAAAATCATTTGGATCTACACAATAGTTTTGATACGTACTGTTTTTGGTGTTTTCTCTCGGTTCGACGAACATTGTTATTTTCACAAGGAGGAGACTTTGAGCTCTAAAACGATTCACCCTAAAACCAAACAGCTCTTAACGACGGCCAAATGAGAACGGAAGTTTCTTACCACGCTTGGTTCTGGGAAATGGTTGTGCTGTAAATCAAGCGATTGTTTGACAATTTTACGCTTTTGATTATGTATGGCAAATGTAATCTAATTACTCAATAATCATGCAAATATCAAAATGTTTACTTTTTGTGTCATTCTCTTATTTCCTTTTTCTTTGTCTGTTGAGTTTCTGTGGGCGGTTTAACCCTTTCCCTGCCACTGGACTCATATCTTGTGTCTAAAGTATGTGTTCATTCAACGACTAACCAAAAGCTACAACCGTCCAAGGAACATGGGTACATACTGGTCTCAGCAAGAGACAGATCCTCATGAGCCCCCGCGACTGCGAGGGCTCATGAGGATCTATGTCTCTTGCAGCTGGACCCTGACCACTTTTCCTCGGCAGTGAAGGGGTTAATTGACATTTACAAACGGAACAGCCACCGGTTCCTTTGGCCCAGGATCATGGGAGGCAATATATATCGTGGTGTCCACTGATAAAATGCTAGATTACTACCTTCAAAATCGTCCCAGTGCAAAAAGGCCAGGGGCCGATGTCGGCCGCCGTTGCGGGCCCGCGCACGGCCCGATGGCCTTGTATGTATTGGATGTTGCCTGCGGAAACACTAAAGCAGCAGTGTCATGGCATTATAGGGACCGCCCTGAGGACATTCGTTAGCCGGTGTAACACACCAGAATGACCGTTACGCCAAAACCGACCGGGGGTAGTCTTGCCTAGTATACTGCGCCAAAGAACCCGGGGGTCTATCTGACGTGGCAGCTTTCCACACTAAACTGACCACGGGTGAGTCTGACGTAGGGATCATTCTGGCATGTTATATCGGTAACTGGCCTTCTTCATTGACCACAAGACAAGACAAGACAACACAAGACAAGACAAGACCCTTTATTGTCCATGAGGTGGAAATTTTTCTTTTGGTGAGCAAGAAGGTTTTAAACTGTTAAGCTCCGCCGAAACACGCACTTAAAAACAAACAAAATACAACACCAGCAGGAAAAGAAAAGAAAAGAAAAGCGGTACGCTGCATGCAGCCCGGTCACTTTGGCCTAGTAAACTCGGAAAGTTAGCCACGCTATAGTACCCATGGTCGATCTAGCACGGTGGGGTTACTCTTGCGTGTTACACCGATTGCCGGATATCGTTACAAGGACAGAAACTGCGGACTAGAGTCACAAAGCGGATAATACAGCACTAACTCATTCAAGGCCGCCCGCATCAATACCTGCGAAAGTGTCGTATCGCGTTGCCGGCGGCAACGCTATACTACGCTTTCGCAGCTTTTGATGCGGGGCACCTTGAATGAGTTAATGGACGCGGGAGCATCTTTTATCAAGTGAAAGGACTGAGAGAGGCTGAACAACAACCCAATACACAAGGTCATCGGTCCGACACTGTAATGCATGTGTGCTCGTCCCTTAAGCAACACACGTTGTAAACCGCATATTTATATGCAGACGTCGTGGGCAACTCCTATAAAATCTTCGTTCGCGAAGTCAAGCCAAGATGATATGTATAGGCCTATAGTGTCTTCCACAAGAAACAGAATTACAAATTGCAAACTCACATGAAGCTCGATCAGCATAGTCCACATCAAACCAAAACATGACTGGACGGTTCTAAGACAAAACCAGCCAAGCGAGCAAAAAGAAAACTGATGCTAATTTTAACCCGTTCAGTGCCAATTGACGCCGACTGTGTCCGTGCGATCTTCATTAGTTCAAGGCTTAAAAACCACAATCTGTCCCAGTAACATGGAGTCAAAGTTCTGTCAGCAGGATCTATACCTCCGCAAGTTGGGTGGCGCACATATTTTCTCGGGACTGAACAAGTTAAATCTGAAACCTGTTGACTAAAATACCAAACCTCTTTTCATGAAGACACTAAATTAGAGTACAGAACCATAATAAAAAGTTTGGTAAACCAAACCGTTAACTCCAAAAAGTATGGAGTGCTGTTCTAAGAAACTCGGGTGTATTATACTCGTATAAATTTCAAAATAATAATAAAAATAATAAAGGTAATTTATATAGCGCCTAATCACCAAGGTGCTCTAGGCGCTTTACAATCGCAGTAATGAAACAAAGCAAAATACAAAGAACAAGCACACAAAACAACAAAAATACATTGATTTACAAGGAGCAAAAAAACTCTCTCTCTCTCTCTCTCTCTCTCTCTCTCTCTCTCTCTCTCTCTCTCTCTCTCTCTCTCTCTCTCTCTCTCTCTCTCTCCCTCTCTCTCTCTCTCTCTCTCTCTCTCTCACACACACACACACACACACACACACACACACACACACACACACACACACACACACACACACACACACACACACACACACACACATGATGAGCCGGCAGACAAAATGGTCTTGACGTATATGCAACAGAGAAAAGGTGTGTTTTAAGCTTGGATTTGAAAATGGGAAGAGATGATGAGTGACGCACATGGAGAGCGTTCCATGTAATGGGACCAAAATACGAAAATGCACGATGACCTTGAGTGACCTTATTACATCTAGGGATACGGAAAACACGAGTGTCTGAAGCAGAGCGATTGTGCGATTATGTAATCCGAGGATACTCAAGTTTATTAGGACCGTACATCAGATAACCATCGTGTTTACGATGGATTTTGACTATGATTGCGTGTCTTCATAAAAGAAAGACTGACTTTTATTCGCCTTGTTTCAAATTTGCGAGCCTTTAGCTGTCAGTGGCGCTTTTCAGTTGTCGCGTGGATTCCTTTCGGAATCATCGCGACAAAACAACAACAACAACAAAAAGAAGAACAACAAAAAACGCTACCTACATCCAAAGGGTAAACAAGCTTCAGTGATTGCTTTTTTTCTGCTGGGCTAATTGTGTCCCCGAACCGTCCACTTGCTCTTGCATTGATACAGCATGGCCGAAACAACGCAACGACATTCACACATGAAGCTCAGCATAGTCTGTGCGCCTCAGTCAGCCGCCGTGAGATGGCCTTAGTTGCCTGCTCGGCGTTAAACCCCAAATAACTAACTAACTAACGCCTCAGTCAGATCAGATTCGGATATTTCATTTCGTTCTGCAGAACGAGGCGCACAGACTATGCTGAGCTTGGAAGAGACGTAAATCCGCATGGGCGTCGACCTTGCATGGGGCGGGGTCTTGTGTGGATCTGTGCCTCTTCGCTGTTTCAAATGGATGGTGCTCTTGAATGAGGACAGTTCGGTCACAGCAAGGTCACGGAGACCTTCTCCACGATTTAAAGCGACGTTCTCCGGGTAATAAAGGCGTTACAGCCCGATCGTTATCACCCTCATGCATTTTCTTGGTATGTCTATTATACAGTACTATGATGGCTACATTTAGTTTAATTATGACTTTTAAATATCGCAACATTAAGGACTTGTTTGATCTTCTTCTCCTTTCCTACGTAGGAGAGTTTTCTAATGTGCGAAAGGGCTCAAACGACACCTGTGATCCGTGTGCCTACTCACATTTCTTCTGAGAAGACGACTCCGCAAGATAGTCTATATTTAAAAAAGGCAATCATTGAGAATGAGTAGGAAAGTCTAAGTTTAAGCGGGACAAACATGGAGAACCCGTTTTATTAGCGATTTAAGCACTCACATTTCTCCAACGCCCTTTTTAACGCAAATTTAAGTTGACGTCACAAAATGGGACGCACCTCATAGTGCTTGAGTCAGGGACCGGATCTCTGCAATCATGTAACCTACTTCCGAGAGCAAACAACCCTCGCTGTGCCTTTGTCAACTGTCGTCTACGTTCGTCCGATGACTCTAACTCACTTGGATTCAAGCGCAGCCAGATTTGAAAGCGGAACTAATTCTGTAAGTATGGGCACTTGCTAACGACTTGACAAACTGAGTGCTTAACCTGAAACTCGCCATTTTTGGGAAAATCTATATTCGCGAAAGCTTAGTATTCCCGTGATAATCGTAGATTATTTTACCCATTTCACCCCACGGTCGCATTTCCCACATTTTGAAGGCGTTTCCTAATGGGTGTGCAACAGTTGCAAGAGATGTCTTGACCATGATAATTCAAGGGTAGTGCCAAATAGCTTGGCGCCATCAGGCGCCAAGCTTATCTGGCACTACCCTTTAATTATCATGGACAATCCATCTCCTGCTGTGGACTCGGGGCTGAATGGGTTAAATGGGTTAAAGCACCATATAAAATGTGTTAAAGCAATATATATATATATATATATATATATATATATATATATATATATATATATATATATATATATATATATATATATACTCTTGAAATGCATGGTATCTGGGGACAACCGCATGCCTGTGAGCGTGAATCTGGGAACATGCTCTGGATCTGGGAACATTGAAATGTTCTCATATCCAACCCAAGGTTTTTTTTTTCACTGAATCTGATTCAGGCAATGAAAATAAAGGGAAAAAAACAATGTTCCCAGATACCAAAAAATTTTCGACAGGTTACTTCCCCTGGTCTACAACTGTCTGGCTTCGGTGGGAAAGCAGTTTTCCAAGTCTGGATACGAAACTAAAAGTGCGACCTAGTCTCATCCATGCTCAGTGCAGCTCTTGATTCTAATTTATCACTTTTTACACAATTACCACAGTACAAAATTAAAAGAAGAAGAGAAACAAATATAAATGATGCCAAATACTAAACTCCATGCCCAGCTCTGTTCAGTTAATATTGGACTCGAGGTCAAGGCTATCTGTAGTATACAAAATGGCCACAGAGAAGAAAAAATGGATGAGTAGATCGAAACACCATTGCTGTGTTCCTGTGTGCATGTCAAATAGGGCACAGAATAATGAAATCATGAAACTTTCTTTTCATACTTTTCCTAAAGCAACCGAAACTCAACAGAGGAAAGAGTGGTTGACCCGAATTCGTCCCGACGAAGGACGAGACTTCAAGGTAGGTCTACGTTGTTTACTCTCAGTTTTACTAATGACTATTTATTGCACAAAAACAACAGAATTGAACAATGACTTTGACGGCTGTTGAGTTCCTGACAGGGTAAAGTCTAGAAATGTATTTGAGCAGTCCAGTTGTTATTTTCTTAGGTCTTCAAGAAACAACTACTGAACTAGCCACAGATGGAAACAACGAACATTCAGACTGTGCAAACTGCAATGCATCATGATGTACTTTACAATTTGCATCTGTAATGTTTTCTACGAATCCAAAACTAACCAAATTGTTTGTTTGTATTCAAACATTGAACTTTGAGTGGTAGTATTTATAACTATGAAATTTTTCTTCCCCAGATCACACAGCACACAGTTGTGTGTTTTCTCCATTTTCTTCCAGTTCCAACTGATTATGTGTGGACACAGCTTAAAAGAAAGTTAAAACCTGATGCCGTTCCAAGCATGTTTACCTGGAAACAGACTCAAACCCGAAAAAACCACCAGTGAAGCATCCAGTTCTGTCGCCGCTAAAACGTGCCAATAAGTAAGTACATGTTTCAGACTGACAGTTCACATTTCATGATTCATTAGAGCAGTCTTCACATAAATACAGGAATATGTTGATGTCAGCAAACTGTGTGGTTTACAGTTAAAATGTCTTCCAATACTATTTTACTATCATAAGCTGCAGTCCAGGCAAAGTTGCTTTAGAGTCAAATGTGAACTGCATGGAGAGAAGGGGGTTGTGGGTATGCAGCACTAATGGTGCTACATCAGCTCAAAAACACATCTTTTCCAGTCATACCACTCTGTTTCGCCACATTCCAGTCTCTTAACTGTCTCACTGTAACAGTATGAAGACCCCCTGCCCGTTCATATGGTCACGATGGCTGGTTTTTCGAGGATTGGATGTGTTCAGGTGCTGTCAATTTTGAATCTGTATGTACATTTTGTTGCTGCTGTCTGATGAGTTTTGTCCAGTTTGGTCATTTTGTCTCAGACTGTACAGGGCTTAAAAGCCTGCACTGCAGGTATTTTGCACTATATATTTCACGGCTGTTTGGCCCAGCGCTAGAAGTGGCCACTTATTTTTTTCCAGGCGGGCCGAGAAACTGGGTCACAAGTCGTGCGCGCGCGCTGCCTCAGCCAGTCTCTCAGCTGTCAGGCTAGCTGATAAGCGGGCTTCCTGCTAGGCGCAGTACAGCAGGGAAAATGACTACCTTTTGTTTTTCATGACTTTCTTATTTACCGTTCAAATGTGTGATGCAAAACTTTGTTTGTTTAAAAGCGGACATTCTGCCCGACACTACTGGTTTGTCACAACTATAGTGTGTTTGGTGTCAGTGTGTCGGGCAGAATGTCCGCTTTTAAACAAACAAAGTTTTGCATCACACACTTGAACGGTAAATAAGAAAGTCATGAAAAACAAAAGGTAGTCATTTTCCCTGCTGTACTGCGCCTAGCAGGAAGCCTGCTTATCAGCTAGCCTGACAGCTGAGAGACTGGCTGAGGCAGCGCGGGCGCACGACTTGTGACCCAGTTTCTCACTGAAACAGCCGTGATTTATTATTATGCACCCTTTTTTCCAGGAAGCTGAAGGCAAGACCAGATTTCGAGGATAACAGTGGATCCAGCAGCAGTGATGTGCTTGAAGACCACAGCACTCGCCCAGTAGCAGCTGGACCTGCACCACAGGATGAATGTTCAACCACTACCAGCTGATCTTTGCGTGCTTCCTGCGGAGAAACATTTGAGCCTCCTAAATGACTGCATCACGGAGCTACAGCAGCAGCTTCTTGCAGTACAGGCCCAGGTGACGCGACTACAGTTGGAGCAGTTTGGGGGTCAGTCGATTTTCCAGTGATGACTACCTATTTGATACACAACTTTTAAAGTACTCTTTGACTACATTGAGACAAGTGCAGCAAGTATGAGGCAGCCATATTATAAATATGTTACAGAGGATGTAGCAGTGACGAACAGATCAAGGGTCATGCCACTGGCTGATGAACTGTTTATGTTTCTGGTTTCACAAGTCCTGCGTGTAAACAAGCAACAACTGTGATAATGAATAATCCAGACCAAAAAGGTGACTGCCAAGCGTGTGAAATGCAAAGAAGTACCCAACGGAGAAAGAAACACGCTTATACCCTTTGTCAAAATAGACAAACAAACAGAGACATTAGCCGCTACTTATGTTCATATGCAGAAGGAATGTGGCAACTCAATAGTCAGTATACATAGTTTTTTGGTATGTTGGTATCTTGCACTGAAAAGCCTCTGCTCTTGTCTTACTTTTTCAGCATTAACCTGAAACTTTAGTCAGTATATATATCATAGTTTTCCAAATTCTGCTCATGTGTTGGTGCATGTGCAAGTGTGTTGAGTGTGAGAGAACGAACGAATTTTAGCAGTCAAAGCATGCCATGAAGCAGATCGCTTGCAGTCTCAAGGTTGCCACATTCCTTCTGCATATGAAGATAAGTAGCGGCTAATGTCTCTGTTTGTTTGTCTATTTTGACAAAGGGTATTTACCCGAAATATTAATAAATTGTGTTGTACCGTTTTTTCTAAGCGTGTTTCTTTCTCCGTTGGGTATTTCTTAACTGTGATAATGGACATAATACTGCCATGGTGTAGCTTCTGTCACCTGCATGGTGTTAAATCATTATAACTACTATATTTTATGAATATTTGTTAAGCAGCTGGGTGCTAAAGAGTAAATGAAGTTGTCTTTTTTTTTGGCATGTTGGTATCTTGCACTGAAAAGCCTCTGCTCTTGTCTTACTTTTTCAGCACTAACCTAAAACTTTAGTCAGTATACAGAATTTGGAATGGAAGTCAAATTGCGTATACCAGGTTAAATTTGCTTTTTGGTTTTTGAAACAGTTACTAAGAATTCACACTTTACGGTGACACAAATTAAAATTTGTTATACATTTATCATAGTTTTCCAAATTCTGCTCATGTGTTGGTGCATGTGCAAGTGTGTTGAGTGTGAGAGAAATATTTGCATGTATAGACTTTATAGTCTACAGCAGTAACTTTATAGTCTACAGCAGAAACTGTTGTGAGCAACCACCCTTACAGCAGATCACCTGTCTTTACAGACCAACATTTAGGTGCCTGCAGCCCAGGCGACCCTGTTTGCCCTTCATGACCCCTCTTGACAGAGCATGAGATTTTTAAGGCCACTTTCTTCTAGCAAAAATGGTGATTGCCAAGAACAGGTTCTTCTGTATGTTTATTTATTTTTGTTGTAACATCTAGCGTGTATGTGTGCATTTTTTATATAAAATGTCAATGTATTAAATTTTCGGCTTTCAATCTTGATTAAAAAAAAACCCAGGGGATCAGCTGTGATAGCTTAACTCAATCGCCGCCAGCAGCATCCGGATGCGGTTGGCCGCGAAAGATTGGTTGTACGTTGCTTAACGTCCTGACAGCAAAAAGACTTTCTCAGGACGTGCCTGCGCTGCTTGTGAAAAAAAACTTAATATTGAATGCGTGTCGCCAGCCAGTCTAATACGCGAAATCTGGCTATCAGTATCAGTACTGCCTGACATTGTGATGATTCCTGCAGGACACAGACTGACAGTGATTAGTACAGTTTTAGTTTCTCTGTACGCTGCTTCACCCTCTGGCTATCAGTACTGCCTGATATTGTGATGATTCCTGCAGGAATCATTGCGACTTAAAGTGCAATACAGACAGCCAAAGGGTTAACCTTATCTGTTGTCATCAGAATTATCACATTTAAGTAGAATGAAGTGCATGTTTTGTGCTTTTGTGAAAACTCCAATTTCTTTTGTTATGAAACGTTATGAAATATATGTTGTGTAATGGTTATATATGGTATAGATGTCATTTTAGTCTATCAACTAAGAATTGGTAATTAACTTTTTTTCCAGCCATAGCAGAGCCCATTAATTTTAACTAAACTGTCCGTGTCAAAAAAATTAAACTAATTCTCATTGCAAACGCAATATTAGGTTTCATTCTGATTCAAATATTCAGTTTTCTACACTGTTATTAGTCAGTCCTGCCAAGATGCTTACATATTGTTTATTTTTACTAGTAGTAGTATAGTCTGCCTGAGCAATTGAGCTTGCCTCCAGGGTTTTTTGTTGATGCAGATAACATTTTAATAAGACATGCACATGTTTTGTAACCATCTGTTGCACACGTGTTTATGTTTGAAAAGTGATGGCAGCTAGTTTAGGGCTTTCAAGCACTTTAGAACAAACCTGTTTTTAGTTGCAAATCATAAAAATGCTAACTGGCTACATGCATGATTATGAAGATAATTGTCTTTGTTTGCTTAACTACTCTCTCCCCACCCCACACCCCCCCCCCCCCACCCACCACATATCAATTGGTATTTCTATTTCGTTTAACTATTGTGCCAATTTTTGGGATTTTTTTGTTTTGTTGGTTATTTTATGTAAGCGCCATTCCAACACTCAGTATATGTCACTGTAGGCAATTTTTAAATACTTTTTTTAAATTCTGTGTTGCTAGAATCAATATGTCAGGTCGTGGTTGCCTGCATATTTACATTTATTATTAATATTATCATAATTATGGTTTCATGATTACATTTTTTTTTATTGTTCTGATGCCAGTTGATCAGTATTATGTACATGAATTTGACACTCTTTTTAACCCATTACATCCTGATGCTGATTTTGTCAGATTTGCTTATTGTCCTATGAAGGCTACATTAATATTACGTGACAGATCAACCATTTTAGTTCATGGGTAGTGCCAGAATAGCTTGGTGCCTCAGGCGTCAAGCTATTCTGGCACCACCCTTGAACTATCATAGTCAATTAATTTCAAGCAGGAGTGTATCAGAATGAAAAGGGAATAAGGACATGTCATATCAGATTCTTTTCTTTTCATAACCAATGTTGTTTGTGCCAAATCCTGTATGTTTAGGAGGAAATTTTGTCTCCAATCGAATTGTCAGTATATTCTGTTAATCTGTAAGAAAGTTAGTCATGGGCACAGTTTAAGAATGCGCTGTATCCAAAATCTGTTATGTGTACAGATCCCATTGCCAGAACCTCAAGTGTATATTCAGAGATGGTTTTTGTATGTCATGTATCAGAACAATTGTTTTTGTTAATTGTGGGCATGGTTTATTTGTACTTTTTGTGTATTGTTACAGACAGGTTTGTTTGGGTGGGTCGGTGGAGGGTTAATTAGTCAGTTGAATCCTGCCTGAGGATGATTTGTTTTAACTTCAGATTGCCCTGTGAAAACTATCTTCTGCTTTGCCGTTCTTCAAAAATGCCACTGCTCTTCTGATCTCTTCCCGGCTGGGTCTGTCACAGCTGATGGGTAGGTCGGTCTCTGCCGGCTGGATGTCTGGGGGGTCGGGTGGGCTAGGTCTGTTCAGTAACTCTTCAAAATACTCGGCCCATCTGTCGAGTTGGTCTGCTCTGTCTGCAATAGGCTTGCCTTCTTTGTCTTTTACTGGTCTTTCTGTATGGCCATAGTTGCCCGACAATCTTCTGGTAATGTCGTAGAGCTGTTTCATGTTGCCGCTGCCTGCTGCCTTTTCTACCTCTGCTGCCAGGCTGTCTGTGTAGGCCCTCTTGTCTGCCCTGATACTCCTCTTCACCTCGCGGTTGGCTTCCCAGTATTCCACCTGTGCCCTTTGGCTGCTCTCGTGCGACTGTTGTTGACAACTGCTTTCTTCTGCTTCTTCACTTCTATCTTCTTCAAGGTCTGTGCCGACAGCCAGTCCTTGTGATGGTGTTTCCTGAACCCTACAGTGTCTTTGCAGGTTGAGTTCAGCGCCTCTCTAACTGCCTTCCACTGCTGCTCTGTGGTGGCCGCCTCCTCTTCGTTTACTAGCTCCTGTAGCGCTTGAAACCGGTTGGACAGCACCAGTTTGAACTCTTCTCTAACTCCAGTTTCTCTCAGGAGGCCTACATTATAGCGCTGTCTTCTTGTTGTCTCTGTGCGGCTTTTCTTTAGCTTGAGCTTCATTCTTAAGATAAGCAGATGGTGGTCTGAGGCGACATCTGCTCCCCTCCTCACTCGAACATCTTGAAGGGATCTTCTAAATTTCTTGCTAATGCAGATATGGTCTATTGGTTCTCAGTTGTATGGTCAGGTGAGACCCAAGTTGCTTTGTGTATTCTTCTGTGTGGGAAGATGCTGCCTCCAATGACAAGTCGGTTTAGAGCACAAAAGTCTACAAACCTCACCCCGTTCTCACTCATCTCCGAGCCTAGTCCCTGTCTCCCCATCACCTCTTCGTATCCGGTGTTGTCCTCCCCTATTTTGGCATTAAAATCGCCCATGATGTTGGTGATGTCTCGCTCCGCACATTTGTCCACGGCACTCTGGAGTCGGTCGTAGAACTCTTGTTTCTCTTCCTCGTCACTGTCATTAGTGGGCGCATAACACTGGATGACGTTCAGCTTGAGCTTTTTCTTGGTTCTAAAGGCTGCTGTGATAATTCTTGGCCCAAGAGGTTCCCAACCCATCAGCGCTCTCTGTGCCACTGGTGACAGCATGAATGCTACTCCTTCTGTATGGGGGGCATTCTCCTCTTCATGACCTGAATACAGAATCATCTCCCCACTTAACAGCCTTTTCTGGCCAGACTGCGTCCATCTGGCTTCACTGATACCTAGCAGGGAAAGGTTGTACTTTTGCATTTCCGCTGCTATCTGGGTGGCCTTGCCGCTCTGGTACATGTTCTTGACGTTCCATGTGCCCATGGTTGTGTCCCTGGATAGAGAGAGGCGGCTCGGTCCTGTGGCTTCCGAAGACTTCCGGCTTTCACCACAGGACGTCATAAGTCTTCTGGTAGAAGAACCTTCCTCCTCCAGGAAAGGAATTACTGTTTGTCTTTTCGTCGGCGTTTTTGTAGCTATTTCCTTTTTTGCAGGGTGGGGAAGCTACCCCCACGCCCAACCCCCTTACTAGGAGGACCAGGGGTTTTCTGTCGGGGTCACCTTCCCTTAGACCATGTTGGTTCACGGCACCTTATTTCATTCGGTGCACCCCTCTCACGAGGGACCCCCTATCCACCAACCAGGGGATGCGCCTCAACGCCATATGGTCCCAGCGCGAGGAATATTGGGCCAATATTGGACCAATATTGGTGTGCTGGCTGGGTAGTCCTTTTATACTGAATTTGCATATCTAACAAAGGACTGCGGCTCAGGGCATTTGACCATTGTTCTCGTCTTCTCTTAGTTTCTGGGTCATGATAACTAACATGTCTATTTACCAATGCAATTTACTAAATAAGTTTACTTACTCTTTGATCAGGGAATAAGCCTCTTTACTAAATGTCTAGTAAAGAAACCTATTTACTGAAATAAAAAGGCCTGGCTATACTTTTTTTTTACTGAAACTTAGACAACAAAACAAGAACAAAGGTCATGATGCTCATTGAAACATGATTAATGATCAGCCAAACAAGCACATAAAAGAAACTGTTTTATTAACTGAATCCAATATGACCCTCTTGATTAAGTAATAATCAAATCGCTCATTATCCTGTCCAATATTAAAATCTTGATTAATCAATAATCAAATCACTCATAATCCTGTACACCCAAATTATTTACTCACCCCACCCGGGTCTGCCCTGGGGGACCCGGGTCTGCCCTGGGGGACTTGGGTGGGGTTAGGTACTTTTTAGTTCCCAGGGTCACCCTGGTCAGCCCCACAGGGTGAGTCCCCCACCCGGGTCTGCCCTGGGGGACTTGGGTGGGGTTAGGTATTTTTTAGTTCCCAGGGTCACCCTGGTCGGCCCCACGGGGTGGGTTTTTCTCTCTATTCTGGGGCATGTGTTTCTGTCTACCCGAGGTCCATTCATCTGTATTTGCCTTTTTAAAACTCTCCCTACTGTCTGCACTGCCTGTAGCTCTTGATATTGGATGTGTGTTGCTAAATGGTCTTGGCTTTATTTATGCCCCATGTTGTAGGTTTATTTAATGTATTTGACCGGCTGGCGACATACATTCAATTTTCTGTTTAGTTTTTTTTTTTTCACAAGCAGTGCAGGCACGTCCTGAGAAAGCCTTGTTGCTGTCGGGACGTTAAGCAATGTACAATCAATCTGCCCTGGGGGACTTGGGTGGGGTTAGGTATTTTTTAGTTCCCAGGGTCACCCTGGTCAGCCCCACAGGGTGGGGTTTTCTCTCTATTCTGGGGCATGTGTTTCTGTCTACCCGAGGTCCATTCACCTGTATTTGCCTTTTTTAAACTCTCCCTACTGTCTGCACTGCCTGTAGCTCTTGATATTGGATGTGTGTTGCTAAATGGTCTTAGCTTTATTTAGGCCCCATGTGTTAGGTTTATTTAATGTGTTTGACCGGCTGGCGACATACATTCAATGTTCTGTTTAGTTGGTTGTTTTTTTTCACAAGCAGTGCAGGCACGTCCTGAGAAAGCCTTGTTGCTGTCGGGACGTTAAGCAATGTACAATCAATCAACAATCAAATTATTTACTCACCCTACTGAGGTCCCACTAGGGTATCTTACTTATGTGCAAATAGACACTATGTGTGGTAAAACAAAAGCTAAACATGATGCACATGAACACAAATATTTAACAGGATTAATGATCAACCAAATGAGCACATGACCAATTTTACAATGAAAAAAAAAAACTGTTTTGTTTTACTGAATACAATATGACAATCTTGATTAGCTAATAATCAAATCACTCATAATCCTTAACACCTATCAAATTAGTTACTAAGCAACCAAGAAAAAAGAATAATATACATTTAGTAACGCAAGGAGTAGGAGAAAGCTAGATGAGATCCAATGTTACATCAGCTGATCCCCCTATTGAACACAAACATTTGATCAAACAACTCTCCTCCCAGTTTCAACAATGCCCAGAGGTCAAGACACAATATATACCAACCCTTTCGATCCATACCTTGCTGTCCATTTTTTCCTAACTGCTACCAGTATTCATCAGGTGCTGCAATTTTGCTCGAACTTGCAGTGTGTTTCTATTTTTCAGATAGACATTCCGATTTATTGCGAGTTGAATCTGTTTTCCAGATGGATAGATTTTTTTTTCAGCATATGTCAAACATGTTATACTGGAATAGAGATTTTACCAAAAAAAGCTATAAAGCACAATTGTTGATTTCTTTTTTTTTTTTTTTTTTTTTTTGTTTTCAGTCCTTTAGGACTAGGAGACAAGTTTTAATATGGACATGTGGTTGTGTGTGAGGTGCCTGGAGCAAATGGTTTGTCCTAAAGCTAAAGTTGCCTGGGCAATTTTATTATGAACAATCTTGAAGATTTTCAGCCTTTCCGCCCCAGCCATGCATAAGGCTATTTACTGACATAACACTGGTTAGAATCGTCTTCTATTATAACACAACATTTCAAATACCAGAAAAAAAAAGTGTTTATAAGATGAATATGAAACATCACACATTCTTGGAAAATTGACATGCCTACATTACCATTTTAGAAGAGTTAGAAATATATACAAACGATTTTGAATTTCCAAAACCTACAGTAGCTCGCTTGAGCTTGCCCTTAGCACCAAGTGAATGTTCTGTGTTTATGTACAGTGTGTGAGTGAATGCGCGTGATTCACGTGAGCATGCTTGTTGGGTTCAGTTCGCGGCGGCGCTTTGAGCCGATTTTCAATTGGGATAAAGCGCCTATTTAATGCGCTTATTATTATTATTATTATTATTATTATTATTATTATTATTATTATTATTTGTATTAACGTTTTTTATATTCAGTCCTACACCCTAGTTTGACCTCCAGCAGCCCTAGTACTTCGGCATCCCCACCCGGGTCTGCCCTGGGGGACTTGGGTGGGGTTAGGTATTTTTTAGTTCCCAGGGTCACCCTGGTCAGCCCCACAGGGTGGGTTTTTCTCTCTATTCTGGGGCATGTGTTTCTGTCTACCCTTTGTCCATTCACCTGTATTTGCCTTTTTAAAACTCTCCCTACTGTCTGCACTGCCTGTAGCTCTTGATATTGGATGTGTGTTGCTAAATGGTCTTAGCTTTATTTAGGCCCCATGTGTTAGGTTTATTTAATGTATTTGACCGGCTGGCGACATACATTCAATGTTCTGTTTATTTTTTTCACAAGCAGTGCAGGCACGTCCTGAGAAAGCCTTGTTGCTGTCGGGACGTTAAGCAATGTACAATCAATCAATCAACCTAGTACTTCGGCACTGTGTTTCCTTATGGTTCCATGTTTTTGTTTTGTGTTCTGCCACCTTGTATTTGATTTATGAGAAGAGTTTAACAAATAAGGGGTTACTTAATAATGGTGATGTTATTGCATAATAATTGATGCTTGCAAGTAAACAAAGGTTGGATTATTGTGCA